>BNST01000027.1:0-555640 GCA_019650275.1 Xylocarpus granatum | reverse complement strand
CTCTCCACCCACAGACAAGTAGACTCCTTGTGAAACGATGATTTGATGGGAAAAGGCCAATCGTAAAGATCATAAAAAACAATATATATACCAGCTAAATTGGAGGGACTTTGAGAGCGACCCAGATGAGCTTAAAGTAACAGAGTCGTAAATATCGAAGGACCTGAATTTGGACCAGCGAGATTAGAAATTTTGAAAAAGAAGCAGCAGAAGAAGAAAGGACAAAAACTTAACACTTCATTCAAGAAAAGAGAGCGAGGTGAGAGAGACGCGAAGAAGTGAGAAGCGAAGAGTGTATATATAAAGAGAACGAAGAGAAATCGGTAGAATAACAAAATTGTCCTTTCGCTCTCTCAACAGAAGGCAGAATTCGTGCCAAAATGAAAGAGTGAATTATGACGGCAAGTAAGCGATTTTCTCTTTCTCTGTTACGCTGTTTCTGCGCATGGTTCACCACAATTTCCATACGAGGTAATTGCTGCTTGTCCGAAATCGTCCCGCTAATTACTCATCACTGTCAGTGATTTAACTGGTTACACACGCATGCACCAAATCCTCTGTTGCAGTTTGTAGTGAAATTTAATTGCTATGAATTAAACAGATTAAGAGACAACAACTGGTTGGACATGTCATGTTGCATCAGACGATGAGACGAGACAATTAAGTAGGTGGGTTGAAAATTTAGTTTCATAATTCGGACACATCAAAGCCGGTGTTGCATCACAATCCACGCTTGTTCTTATAAAAACCATTAAATTTGATTTGATTAATAAATTTTTTAAAATTTTAATAATACCATTCTCGTTATTAAAGAATAAATGTAACGATAAAACCCTGGAAATCTGTGAGTAAAGTCATCCAGTCTTGAGAACTGGAAGCACTTTTGACCATGGAAAAAGTGATTGCATGGTACTGATAATAAGTCTGCCAAATCAATAGTAAGAAGACAGAGAGAGCGACAGCTTATCAACATGGTCTATCAAAGACGATAAGCTCTCAAAATAAGTTGGAAGACAGAGAGGCAATGATTTGATTATAAATTTACATAAAATAAAAAAATGTGTTGAGAATGAGGGAAAGAAAGGGATGGAAAATGAGGGGAAAACAGATTATTTGATTAGAAAATTAAAAATAATAATTAAAATTATTTTATTTATTCATATTTTTTAATTAAAAATTTTTATTACATCATTGATAAGTCTATTAGGACAATGAGGGCTGATGTAGCTTGCCGTGTTTGGTAGGGAGGGTGGCACGATTCCCTAAATGTTCTTGGAATATGCCTCCATCGAAGTATATCCATCTTTCATTCAAGAAGAATGTTCATAATTGAATTTTATGGGTAATAAATAGTTGTTAATTAATTTTAAAAACCCAGTGTCTGTAAATTAAATTATTTAATATAAATATTATTGAATTATTGTTCATTGAAACTCAATGTTTTTTAATAAATTAAAAATAAATGGTCAAAAAATTGAAATTCAATGTCCTTGCTTTGTCTGTTTAACAACACAATTTCATGCCCTGTTGAGCTTTTGGAATATTCCTTCCTTCTTGTTTGGTATCAATTTTGTCCTTCCCATCCAATCTTTTGGTGGGTGATCCAGAAGACTTATTAAATCCATGGAAGTGATTTGCAGATCCACTTATGTCGCTGAGCATTGGCGCGTGGGGCGGTGGTAGAAGACAAAGACCAGAAAAGCAGAGACGGGGATCAGTTCCTTGATTTTTTTTACGTACGGATGGAAATAAACATCTATTGAAAAGCACTTATTTTCTGCTTTTGACTTCGATCGCAAAGTCACGAAATGAGCCGCAGACGTGGACGTAAGAGGTAACTTCATGGGCTCTGCTCCCCACTCGTTTAGCCCATTTTAATGAAATGCTTCGAAGAATTATGTGTTCTTGGAATGGGCCAACTCATTCATGGGAAAGGCTTAAGAGAGTACTACAAATCCTGTCAGAAAATAGTTAAAAGTTAATGCAGATTGATGGAGAAAAGTTTGATACATTCAATGTGCTAAAATCATGTGTGTCTTCAAGATCATAAGCGTCTGTAAATAGAGGTCTGGCCTAAGACGGCAAAGCATCGCAGCATATATTTATGTTGGAGGCTTTCCGTTTATTCATTCGTGCCCCTGCTGCGTGAAGTCATTACAAGACTTTACAGATTCCAACTTAGAAGTGTTATCCAAGAAAAGATAGTGCAAGTTCAAGAAGCCAACAAGAAGCATTTATCTCTTGACCTGGTGGAATCAAGTAACCTTGAGCGGAAGGCAAGGATGGAACCGTTTCTAGATGAATTATCTAGCAGCTCACGTCTTTCGGGTTTTCTCTTTTTCTTTTGTCATTTCTTTGCTTTTAATCTGTTGTTATTTGATTAGTTATGCCTTCGGTGTTATGCTTTCAGTCATTTTTTTAACCATTCCTTCATCAACCTTAAGAATGTTGGTACCTCAGTGATTGTGCCTTGCCCTTCAATTACAAATTAAGCCATTTAAATAATTCCAAACTAGATGATTGGTTGCATCTGTCCTATTCTACTGTATCATTTCCTCGCCTTTCATCCCTCAGAAAGAAATACATATATCCTTATCTGTATCTATTGCTGATAAAAAAAGACGGATGGTCGTGGACATTATTTTTTCGGTCGTGGAAAGGGTTGCAGGGTGTCTGCTTGATGCAGCTCTCAAGCAGCTTGGTTACTTGATTCACTACAAACATAACATCAGAACATTAAGAAAGCAAGCTGATAAACTCGCAGATGCTAGAGAAAGACTGGAGAGAAAAATTGATACTGCCAAAAGAAATGGAGAAATTATTCAAACAGATGTTCAGAAGTGGATAGCAGGTGCGAATAATATTACTGCAGAAGCTGAAAAATTTTTAGATGACGAAGTTAAAGCAAACAAGAGGTGTCTCAATGGGTGGTGTGTTAATCTCTGCTCAATTTTCAGATCCAGTAAGCAGGCACTGCAGAACGCTAAGGTCATTTTTGGGATACTTCAACTGGGAAATTTTGAGAGTGTGTCTCACCCTGCTCCTCCGACAGGTGTTTTGTTTTCATCTAAAGGAGTTTCTGGCACTTTTGAATCCAGACAATTAATCATGAAACAAATTATGGAGACCTTGAATGATGATAATGTCCACATAATTGGAATATGTGGGACGGGGGGTGTGGGTAAGACCACAATGGTGAAGGAAATTGGCAAACAAGTGACACAACGTAAACTGTATGATGCAGTGGTGATGGCAGTTTTGTCTCGCACTCCAAATGTTACGAGGATTCAAGGGGAAATTGCGAGCATGTTAGGTTTGACACTGCCTGGCAAAGACGAGAACGCAAGAACGCGTTCGCTGTGGGAAAGGATCAAGATGGAGAACCGGATTCTTGTCATATTAGATGACGTTTGGGAAAGAATTGACGTTGAAATGATCGGTATTCCTTTTGGAAATGATCATCAAGGATGTAAGATTTTGCTGATCTCTCGAAGCAAAGACGTTTGCCATGAAATGGATGCTCAAAGGATTTTTACTGTTACTACGTTATCAACGGAAGAATCTTGGGTCCTTTTCAGGGAGATTGCTGGTGAAGTTGTTGATAATTCTGATATAAACCCCATTGCAAGAAAGGTTGCTGCTAAATGTGGAGGCTTGCCGATCGCGATTCTGACGGTTGGAAGAGCAATGAAGAACAAGGAAAAAGAAGCGTGGATTGATGCATCACGAAAACTTGAAAAGTTCCCCCCAACAAACATCAAAAGAATGGAACAAATTGTTTTTTCAGCTCTGGAGCTGAGCTATAATTATTTAGGCAGCGAGGAGGAAAAATCATTCTTCTTACTTTGCTGCTTATTTCCTGAGGACTCCCAAATTCCAGTTGAATTGTTGGTGAAGTATGCAATTGGTTTGAATTTATTCAAAGACGTTGATGCAGTGGAGGATGCCAGACGTAGCGCATACGCTATTGTAAGTAGCCTTACCTCTTCCTTTCTCTTGATAGTTGATTGTCGTGAGAATGTCCATGACCGGAAGCCTAGAACTTTTTATCTTAAGGAAGCGTATGTCAAAATGCATGATGTTGTCCGTGATGTTGCCCTAGAAATAGCATCTAAAGACGGGCAGAGATTCACGGTAAAAGCTGGTATGGGGCTACGAGAGTGGCCAAACAAAGACACGGTTCAAGATTTGAAAGCAATTTCATTGATGTCAAATGATATTCACGACCTCCCCGATAGCTTGGAATGCCCCAAGCTGCAGGCTTTACTGTTGCAGCAAAATTCCCCTCTGGTTTTTGCCGACAGTTTCTTTTACGGGGTAGAAAATTTAGAAGTTCTAGACTTGAGTTACATCCAACTTTTGTCATTGCCTCCATCACTTTCACTCCTTACTAATCTCAGAACATTGTGTCTTGTTGGTTGTCAGTTGGGTGACTTATCCTTAATTGGAAAATTAACCAAACTTGAGATTCTTAGCCTTTCAGATTCTGACATAGAGGAGATTCCGATGGACTTTAGTCAATTAGTTCATTTAAGGTTGTTCGATTTGAGGAGGTGTGAAAATCTAAAACTTATCTCAGCCGGTGTCATATCATGCCTTCTAATGTTAGAAGAGTTTTACATAGAACATAGTTTGATTTATGATGAAAGAAGGGGAGATTCAAGGACCAAGGCTGTTCTCCTAGAGTTAAAAACCTTGACTCGATTGAGTAACTTGGATATTTTTATCCCAAACATCAATGTCTTGCCTGATGACATGCCCTTCCAAAACCTAGCAAGATTTTCCATAGCAATAAACCGAACTATACATTTCAATTCTAACTCATACTCAAGATCAATGAGTCTCTCACATGACATGTTGATTCCATTGCCTAATTGCGTTAAGAATTTGCTTAAAAGAACGGAGTGTCTGTATTGCCATAACGTCAAAGGATCAAAGAGTATCCTCTCCGACCTTGATGGTGATGGATCTGGTGAATTGAAGTTTCTGTCATTCAGGCACTCCCACAAGATAACATATCTTATCAACACATTGGAATGGACAGCACATGGAGCTTTACGCAATCTAGAGGAATTAAGTATTGATCACATGAACGACTTGGTTGAAATATGCCATGGTCCAGTCCCAGCCGAGTCCTTCAGTAAATTAAAGAGAGTATCTTTGAAAAATTGTCACAATATGTTACACATTGCACCGAGCAATTTGCTACAGAGGCTACAAAATCTGAGAAGTTTTTCTGCGAGTTACTGCAGCTCAGTGGAATACGCGTTTGATTTAGAAGGACTTGGGATTGCAAAAGAAGAAACTAAGTTGCTCTCATTGTTAGAGAATTTAACTTTCACAGGGATGAGACGGATGACACAAATATGGAAGGGTGACACTCAGTTCATAAACCTCGGTAATCTGAAGAAAATAATAGTTGAAAAATGCCTGATAAAAGAAGTATTTCCTGGGGCTCTATGCCGAAGTCTTAATAGCTTGGAATATATAAAGATTTCTTCTTGTCGTAATTTAGAGGAGATCTTCTGGAAAAATGAAGAAGATCTTCAAGATAATGAGACAGTTATGTGGAAGAAAGATCAAACCATAACCACCCCAAGCTTGGGAAACCTGACCGAAATAGAAATATACACTTGCTTTAAGTTGAAGTACCTCTTCACACCGTCCATTGTTAAAAGCCTGGCGCAGCTCAAATCATTAACAGTTTCTGACTCTGCAAATATCAAAGAAATAGTTACAGATATGGAAGGAGATAAAGGAAAATCAACAGAGAGGATTGTGTTTCCTAGTCTTTATGCAGTGAGACTTGGACACCTTTGCAGACTGACTTGTTTTTACCCGGGGCTGTGCACAGTTGAATTCCCAGCTTTGGAGATATTAGCAATAACTTTGTGTCCAAAATTGAAGACCTTTAGTTATGGAGAACAAGTGACACCCAAGCTGAACAAAGTGGAGATATGGGGTAAAGATGAAGGATGCTGGGTGCTTGACCTTAACACAACCCTACGGCAACTGTCCAATGAATGGCAGGTACATGAAGTTCCTCGCTTCTTAGTACTTGTCAATGATCTACTAACTTATACTGCATGCAAGATAATGGTAAGCAAAATGACAGAAATTAAACTCGTTTTTAATTGTTTCACTTAATTAAATTGAAGAGAATTGGCGGTATTTCCCCTTAACTTGGCGGAAGAATTTTGTCAGAACACCTTGAGATACACAGCTGTTTTCTTCTTGGTATGTGGAGAGCAGAAATCCCTTTTTATGAGTAGTGCAATGGACACCAATTTTTGCAATTATGATGCTTTTAAATCTAAAGGCGGAGACGCACGGCCAGGTTCTGAACTAAAAAGCCTGAAATTGGTTTTGCAGGGCTATTATGAAGTAGAATGCAATGACTTGGAAGAGTCGGAACAGAGCCCTGAAGATAGTTACTCTGAAGAGCCAGAACAATGCCCTGAAGAATCTGAGACCGAGACTCGATTATCATGAACTGAGATAGGTAGGAATCATATTTTTACCCAAGAATGATTTCTCTAAGATATACATATTTACCTTTCGCCGTTGCTCTATTTCAATTTCTTCCTACTGACATCAGGTTGGATGCGATAGGGCAAAAACAAACTGAATTAATTTAGCCAGAGAGAAACTGCGGTCAACAACTTAGAAAACATGATTTCAAAATCTGAGTGAGATATCATTCCAAATGTATTAGCTTCTTCTTCTTCTTCTTCTTCTTTTATTTGCCACGGATCATGATGTTATTTATCAGCAGGAATTTCTCGGGAATCGTGCCAAAGCCAGACTGCATGCTAGCTGTGCAAGAGCTTAGAAAATTGAATATCAATACAACCACGTCATTGAAATTCTTTGGTGCATGTTGCCGTAATAAAATCTCTTTTCGGGTGTTACGAATAATTAATATCATTGCCTGGTTGCATGTACAGGCATTTTCTCAGTTTGCTGATGCTTTGTAATGTTATGATGGTATCTTAGAATGTACATTGATATAGGAATTTCTTGTTTTACTGTATAATCGCAAATCTCAAATCAAATTCCTCCAGTTTTTTTAACTTTTCTTTTATGATACAGTTAATTTAGTTCTCTGTCCAAAGATTACCCGATGGAAGAAGACATCAAAACAGACAGAGATCGGAACTCAGAGCACGCCGTGCTGAGTCTCTGATCCTTTACATGTAAAGCAGCATCTTGTCCAAGGTTTGATGCTTATGATCTTTTTAGGATAAAATATTTCAAGTAGACATAATAATTTTCGGATAAATTGGTAGAATTCACTTACGTAATCACAGCATACTCGCATGTGGTGATTAATAGTTAATTAATTTTACTAATTAAATGCCTTTTCCTTCCTCTGATTTTTGTTGTAATTGAGAAGAAAGAACACGACGCATTCAGAGAGAGGCCTCTGTACATATCATAAAAAAAAACATTTGATGTTACGGTGACAATGACATTAAATCTCACGTTCGACATCTGCCTTATTACAAACAGTCTTCAGTTGGTTTCAATCTGAAAGACACAGCAAATATTAACGAAAGTCAACTTATTGGGACATGAAAAGACCGTGAAATAGATAACAACCAGAGGATTACTTGTTGGGAACTTTAACGTATCCGACGTGAGTAGAGTTGGGGAATTTAGTCAGAGTGTTCAAATCATAAGCAATCCAACATCTCGATGTCTCCTGGTGGTAAAAGTACCCCAAACACTTGCAATCCGAACTGCATTTCTTCCCACAATCTTCGACTTTAATGGGTCCAGTTCCCCTTGTATACTTGCTCATATAATGATCTACTGCTTCAACTTTATAATAATGAAAATCATTAGCCCGGCAAGAAGTTATCTTCTTGGGCGCACACTCGTTGCTCCAGCCAAGCAAACCCTTTTCTGTCGGGCAAGCAACGCATTGATTGTCATCACAGACCCCAAGTTTTCCGCATCTCTCCGGAAGCTGGCACTCTGTTTCCCAGCTCGAATCTCTGTCGAAAAGAGTGAATGTCACTTCCGTCGGACCCCAGTCAACCTTGTCGTAATAAGTGTAGATCTTGAGATTTCCGTCTATCCCTAGACGCAAAATTGATGTTGTACTGTTGTATTTTGGCCTAGCCAAAATGGTGCCGCCACCGGTCGATCTGGATAGGGTTAGATCATAAGCAAAATTTTCTTCAGTTTCAGGGGCGGAATTGAATGTTACATTCTGTATATGGCCGTCTCGGACGGTAGAGAATTCGGAAGTGAAGTAAAGAACAGGCCGGGGAGAATTGCTGCTTTTATAGTACATTGCCAATCTTTTAGGCTCCATCACGAAGCTGTAAGGACCATCGACGTTTTCCTTCTCTGAGGCACGGCTGACGAGCTTCGTCACGGCGCCGACTTTAAGGGACTGGCCAACCAAGAGAGTATCTGTCGGATAATCAAAACTCTGCCAAATAAAGTTACCCTTTGAGTCGTGAAGCACCATGTTGCCATTTGGAAGCATCTTAAACCCCACAACACCCTTGTTGGCAGTGTTGGTTTGCCATACAACGGTGCCGTCGGAATCGGCCAAGACGAGGTTTCCGTCGGTTCCCAAGGAAAAGGTAGCGTTATCACGAACCGGTTTTCCCCTGTTGGCTTCCCAAACCCAACGGAAAAGCGGCTCTTGTCGTCTAAGACCCAAGCGTAGGCCAAGAGTGAAAGCATTTGGGGTCGTGTTGAAAAAGGCAAGCTGGAAAGGAGCACTGAAGATACTCAACATTCTATAATCTGCGCCATATTCAGTGATGAATGGCCCCAGTTCTCCTTCATTGACATACCTAAACGTCTCTGAAGGAGGAACTTGAGCCTTAGACTTAGCTATGGAGAAAATTACGAGGAAGAAGAAGGTGTGTAATGCATATGCAGCAGGGGAAGACAACATGATTTTGGAAATGATATTGTTTCGGTGATGAAGATGGAGTGAAGCACATCCCTATTTATAGTAACTCGATGGAGGGAATTTGCATGTTAAATAATAGTTCTCGTTCAATGAATCACGACGCTCCATCAAATAACACTGCTTTCAGCTGGATCCCAAATAATAATAATAATGATATCCATATTATAGTTTTAACTACGTTGACCGCAGGATTCAAACCTTATCCCATTTCTGCAACGGATAGTTTTAATATGGATAACAACAACAAGGTCATTAACTCGTCTGAAACTGTCGTCCATCTTCTAATTGAAGAAGAAATTCAGACAGACTGCTGCCTTTGCCTCTTCTCTTCACTTTACTCTTATGTCATAAAATAGTTGAATGAACTATTTTCTTCCACTGGCATCTGGTAATAATGTATCCCATTGGACCAAGGGGAACCATTTGCCAGAAAAAAAAGCACGTGTGATTGGCCCTAATTTATTTATATATTTTTATCAATTAAGGTCGAATTAACAATTCCCTAATTAAAATAAAAAAAAGAAATACCCATCAACTTTAATGGGATCAGCAGACGGCGGACACATCAAGTAGGGGAGATGACTGATGTTAAAATATCAGGAACACTTGCAATCCAAACTGGATTTCTTCCCACAATCTTCCACCTTCATTGGTCCACTCCCGCTCATAAAATGATCCAACTGCTCCTTCAACTTTATAATAATGAAAATCGTTTGAAACCGTCGTCGTCTAATACAAGAAATTCAGACGGCTATATTCAGAAACCAATTAAGTTTAGATGTCCAAAATCCTAATTAAATTTGCCAGTGAATTAAATGTCCAAACTTGATAAGTATGTTCATTGAGAGGTGGATAAAAACAAGTAATGTAATAGGAATTCTAATTAAGAAGAGAAGGTGCCATGCACGTCGCAACTGCAGGCTTCCTCCGGTGAATATGAGAATTCATTCGTTTTCGGCTGCTTTGATTTCTGCCATCCATCTTCTATTTATAAATAAAAGTTTTTGCATGATTTTTGAACAGCATCTCATTTGTTGTAGGATAAAAGCATTTGAGTATCAAACCAGTAGTAGGCAAGTCTATCCTTGTCTAAACAAAACACACTTAGACAAACAAATTCTTTGTGTCTTATTACATGTTTTTCTCTAATGCGTATAGCACCGCAATGAAAATATACATGTGTTTGTATTGGACTCAAAACTGATTGAAACTATGCTTCGATGGAAATGTTGTAGTTTAATTTAAATATTACAATTGTTAAGAGTTTATGATCATTCAGAAAGAGGAATCAAACACTTAAATAAACTTTATTCGTGTATTTGATCAATGAACAAACCAAAAACTTTGTTTTATGGCGACAATGACATTAAATCTCATGTTTAACATCTGCCTTATTACATCAGTCCACAGTTGTTTTAATCTGAAAAACAGCAGTCAAAGCTGGTTGTTCATAAACAGGGAAAGACAATGAAATAAGAACCAACCAGAGTATATTACTTGTTGGGAACTTTAATGTATCCGAAATCTGTAGAGTTGGGGAATTTAGTCAGAGTGTGCAAATTATAATCAATCCAACATCTAGATGTCTCCCGGTGGTAAAAATATCCCAAACACTTGCAATCCGAACTGCATTTCTTACCACAGTCTTCCACCTTCATTGGTCCACTTTCGCCTGTATGCTTGCTCATAAAATGATCAACTGCTTCAACTTTATAATAACGAAAATCATTTGGCCGACAAGAAGTTACCTTCTTGGCCGCACACTCTTTGCTCCAGCCCACCAAACCCTTTTCCGTCGGGCAAGCAACGCATTGATTGTCATCACACACCCCAAGTTTGCCGCATCTCTCCGGTAGCTGGCACTCTGTTTCCGAATTTGATTCTCTGTCGAAGAGAGTGTATGTCACTTCCGTCGGGCCCCAGTCAACCTTGTCGTAGTAAGTGTAGATCTTGAGATTCCCATCTATTCCTAGACGCAGAAACGACATTGTGCTGTTGTATTTTGGCCTAGCCAAAAAATTACGGCCGACGTGGTCCACGACGAAGATAGCGTTAGGTCATAAGCGAAAGCTTCATCGGTTTCTGGGGCGCAATTGAGCGTTACACTGTAAAGAGTCGTTTCGGTCGCCGAACCATCCAGGTGAATTGAAGTAGAGAATAGGCTGGGGTGAATTGCTGCTTTTATAGTACATAGACAATTGTTTAGCCTTCATCACGAAGCTGTAAGGGCCATCGATGTTTTCTTTCGCTGAGGCACCGCCGACGAGCTTCGTCATGGCGCTGACTTTAAGGGACTAGCCAACCAAGAGAGTATCTGTTGGATAATCAAAACTCTGCCAAATAAAGTTACCCTTTGAGTCGTGAAGCACCATGTTGCCATTTGGAAGCAACTTAAACCCCACAACACCCTTGTTGGCAGTGTTGGTTTGCCATACAACGGTGCCGTAGGCTTCGGCCAAGACGAGGTTTCCGTCGGTTCCCAAGGAAAAGGGAGCGTTCTTACGAACCGGTTTTCCCCTGTTGGCTTCCCAAACTCAAAGGAAAAGCGGCTCTTGTCTTCTAAGACCCAAGCGTAGGCCAAGAGTGAAAGCATTTGGGTTCGTGTTGAAAAAGGCAAGCTGGAAAGGAGCACTGAAGATACTCAACATTCTATAATCTGCGCCATATTCAGTGATGAATGGCCCCAGTTCTCCTTCATTGACATACCTAAACGTCTCTGAAGGAGGAACTTGAGCCTTAGACTTAGCTATGGAGAAAATTACGAGGAAGAAGAAGGTGTGTAATGCATATTCAGCAGGGGAAGACGACATGCTTATTTTGGGAATTGTTTGCGGATAAAGATTGGAGTGAAGCATCTCCCTGTTTATAAAAAGACCGATCGAGGCAAGCTTGGACGTCTTCTTTTCAAACTTCATGTCATTTTTTTCCAAGGGATAATTTGGAGATTGATAATGACATTAAGGTTCCTATTCTTTTCTTTTTTTCACAAGTACGAACATGATTTGTTTATTTGTATGAAATAGGTCCCCACCCTTTGAACCGACCGGAATACCCTTTAGTTTGAAGTCACTTACCATGATTAAAATTTAATATTATATAACCAAACTTTATAAATATTTCCATTGATCGAGGGACGGATAAAGGAAGTACAACGGGAATTCTTAATTAGTAGCAAAGCTTTCTGTGTTGTGCTGAAGTATTCTGCTTTAACCAGTGAAGATAATAATGGCTACTTGCTTTGATTAATTAATTAAAGCTTGTAATCTCTAACTCTTTTAACTCTAAATTACTTTTGTTTTCACGAAGCATCTTCAACTGGCATATGCTGATAATGCAAAAGGCGAGGAAACTCTATGATCTTATCTTACAGCGGGTTGCTCGAAGACGGAGTACGCATGCAGCAGGCCTCCAATAAATTCATTCATTTTCGGCAGCTTTGAAACTGAACCATCCATAAAAGGTAATAAATATTGAGACAGATATCGGTAGGTAACGCAATTATGGGCATTTCTTATCTAGTGTGCACAAAAGTTAAAATATTTTCAGTGTTGGGTTGTGCTTTGCCCCTTCCACTGCATGTAAGGTTGAATGAACAGTGAGTGGACTGTATTGCCTTTTAAGGTCAATGCTACTGCCTTGGCTGTCTCTATATGGTCCATTTGCTTTTAAATTCAATGATACGATAATAAAATAGCTGGTCTCGCAAACTTTGATGCAAGACGGTATATTTTGGGCTGGCAAATTTGGTCCAAATTGCTTAACAGTCCCATTGAAAGCCGGCAGAGCCAGTGCCATTGACAACCAAGGTCCTTTTTCTTGACTTGCAACTCAACCTCGATGCGTATATAAATATAATCTTCCTTCTGAAAAGTATATTCTTCTATCCCATTTCCGGAAGTGCTTATACAAAAAGTTATAACATAATTACACAACACATCTTAGTTATAATTACACAACATAAAAAAAAGCGCTTCTAGCTCTTTATTGTGCATTACTAATGTAGATCATCTACTCCGTTTTTCTTAGTCCTTCGTCTGTCTTGTTGTTAACACTATTAGGACTCCTTTGTAATTGTTAGAGATACGGTGTTGTAGTTGCTAGAAATTAAGAGACTTTGGTACATGGATTATACTGTTCTTTTTTTCAATGAATGTCGAAAAAACAAGAGCTTGCATAACACTCGACCTTCGGTGTTGTTTTCTTTATTCCCACAAAAGCCCAATTGGTCTCCTGTACACTCCAGTAGTTGCCCCACTCCATTGCTTAAGCAACCAATTTCTTTGAAGGTGTAATGTAATGCCTCTGGCTGCTTGCTATCACTCAGGAATGCCGCTGACTTCCGAGGGTGCAGTTGCGCTTAGCAACTCTTATGGGCTTTCATCCTATAATTATTGAGTCAGACCGGGAGTGCACAATTTCAGGGCTCCACAACATCGGATCATTTATATTCTTTTTATATGTTTTCAGCTCCAAACCTTTTCCCCGCGGTCCCGCGATCAATAGTGCATGCCGACACTAGCTGCCTCTATTTTGAGATTGCTAGGTAGTCAAATTATTGAAATCCTCGAACAAATGTTTTGGTTTCTAATTACTAAACACCATGGTTATTCCAATTCGTGTTGCTGCGATTCCAAATTGGATAATAGCATCTTGGTCCCTATATTGGTATATATTCATAAAACGATAGTTTATTTATTGTTTCAAATAAGTTCTTAGCCCAACCCCTGTTGAAATAACCAAATCAACCTGTAAGGTTGAAACAAGAACAAAAAGAAAGGGGGTAAACAGAGACGTATTTGTAGTCGTGGTAAGCAAACACTTCCAATCATTTATTTATTTTATGAATAAACAAGCACTTGTTTTTGTGGTGGTATTGGATCCCATTTCTCCAACTTATTTCTAGCATTCTTCAATCATTTCAATCAGGAAAAGCAATAAAAGATATCTTCTACGATACTTCAGCTTCTAAAACCTTCCTTTAATTGAGAACTTTAATAAATCCAACATGTGTAGCGTTAGGGGCTTTTGCGAGAGTGAGCGAGTCAAAAGCAATCCAACATTTCGATGTCTCCTGGTGGTAAAAGTAGCCCAAACACTTGCAATTCGAACTACACCTGTTGCGACAATCTTCAATCTTGGTTGGTCCAGTTCCATTGTTATGCGTGCTCATAAAATGATCAACTCCTTCGACCTTAAAATAATGGAAATCATTCTTCCTGCAAAAATCTGTCTTATTCGCTCCACACTCCTTGCTCCAGCCAAGCAAACCCTTTTCTGTGGGACAAGCAACGCATTGATTGTCATCACACAGCCCAAATTTGCCGCACCTCTCGGGAAGCTCGCACTCGGTTGCCCAAATTGAGCCTCTGTCGAAGAGAGTGAATGTTTCTTCCGTTGGTTGTGAATCAACCTTGTCGTAGTATGTGAAGATCCTAAGATTTCCATCTATTCCTAGCCGAAGAAAAGATGTGGTGCTGTTGTATTTTGGTCTAGCCAAAATGAGATTGCTGCCCGTGGAGGAATCTAGGGTTAGTTGATAAGCAAAAGCTTCATCAGTTTCTGGGGCGGAATTGAATGTTACATTCTGTAAAGTGCCGGTAAACCAATTAGTGAAAGTGAAGTAGACAACAGGCTGGGGAGAATTGCTGCTATTATAGTACATTGCTATTGTATTAGACTCCATCACGAAACTGTAAGGGCCGTTGACGTTTTGTTTCTCGGAGGCTCGGCTGACGAGCTTGGTTGCGCCACCGTTGCGAAGAGATTGGCCGACCAAGAGAGTATCGGTTGGAAAATCAAAACTCTGCCAAATGAATTTACCAATTGAGTCATGAAGCACCATGTTGCCATTTGGAAGCAACTTAAACCCTACAACACCTTTGTTGGCGGTGTTCGATTGCCAGACAACGGTGCCGTCGGCTTCAGCCAAGACAAGATTTCCGTCGGTTCCCAGGGAGAAGGTAGCGTTTTCATGAACCGGTTTTCCCCGGTTGGCTTCCCAAACCCAACGGAAAAGCGGCTCGTTTCGTCTAAGACCCAAGCGTATACCAAGAGTGAAAGCATTTGGGGTTGTGTTGTAAAAGGCTAGCTGGAAAGGAGCAGTGAAGATACTTATAATTCTGTAACTTGCGTCATACTCGGTGATGAATGGCCCGAATTCTCCTTCATTCACGAACTTAAATGTTTCTGAGGCAGGAACTTGAGCTTTAGCTATGGAGAAAATGAGTGATAAGAGGAAGAAGAAGGAGAATAATGCCGAGGAAGATGGCATGCTGGAAACTATTCTTGTGGATTGGGATGAAGGATTTAGCTGAGGATGGTCTATATTTATACTAAGTAGACAGAGACAATCTACATATTAATTTATTGTTCTTGGTTATGAATCACCTTATCAAATTCGATTGGTTTGATTTGAATACCAAAAGTTTATATTAAAAAATTTTTTCAGGCATTCATCTGGACGCCGACTTGATATCTGCCCGATTCAAAACCTTATCCCATTAACTACACGCGGAATTTGAAAATGTGTTCTTCATCTAATAGAAGAAATCAATCCTGTCCAGTTTGACCCACAATGCTTTTGACTTTCTCATTGGTTGAGTTCCTTAATTTTATTCCCATAATCTTAATTAAATTTGCCAGTTTCTATGGATGGTAATGAACGATTCTTTAAACAAACAGGAATTACAATTCAACTACTTTGAAAATTTTGGCTTATTTGATTGATATTCTTTTTAAGTTTTTCTCTTCTATTGTGTTCTTAGAAATTGTGCAAGAAAGATAGAATCACATGAACAAAATTGATAATTATTGCCATCTGGGTGTATCTTTGTAACTACCTTTCAGTAAAGTAGTACGAAATTAGTAAGCTGCTTTACCAAATCAACATGATAACGGATAATTTAATTAATTAAGATGTCTAATCACGAGATTATTGTTATCCTCTTGAAGAATCTTTCATTGGCACATGCTAATAAATGATGATCCATGTCCCAGCAAACAAAATGCTACAGTGTTCTTCACATCTAGTTATGCAAGTTTGTCAAAAGAGGATTTGTGATTTGGCCAGCTTTAATATTATCATAATGGCTAATATGCACGATACAACCTTAAACTATGGATCACGGCTCTTGAGAGGTTTTCTGTAGACCGCAAGCAAAGGAAATCTAGTCAATAGAATTGATTAGAATGGGAATAGAAGGATGAGAATGTGGCACGCAAGGACTTAGATGATCTCATTCATTTAGTCAGCTCTGAACAATTTGTAAAATACCAATAACAAACAAGACAAATAATTGGTTGGTAAATCTTGCCATGTGAGATGTGTTAGCCATAATAGAAACGGACAAATAAAATTGTATCTTTGTGTATTATTGCTTGTTCAACGAGGCACGATCGACGGATTCCAGAATGAAAATGATACTGATCGTGTTCCTTCCTCCACATCTAAGGTCATCGATGGTGAAGACGGAGAGGAGTGGGAATATTGCAACAGCTGTACATGCTCTCTTGGCCAATCAAAGTTCCTAATTGAGTGAATCGATTGAAAGCCAATGTTTTGGCTATTAATTTGTGGTTTAATTATCTGCGTAAATTAAATGTGAGAAGCATCATTGAATAGACCTTGGTTTTCTCGTAAATTTAGCACACTGGATTGTGCATATTTTGGCAAAGAATATGGTCAACACAATCACAATTGCTTAAATATTGCATCAGATGATGAACAACAGTTCAAAGAGAACAGCCAACGCCCAGCCTTCGTTTTTGACTGCTCAAAGGAAGTGCGTAGTCTTCCTCTCGAGTGTGTAGACATATGTTTATAACAATCCCTCTTCCGGAAGTGCTTAAAATTACCAGACTAGTGATAAAAAAAGCAATTATGACTCTCAACCCTTCGTTTCTAGATCCTTAACCACTGCCACTCCTAGCTGATTTGCCTAGTCCCTAAAAACGAAATTTTATCTCTGTTAGATCCCTCAGTGGCTTGGTTCTCGTGGGGCTAAGCTAAAAGTCGGGTGTTGGGTCTCTAAACTAAATGGCGGCTTAACGGGGCAGGACATCTCACCTTGTCGGACGAGGTTGGAAGACTTGGGAGCTTTATTTGACTGGCACTTCTCCTTCCAAGTGAGATTGGAGTATACGTATGTATAGGGGACCTGAGCTTTATCCCATTGACAACGGGGCTTGTTTAGCTGAGAATCCTGACATTTGCTGTTGATCCTGAACTTAGCCCAAAATTCTCTGCTTTTGGGCTGCCTTGAACCCTCGAGAGAAGTCAAACTCAGGCTGTAGTAGTTGAATATATAAATACGCACAGCATCTTTCTGGAACAACCAAACCCATTACCTATACTGTTCCACTGCATAACAATCATCTGTTGTACCAACTTCTAAGGGTTTCAAACTTGAAATAATAGAGTTTATGCAAAAGGGGGATTGAAATTGCCTTGCTATGTTGCAACTAAAAGATACAAATAATAATTTTCTGTTAAACTGATTATATCATATAGTACAAAATCTATTCATCGAAAAAATATTATAAATTAGTAAAAAAAATTTTGAAATTAAAAACTTGTTCATTATTAAAATTGAGTTAGTTATTATTCTAATATGTTTATTATTAAAAGATTAAAGAAAGTTCAACTAGCTTTTGATAAAGAAATCTAAATATGCCATGTCCAATTTGCTTTACATTTCTGGGCACCATAGAAGGTGGGAGGAAAAGAAAAAGGTTTGAACTTGGATCACCATGGAGGGCAAAAGGCAATTCCCAACTGGGAATGTTGATTGACCTAAATTTACAAGTCCCAATAATAATAATAATTTGAGGCACAAAACTTTTGGGTACATTAAATTTTTAATAGGAATATAACCAATCTCAAATCTTTCCAGGATTTGGATGATATAGGTAGGTTACCTTTTTCTATCTAGGAATACTTTAATATTTTAACCCTTTCACTACTTAAAGGGAATAATTTATAGGTCCATCGCACCATGATGTTGAAATTTTTCTTCTTTAAAAATAATGTTGGAGCACAAAGTCTTCCCATATTAATTGATTATTTAATTATGAATTTATAATTAAGGTGGCCAAGAACCATTGACTAATACCATCATTCATTATCAATTATTGTCATATGTCCCTTTGAAGGACTAGCACATATAAGTATGTATGTAGTGGCTTAAACATGTACTTGTGATCTTCAGTTGATCCCAAGTACATGTTTAAGCTGTAACCATGCAATAACATTAGAGGTGCTTCTCTGCTAGAAAAACCATTGTTCATTCGCGTTGGTCTATTGATTGAGAATTAAGAAAGGAAAAGGGGAGAAAAGAAAAGAAAAAAAAAGAAGAAAGAATTGTTATGACAGAAGAGCCCATCAAGCACAATGGCACTGTTGATTGCTAATAATCCCATTATGAATGGTCTTAATCAAAGCAAACCCGTTTTAACAATTGATTAATGCCCTTTCGAGAAAATATTTTTTTGTGGATTCAGACCCATGTGAAAGTTTAATGACAAAGATCTTACAAAATCCAATCATTCTCGAAATTGGAAGCATCACTATCCTTAAACTTCATATATACATAAATTATGCTTCAACACTTGATTGATCTCTCGTTACCAATTCCTACCTATTGCCCACCAACCCAACTTGCACAAAATTTAATTCGCCAGCATATATTAGCCCTAATGAAGTTAGTAGCTGGAAAATGTCCGCTTCTCACTGTTAAACAATGGCATGTTGCCCAAGTAAGCATAATTCCTACTTTGTTAGGAATTCATTTCTTTGAACCTTTCTTTTAGACTTTCACTGAGTGCAAACAAACTGACACGTTTAATTACAACAACAATTCCTCAACCAGGCTGCCAGGGTTTTGTTTTTATCCCACGGCTTGCGTGCATGTTTTTGACAAAAATTCCAAAAGCAAAGAAGAGTAAAGGAAACCAGAAGAGAAAGACAACAAAAACATCACTAAGGTTCGTACGATTAGATATTATTTAGAATCATTCTGCATTATCAACAGTGTTGATTTTGTTAGTAATGGTGGTGATTATCATATCCCGAAATTTTTATTCTCGCATGTCATTCTCCTAAGAACCGCGAAGGATCAATCGAAGGTTGATACGTGGCTATGATTTAATGTTTTACTTGCTGTGGCAAGTGTTACTATTGGTCATCTAGAAATCATTGAGATCAACTAAGCTGTGAGATTATCATTCTGTTTTATTTTAATCAGAGAAAATCTTTGAGGTTCAACCAGCTCATCAAAGATACTTGGATAATATGCCTAACTTATCTCCACCTGTAATGGTCAAAATCAAACTGTATAAAATTAGGAGTGCGTCATGACTCAAGCTTTGAAGCTTTGGCTGACAATCTTTTCTATGAAATTTTGTTTTGATTTATTGTAATTTTTAATTAGACTAATCACGATTCACATTTTTAATTAAACTAATTTCAATTTCTTTATTAAATTTAAATATTATAACTAAAAAAAATTTAATTAATAAAACAATCGTGCAATAAAGTGAATATCAATATTGATAAGTTGAATTTTTAATGTTTTGGGTACATTTGTGGTGAAAGGATGGTGTGTTTTAGCCTCGGAATACAAGGTTAAGGCTTCATCGTCCAATAATTATGAACATTCTTTTCACTTTTCCTTAAATTAAAGAAACCTAATGCCTGTATGAAATCATTCTAGTGATTTTTGAATTCATTTTCCACTACTTTCTAACAAGAGGAACATTGTTGTTTTTTTTTAATTATGATTTTCAAATTTAATTTTTAAAAGTGATAATTTAAATTAACATACTATTTACATTTGTAATTTAAACTCGATCAATTTAATATTTAGGTTAAAGATAAAAAAAAATTAACTTAATATATTTATTAAATAATTAAAAAATTATAATTATATAACTTATTTAAGATTTTGAATATTATTATAATATTTTTTTATTAATAAAAAAAAATAAAGAATTGAATTATGATCGGTATTTTTAATTTAAGATTAAAATATAGTAATTAAAATATTTAACAAGATTTTTATTTAATTATCAATATCGGATAACAATCTGCTAATTTATACTTAATAATGATGTTTTATTTAACAGTTGCAGATTGCATATCCAGAACATTTCAATTATAAATACACTTAAAAGTCATGAATTTGTTGAGTGGATTTTGCGTATAGGATTGGTAACTGGGAACATGTCAGGCTGGATTAATCCAACATAACCCAGGTTATTAGCACAGGCTTAAATTCACCAAAATTACAAAACCATAGTGCTAATGAAGCTAATGTAGTCTATAATGATAGCATGGATGATGGAAGCACAAATTAAAAATAAAAAATAAAAGCAATACTTAATGGTAATGGTACAATTAAAGGAAGAAAATAATGTTAATAGGAAGAAAAAGAGGAGCTAAAGCACTTTGATTGGGGCCCCATTACATGTCTCCTCACTAGCCCCATGATTTGATTTCATTTTTGTCTGTCCTCTGAGAAAAAAAATTAAGTAAAAGAAATTTAGCTCCTGTTTCTCTCTTCTCTCTTCTTCCTTTCCTTTAACACCCAAGATTCTTTTCTTTCTAGTGTTGCAGAAATTCCATGAGCTACTACTGAAAGATGTCAAGAAACAAAGGGAAAGATGTGGCTGAAGGATCATCGAGATCTCCCACGGCTGCTGCTGATCAGCAAAATCCGCCTCCTCTTAGCCGATATGAATCCCAGAAGAGGCGAGACTGGAACACTTTTGGTCAGTACTTGAGGAACCAGAGGCCACCAGTGGCGCTTTCGCAGTGCAACTCAAATCATGTGCTTGATTTTCTCCGATATCTCGATCAATTCGGCAAGACTAAAGTGCACTTACAAGGGTGTGTTTTTTTCGGACAGCCCGAGCCTCCAGGTCCTTGTTCTTGCCCGCTGAAGCAAGCTTGGGGCAGCCTCGATGCACTCATCGGCCGGCTTAGGGCTGCTTACGAAGAAAACGGTGGGTTGCCAGAAACAAACCCTTTTGCTAGTGGTGCTATTCGTATTTACTTGCGTGAAGTGAGAGACTCTCAAGGTAAGGCCCGAGGAATCCCGTATAAGAAGAAGAAGAAGAAGAGGATGACCATGAAAGCTACCGAAGATCATAGTTCAAATTTTCCTATGCAATAAGCTTGGTTCCTATTGCTTTTCCTAGGAAATGGTAAATTTTCTGAGTGATGATTGGATTTCTGCTTATTAGAAGCTAGATCTTTCTGATAAAAATGAAATTTTATTTCATGAAAATATAATATCAATCATTAATCACCAACTATAGATCGATGTCAATACACACGTAGTTGATAATTAATTATTTATTCATTGTCTTTCAGTTCGTGGTCTACTCAGGAAACTTCGCAAGGGACTAGTAGAAGTAGAATAACAGTGTTGACAAATCTGTGTGTACATTGAATATTTAGGCCCCATATCGTTCCTTTCATGATAAACCCTAAGCCAAGGGCTTCATCTAAACCCTAATCTGCATAGTAATTACTTTAAAAAGGAAAAGACATAAATAATAGTTCTACTCACTTTACCTTAAAAATGTTTAACAATCAAGTATTAGATGCTATGTTAATAATAGATCAAGACTCTCTCTCTCTCTCTCTCTCTCTTTCTCTCTCTCTCCCCCTAAATCCTAATCTCTCTTACATGAAAACTCACATTAAATTTTTGTGGTTTCCAAACTTAATTAATCTCAAATTCATGTTAGCTTTTCTGTAGTCTGAGCTCTTTTGGGATTCTGCATGATCTTGTGCCCGCCATGAATGGACATAGATAGATTATATCTATACCTATTATCCCTTTTCCACAATACATATTATGAAAACTTATGTATGATTGAAGATCTTGGGTAAGTGGGATAACCTAATCAATGCTTATCTATTCAGGCTGTTTGTTTGTTGGTGGTAATAACATCAGCTACTACTAAGATGTTTACATGTCTGCAAGGATATTGAAATCCTTTTTCATGCTGCTCTTTTGTCTGTTTTATTCATAATATATAGTTTTTGTGTGTGTGTGTGTGTGTGTGTATTTCATTATGATGTGAATGTCCTTTTCTTTGGCAATGCTATATGTAATTTACCTTTGTATTGAATCAGATCGTCCTTTTGTCTGCATTACAGAAGTGGTAATGGCATTTTAATATATCACATATTAAGATATAACCACAAGTTTTAAGCAATGAGACAAAACTCAATATAATTGAAGATTCCCAAAAGCATCATATCACACCATATCCATACATTTAAAATTTCCAATTTCCTGACAAACTCACAGTCTGGCAATTACCTCATAATTTTTGTTTTTAAAGTTGATAAAGTGTGTGTGTTACTAATTGCCCCATTCTGATAGTTTATTTTCAGGCCCTCAGTAACTCCCGAGTCTCGACTTCGCCATCATGTTTCCGGAGCTCTATCTTACCGGATGCTGCTCCAAACAACACTTCCTGGATGAAGTTCTTAAGTAACTCAAGAAGCAATATTTATGATATTAAAGCCTGAATTATAAGTTGGTGAAGAAATTAAAAACCTGAAGCTGAAGTACCAGGTCAGTTTGTTTGGTTTTCCTTTTTATTCTTAACGATACTTAGTATTCGTATAGTCAAGTTTGCTGCCATGAATAATCATCCGAAATTATGTATGATTTGAATATTTACCAAAACCGAAACATTGGTAGAATGTACCACGCTAGCTACCGCACTCTACAGCTATCATGGAGTGTTATGGAAGTATTAGTTAATTATACATAGTAAGTTGCCGTTTCCTTTCATACCTTTAATGAGAATCGAATCCTATATATGCTTGCTTTCATACCTTTCATAGCTATTTAAGATATGCAATTAATATGTTCCTGAGAATATGATATGCAATAATTAGTGTTCTATAGTTTTCTTTTCTATTTAATTTGTTGTATATACTATATACTTCAGCAGCTAAAATGCACATAATTAAAATCATTTGTTTGTTTGAAGTCTCTATCAAATCTTAAAACAAAAAGAGAGCAATCAAGATTGTTGAGAAATCAAATATATTTTTCTTTAGAATCCATGGTGAGGTATTCCCCACTGATATAATTTCTTGTCCCACTTATATTCATAATGGTAAGCTTTGGTTTAATAACCATACATGTCATTGGATTCCTCTTCAATTTTTACATTTAATCCTTCTTAACCACATTAATTGACCTTCCCTCACCATACTTTCTCAATTTTTAAAAATTTGCATTTCCATTATCTACGTTTCAAAATCGAGAGCAATTTCTTTTATGTTTTCCTTTTTTAAATTTTTACTTGAATTCGAGATTTCGCATCTCACCAAATTCATCGTGTACATAGAATGGATCTATAATCTTGTACTCAGTTAAGATCATTATAGGGATAGTTACTTTCGAGAATCACAACAATACACAAATTAAGGAAACTTGCCTTATAGTTTGAATCCTTGCTAGCTTACTTCCTCCTTGTTAAGCAAAGGACAGAGATATTCCAGTACAATTTTGTTCATTTCTTAAATTTTAATCTCTCCATTGCAGAATGCATAACATTTGGTGTTGGATTCAAGAAGAAAATATTACGTGTGTGTGGGAATCCCCTAGTATATACAACTAAAAGAAATCTCAAGCTTTTCGTAAGCATGCTCATATGTATGTATGTGTGTGTATATATATTTATATATATTATCCATGATTACATACATACATGCATGCATGCATGTGTACAGACACATGCATGATTACATATAGTGTTAACCTTTTTCAGAATTTATGTATGTATATGTACATACATAAACACATACATGCAGTACAATAGGGATGTTAAAGGATATTATTAAAAATTCTAGAAGAGTATCAGACATAAAATCATGGTCAGCTATGATATTAAATACAAACATAGATAATATGGGGGCTAAAGGTTAAACTTTTATTTTTAAAGTGAGACAAAGAGAATATCTGAATCGATCAAATGAACTAAAAAAACAAAAAATCATGATGAAGACATGTTCTTGAAGCAACATCTTCTGAAAAAAATTAAAACAAACAAAGCTAAACTGAGGAAACTACACATGAACTTGTTGAAACTTTAGAACTTATTAGTTTGTGAAAAAATATGTTGGAACATGACATACTACTTGACAACTTAAAAGTATTGTTCTAAAGTTTAAACTTAGATTGATTGTGATACATGTTGCGACTTGAAAACACTTTCCTTATAACCAGGAGAGCTAGGGATAGCCATGGCATCAATGGCAGTCTCACTCCAATTAAGCTGCACAGAATCCTAAACAAGGTAATTAAATTAATTAAAATCTCCCAAGAATTTCTTCAGTTTGTCCCACTTCTTAAAGCATTACCGGAGAATATATAATCTATTTTCTATCCTTTTGACCAGAGATTAAGGGCATTATTCCAGCTTCTCTTAGTTTATTGTTCCGCTGGTATTGCTTATTCACGCTCTCCTTTTTTTGCCTTTTCTTTTTCCAAAGAAGAAAAGAAAACCTTAATCCATTGTTCTACTTCCCCATTGAGTTTCTTTCTTCCTTTGTATTTTTGTTTCATTTCATCTCGTAGAGTTCTTTTCTTTGTCTTTCTGTTGTGTTCTTGCTTTCAACACGATAAGAATTGGGGATTAAGACTGAATGCAGTCTTTCGATCTTCATTATATATATGACCGAATATTTCATTTCGTGTTTGAAGCACAACTTGCCAAGCGATGATATCCATATATTGGAATCTGTGTGAAAATGCATTCGTCTTTTCTTTTCCCGTAGCAAAATTCTCTGTTGATTGAAATCAAACTGCTTTGTTTGATTCATTGTTTGTTAGCTGAACCTAAGCCAAGATATTTTTGTTAGAAATAGAATGAATGGCCCGGAGCTGGCAACTTTATTGGCTATTCTAATTTCTTTTGAATGCAATTTCTTCCCGCCGCATCCGTCTTCAGGACGGACGATCGAGTCACATCCTTCCACTTGCCACACAAGGGAGGAAGAGTTCCCAGCAACTGATCTAGATGCGGCCCCGGAGGAACTAGAATGATGGGAGTGGTGAAATCATTTGTCTTTTCTCCTTTTAGCTTCAGGCAACCGGTTGCCATGGATTGATAAATAGGTTGGCAAGGGAAGAAGCCGGCGGTAAACAAAATTCAACTTTGTAGTGTTGTTATCTCACCCATTAGTTCCAGAAAACGCCGTTCGTTTTCTCCACTTCGTCGGCCCCCGTTTTAAAAGGAAAATCGTTTTAGGCGCCCGCTCTCATCTTTTAAATGCTCTCTTCAATCCGGAACTCGATTGAGCATCAAAGCAAGCAATGGAAACCTTAAAATATAGAGTCAGATATCTACGGCCAATAATTCTTGTGGCAATCTCATATAATTGGCGTCTAACCTTGGAGAACACCATAGATCTCCAGGGAAATTTCCCAGCACCGTGAAACTCCTCACAGCGCAGGCTGAACCCCTGGAAGTCTCATGTACTCAATCCAAATGGTCTCCATACACAAATAAAGTCATATAGAACCTATACATGTACATATACAAATGTAATGTCTAAGAGAAAACCCCCAAGGAAGAAAGCTTGTATTCACTGTTTCCATCACATATAAGCTATTGCCTCGACCATTTGGTTAAAATGTTCTTGGGAAGAGTCTTTGATCATTAACGCTAGCTTCTCACAAAAGCACTTGGCTGTGCTTTACAGAGAAATACCCGATCATCGTACTCTTTAGATGCAAAGTGTTCCAAATGTCTGCATTTTTTGTGTCTCGCATTAATGACGAGTGCTTGCTCGAGTGAGTCGGAAAAGGGTTTTGCGCCAATGTATTGCTGCAACTTACGATTTCATTCTTCCGCAAGTTAAAGGGAGAAAATTAAACCATGTCCATGTCCATGTCGAGGATAATAGAGTTCAGTCGGTAACAAAAGATAAGACGTAGTGCTTTTGGTTTCTGTCCATCTCATGAAGGATTCACAAGTTCAGACAAGTGATCGAGGAAACCAACCGGGACTTGGTGCTAGATTTACAATCAAAATTCTTTCCTACTTTCAGCTGTTAACTGTAGTAACCAACAAATAAATAAATAATAATATGTTCATGTAATTCTTCTTCAAAAAGCTTTAGATAAATTCAGATTTATGATAATTCTTCTTGCCGCAATTCTAGAGATTAGATTAAATTAGTGAGCTAAACTATATGAATAATTTGATCTCATCTCAATCAAAGGCTTTAAAATTTGCGGCTGCTGAATCCAACCAAATGGAGGATAACAAACACTTCAATCTATTTCGGTAGATGTCACACATTATGCTGCATACCTGGCGTATTTTAAAGAAATACGAATGCGATTCAATTATGAGTACGTGACATATGTGATCATGTTGCTCAGTCTGAAAGCAAAATCTGCATTCGTGGGCGAACAAATGGATGATATACTTATTTTTATACATTAAAACCACGTCAACAAATTTCTGTCAAGGTTCACTTGTAAACTTTAATCGTCCGGGACTGCAGAATGTAGTGAATTTCTCGATCCAATCGAAGAGTATTAAGTGGGTGGGCTGAGCTGGGTTTATGGGTACGCAGGGCTCAAACTAACAGTCCGATGCTCTTGTGTTGTGCCGGGCATACACACAGAATGTTGACAAAGTAACAGGGAGATTTCAAGAATTTGATATTTATTAGTAATTCATGGTCATAAACATAATATCAGTTTCCACTTTCCACAAATTTTCAAGGAAGATAAAGGAACTCCTCTGGCCTTGGCTTATCACATCCTGGAGTAGTACACTTGTAACTCTAAAAGATGCAGGGATCCCTGCTTGACACAATATATAGTTAGTTGAATGTAAATAAATGGTTGAATAATTGTCACATCACTTGCCACCATTGATTAATATTATAATCTCCGCCGTACCTCACTTCCTGCTTGAAAACTTATCATAAGAGTTGAGTATCTCACGGTAAGCAATTCTGTGAAAGGGCTCAAAAGGGTACGGAATCTCTACACCCTGCAGAATGCAGCTCGAAATATTTTTGCATCCACTTTGCTCATGGTGGATGGCATGCCACCATCTACGTCAACACGAAGTCGATAGGCAGTGTTGATTTCACTACATGACATATTAAGTACGCTGAAAAGAAATGCAATGGCAACCACAATACAATGTGGCTTAGAAGATCAAAATCATAATGGTCGGTTGACATATATCAAGACGGTAACAAGGCAGAGGAAGCATAAACAAAGACTTCAATATTTATATAAAGTTGGTCTTTGCAATAATAAACAAGTAACATCACTTTCTATGAAGTTATACAAACATTGCAGGACTTTGTCTGTCCACCACTAATACAAAAATGTAGGAATACATCTGTTGGGTCTATCATACCTCCAATACAATAACGTTGGACTAAATCTGTTGGGTTGTACAAAGTTGATATCTATCAAATGCGGGTTTCAAAATAAAACTCTAATTACTGGTGTGGTGTGCACTGTAAAATAACTGCCCTGCCAACTATGTGTGGATAACATTTCCTGGAAAGTGATTCTTTCACCAAAGCTACATCTTAATTAGCAAGATTAATGAACCAGTTACAAACAATAGCACCAAAGAGACCAGTAATTAGCATTTCTGTAGCAATGGTTACAAAGGCAACTCCAAAATTACTTTCTCGATAAGAATTTCAAAGCTCTTCAACCACTTTCAGACAAAAAAATAAATAACAAGAAAACAATATTTTGATTCGTTACGAATTCAATGACGGATACAATACAAAAGTAACTAGTTAGCTCACCAAAAGCATGTACAGAACCTCTGGCTTTAATACTCCTCCCAGAAAGTGCAAGTTAAACAGAGATCAAGCAGTCGTCAGGCAGGAACAAGGTGCAACTTGACAATGAGCAACCAATTAAATAACAAAATTGTTGGCTTGTGCTTAATGAAAAGCAGATCCTCAAACTACTAGTTTTGAATCTTCTAATGCATTATTTTGAAAAGAAGAATCATACTTCAAGCTTTTCACAACTTCAAAGAAATGTGCAACAGCTCCTTCTGGAGTACCAACTAGAACTCCATGTCCTAGATTAAGAATGTGCCCCCTTGTTCCTGCACACTTGACAACCCTGGAAATAAAATCAATCAGTGTTAGCACCTAGGTCACGGTGGGGGAACTCAATTTCAAGTTTTATTTGTAGGCGATTTTTCTGAAATCCATCCAAGAAAACCAATCTCCACTGAAGTAAACCACAAGCATAAGAAGCCTAAAAAATCCTAGACAATAAAATTCTAGCTTATGATAATTCCTTGCCACCCCAAATATGTGATGTTGATAGGCACTCACACCCTAGGTGTTATGAACTCATGGAAAATGGATATGCATAATCGCAGGAAAATTAAACAATCCTGTCCCCAAACACCAATTAAAATTTTTTATAAAATTCTCAGCATCACCTTTGAATTTCATCAGTCAATGCAGGAAGAGGAGAAAATAAGTAAGCAGGGTCCACATTTCCCTGCACACTAATGTCATGTCCCAACCGCTTTCTTCCATCTGCCATATCCACTGTCCAGTCAAGCCCAATCACATCAACACCAGTTCCTTTCATACGCTCAAGAAGGCCACCATTTCCATTAATATAGAGTACAATTGGTGTTTTCGGGCATTGGCTCCTAACTAAACTGACAATCTGCATTTCCAGAAAACTAGTTATCATGCAATTTAGTAAAACCAAAACAGGCAAAAAGCAAGTAAATATAGCATGTACAACAACTTTTTCAAAAATGATAAGGTAGTGACTGAAAATACAGATGATACTTCCCCCTCATAGTACTCTCCTTTTATTAAGAATTTTACTTTGTAGAGTTGCTATTTTGAGCCCCAATACAAGTTATAATTTTATCATCATTTAACTTAAAATTACCCGGAAAATTGCATAGGTCGTCTAACAAAATGAGAGAGTCTATCAATTCAAGTGGCCTAAAGCACAATGAAAAATAAGATAAATAAAACAAAGAACTTTGCTGTAACCCATATATGCATTAAATTCATAGGTTTTACAGCAAGCAAGCAATAAAATAACTCAGCCATGACAAAACACTGCAAACAACAAGATTGTCTTCTTCCTATATAACAAAACCCACTCCAATTTACCTCTTTAATATAGGGCTCTGACCACTGCTCCCACATATGAGGTGGTAGCTGTCCACCCCACGAGTCAAATATTTGTATGCAATGAGCCCCAGACTCCACTTGGAAGACAATGTAATCAGATATTGCATGTGTTAAATGAGAAAGAAGAGCCCTCAATACATGTGGTGCTGTATGGCACATACTTTTTATGGTGGTATATGTGCGAGTCGTGCCTCCTTCAACTATATATGTAGCAATTGTCCACGGAGCTCCAACAAAACCAAGAACTGCAGCATGTTCCCCAACCTACGTAAAAAGAAATAACTTCAAGAAAAAGATTGACACAGAATCATATATTTCTATTACACAAATAAAAGTAGTAATTTGCTTCATCTTGATGCATGTGAAGAAAAGTAGAAGAAGAATCACCTCCTTGCGCAAAATCTTAAGGGAATCCCCCACAAAATGAAGCTTCTCCAAATCAATAGGATGTAATGCCTTTAATTGCTCTTCAGAACGAATTGGTGACTGAATAACAGGACCTCTCACTTCTTCTATGTCAAATGGAACACCAAATGCAGGTAGAGGAGTAAGTATGTCAGAGAAAATGATAACTCCATCAGGACGGAAAGCTTCCCAAGGCTGCAAAGAAATCTGCACAATGAGATCAGTTGTCTCTGATCTCACCCTGAATGATGGGTGTTTTTCTGCAACCTTTCTGTAAACAGCCATATACCTTCCTGCTTGGCGCATCATCCATGCTGGTGGCCGACTTACAGCATGTCCTTTTGCAGCCTTAACCAGGAGTGGATCTGCATAAAATAAGAATAATAAATATAAGCAAACTGTCTATCCCAATGTGAGATTAACAAAGTCCCAATAATTTTGGTAGAACAAAAAAGGCAGTTGTGTCATTTTTTGCTATATCAACCTAGCAATTCTTTTTTCAATGAAAGACAACAACTAACTTGCATGCAAAAACTCCAAGAATACACAGGCAACCAACGACATTTTTTCTCTCCAAGAAATCACTCCAATAGCATGAACAGATTCAACCTTAGGTGCTTAAGTGTTGTATAATAACATGGCATTAGAAGTCTCGGGAACTGAATCCCACAAACGAAACACTATCATGTCAAAATATTTCTCACTCTTCTTTACTTTGTGATAAATTTAAATTCTTCAACTGTCTCCAATTAAAGTTAAAAAAACTTGTTATACTGCCACTTCTTTATCAATATATTCTTAACTGGTCCAAATATTTTACAACTGATTACAAATGGCCTTACCAGTGCATCTTCTCAATAAACTACAATTGCAATAAAATGTGATTAAATTCCAATCAGTTTAAAGGCTTACAAGTAACCATTTTTCAGGAACAAAAAGTAAGAACACAAAACACCCAGATAAATTATAGACCAAAAAAGAAAAAGAAATGAAACTGAAAGGAAACATTAGTTATAGTAAGAATTGAACACACCAGAAGAAGAAGAACACGATACATTGAATTTTCTGAGAGCAAACTTTTTTCTCTTCGAATAAGATAGTAAAGCTTCAGTTAAAGAATTAGAATGAAACCCTAACTGTACAGATGAGCTTCCCAAAGAACTGCACGCACTACATACATACATCCAATAAGCAAAGTCAGGAATTGGAGCCAAACAAACTCATTTTAAATGAAAATCAAAATATATAAAATGAACCGAAATTTGACAAAAATTAAGAATCGACCTAACCTGGTTAGAGAAGAGAAGCTCATTCTTCTGCGAATAGGTGTATCAGCAAGAGAAAGAGGTCTTGGGTTTTCCGCTTTGCTCCGTTTTCTTATCCGCTCCCCTCTGCGTTTCTGCTTAGGGTGCTGATCGGTAGGTTGACTTAACGTTGTAAGCGTAGACAACGGCATAGATCTTGCCACGTTCAACCATTTTGGATAAATAGGACCCACGCAGACATTAATTCTTAATATTAATAATTAAAATTCTAATATTAAAATACAATTTTCATGTAATATTTATAATATTACTTATAAATTGACTAAAAATTTGTTTAATTTTACGAATTTAACACTTGTTATTAATAAAATAAATTAATTTATTAAATAATAATAATATTTACTTATTTTTATAAATTTAAAATTTATTTATATTTTATTCGATATACCGGAAAACTAATCATCTGCCGGAAGATATTGGGAAAACCAATGATCTAAGTGACAACCAAATCCTCTCAATTTCTCCTTAAATTTCCCGTTCTGCCTTTCCAATTTTAATTCTACAGGTTGAAATTTCTGTTCTGTTTCCCAAGTTTGTCATTTTCTTAATCATCTCTATCCGGTTTTACTGCCGCTGTCTTTGTCACTTTCCTCAGCATTGCATTTCGCTCCAGCCACCCAACAACTCGACAACCTCCATTGGTTAATTCGGAGAAACAAAAGCGAACAAATCTGATCACTCGCAAAAGCTACATTTATGGCTTCCTTTCATTTCTCTGTTTTCCTCTTCGTTTCTCTCTTACTCCTCCACCAAATTCAGCCCATCACGGCAAATCTTCACCAGACCAAAACCCTTCTCAGAAATTCAAATCTTTACGACTCAGAACTCCTCGCTCTGCATCTCAATGACACCAAACCAACTCGCTACTTTGAAGTGACCAAACCCATCAAACTGCCCAAAACCAAACCCTGTTCAAAGCTCGTCCTTCACCATGATTTTGCTTACACGTATGGCAAGTCTCCTGTTCTTGCGAACTACACTCCTCCTTCTCACTGTTCGTCTCAGAAGTTCTCCAAGATTGTCCTTGAATGGAATGCAACATGTAAAGGTAGGCAATTTGACCGGATTTTTGGTGTCTGGTTAGGCGGCGTGGAGCTTTTCAGGAGTTGCACAGCTGAGCCTAGAGCGACTGGGATTGTATGGACTGTTGAGAAGGATATAACGAGGTATTATTCATTGCTTGTCAAGAATGAAACACAGACTCTTGCTGTTTATCTTGGTAATCTTGTTGATAGAACTTATACTGGCGTGTATCATGTGGATATAACTATTCATTTTTACCCTGCCGAAGAGAATTTTAATGGTTATGAATATGGTTCGGATTATTTGGTATCTGGGCATGGCTCTAAGGCTGATTTGATCTTGCCCATTTCGAGAAATTTGCCATTGAATGATGGGCTGTGGTTTGAGATTGAGAATTCAACGGATACTGAGGTGAAGGAATTTGTGATTCCTCAGAATGCTTATAGGGCTGTGTTGGAGGTTTATGTTTCTTTTCATGAAAATGATGAATTTTGGTATGGTAATCTTCCCAATGATTACATTGCTGCAAATAATCTGACTGATTATCCTGGAAATGGACCTTTTAGGGAGGTTGTGGTGAGTCTAGATGGTGAAATTGTTGGTGCTGTTTGGCCTTTTACTGTAGTTTTTACAGGAGGGATTAATCCTCTCTTGTGGAGACCAATTAGTGGTATTGGTTCATTTGATCTTCCTTCCTATGATATTGAAATCACTCCGTTTTTAGGAAATATATTGGACGGAAAGACCCATAAGTTTGGGTTTAGTGTTACGGATGCTTTGAATGTGTGGTATATAGATGCAAATTTGCATCTTTGGTTGGACAGTGAAAGCACAAAAACTGAGGGGAAGCTTTTGAAAAACAGTGCTGTGCCACTTTATGTTTCTCTTGTGTCAAATTTTAAGGGCTTCAATGGAAAATTCTTCACAAATATAAATAGGTCCATATCCTCAATTGGATGGGTGGAGTCATCTAATGGAAAGATTACCACTCATTTTGTTCAAGACTTCACTTACAGTAACTCAATGGTGATGGGCAATTGTGGCAATTTGCAGATTGTGAATCAGACGATCCATTTTAATGACAGTGTATCTGCCGAGATGCCATCCTCTAATGCTCACTCCAGGAAGTCATCCAAAACTTTTTCCTTTTACATGTACTCAAACTCTGAAGATAAGGGAAATGGAACTTCTTTATCGGTGGCAAACGTCACATTGGGATTTAACGAGGAGAATTCTAGGACTGCTGGTTCCCAATTCTCAGACAGCTCTCTCAAGAATTTGCAGGATGGGCAGGGTGTCATGGTTGTGAAGAACAACTTGGTAGTCAGTGGGTTGGGGAGCACACAGCAAGCGTACAACTATCATGGTAAAAAATTCTGTTACTTTAGGAACATAAGCAGTTCAAATTACACCATTTTGTATGATGAAGTAGGAAATAAGTGCAACAAAATATCAGAATCTCATTTACGTTCTAACTTGGCAAAAATAAAGTAGAGGCCTCTGCCTGCTAGAATGGCTCCTTCAGCATCTGAATTGTTCAATAACTGAGCGAGGAATTTAATTATCGGTTGCAGTCGATCCTTCAGTTACTTCCTCAAAGTGAATTAGTTGGATATTCCAGAGGCTCCCTGAATGTAGCTGCATGAAATGGAATTGTATGTGTCCCATGATTTTGATCTACAATGGACTCAGATTAGCTCTGTGGGTATTCTTGAATTTCTTTTCTTGCAGCCAAATGTTCAATGTAAACTCTGCTTTGTTTTTTTTCTAAGAGTGACATATAATATCTACACTTAAGCTTTAAATTTCCTTGCTTCATTGATACTATTTCAGTCAAAATCCCTGACAATGAATTAAGTGAATGACAATCACATGATTTTGTTGAGTGATTACAATTAGATTGGGAGACGTTTTAATGTTTGAATATCATGAATCAGGTTTTTGAAGCTTGGTATCATCTTTATCATTTGATAGATAAGGATAAGTTGGTGATATTTTTTGAACACAATTTCCATGGTTAAATTGATTCTAGCCCAGATGCAATATCGTCCATTGATCTGGATGAGTCTGTTAAGGTGCCGATGCTATGAAATAATAACTGTTGTAAGTTCAGATTACAGGCTAAACTTGGACCATTACCTTCGTGCGATGCATCATGGCAGTAAAACATTATTTTTCCCTTTGGTAATACAGGGCAAGTATTGTGTTCAACACAAGCGTTGTCTATTTGCAGAACTAGGAAATGATGTTGTTATGACCAAGGGGAACGGAGTTTTACTGTCTTTATCACATGTCATATTTGTTGGGTTAGGATGCTGGAATTTTCACTTTTCTACTATTCTTTCTTGTTCATAGTTAAAGTCTTTGCTAGCTCATGGATAATTACATTGGTTATTACAGCTAACATTCTCAATCTGTTTGGTCATTACTTTGAGTTTTGATGGTCTCCGATGTGCAATTTCTTCGCAAATGATATCGTTCAATAGATTGCTAGTTGTATGCTGAAAAGAATACCTGAGAAGTGAGGAAATATGTTGCTCATTTAGTGAGATTACATTAACTCATTCCAAATTGACAATTATATAATCAATATAATGTAAAAAAAAAGTATTGGTAATAAATACACTTGTATTGGTACAGTGGATTGTACTCTGTTTTGATAAATCAGTTATTTGTTTACAAATATGAACTCAAAATTGTTGTCCAGAAAAAAGTATGCTTAATTTAGCTGTTACTGGTTCATTTCAGACCTCATGTTTCTAAACTGAGAGTTGAGAAAAGATTAGTGTAAGAGCATTTTGTTTTGTCTATAAAGCCATCAGCATTCATAATAATTTTATTTGGTGTCCGGACGTACATAAATTTTCTTGCACATCTAACAAGAGAAATCTTTCCGAAGGAATTGAAGAATCACAAGGCAATGATCATTTTTCTTCTTGTTAAGTTCTCCGGATGATAGAGAAACCCTTCAAGCTAGAGAAGTCAACCGTCCTCGAAACCCAGAACTCCAACGAGGCGTCTTTCTTGTATTGCATGTATTGCGCACTTTGTCGTAAGCAATAATGTCATTTGAGCTGCTTATGTTTCTGAAATAGCAGAGATCACTACCATGATATTTGTATACTTGTTGCGTGCTCCACGATGCATCGACTAAAGAGTTGTTCTCTGCGCTTATAGCAACTTGTCCATGTTGCAGATTCTTGAGAGAGCTGACGAAGGAATCAAAACCTGTACTCCTAGATTTCTCCTCGTAGAATCCCAATGTGACATTCATTTCAGATTTAAAGCTTCCATTTCCTCTATCTAATAAATCAGTGGACAAGTGAAATGGAAAAGTTTTATGCGAACTCTGCGAGTAAGCAACAAGGGAATGCATTCTGGAGTAAACCCTGTCATGAAAATGGATTGTCTGGTTAATAATCTGCAGATTTCCGTTCTTACTTATCAACATGGAGTTACAATAGCCAAAATCTTGAATCCAATGGGTTGTGATTTCTCCATAAGATGATTTGATCCATCCAGTTGCAGATATGGACCTGCTTAAATTTGTCAAGAATTTTCCATCCAGACCCTTGAAATCTGAGAGCAAAGAAACATGAAGAGGCATGACACTGTTTTTCAAAAGCTTTCCCTGAGTTTTGCTGCTCCTACTGTCTAACCAAAGGTGCAAATTTGCATCTATAAGCCACACATTCAAAGCATTAGTAACACTGAAACTAAACTTATGGATCTTTTCATCCAATAGGTTACCTAAAAAAGGAGTAATTTCAATATCATAGGAGGGGAGATCGAATGAACCAATGCCAGTAATTGGAGCCCAGAACAGAGGACTAATCCCTCCTGTATAAATTACAGTAAATGGCCAAATAGCGCCGATCACTTCACCATCAAGACTAACCACAACCTCCCTGAAAGGTCTATTTCCTGGTGTGTTAGCAAGATGATTCATTGAGATGTACTCATTGGGAAGGTTCGTATACCAAAATTCATCATTCTCATGGAAAGATAAATAAACTTCCAACACAGCCCTATACACATTATGGGGAATTCTGAATTCCTTTTCCTGTGTATCCGTTGAATTCTTAATTTCAAACCACAATCCGTCATTCAATAGTAAATTTTGTGAAATGGGTAAGATAAGATCAGCATTAGAACCAAATCCAGAGTCCAAACTATCTATATCGTTCTTATGATTATTTGAATTCCTTTCGGCCGGGTAAAAATGGATGGTTATATTAACATGATAAACGCCAGTGTAAGTACTATCCACTATGTTACCAAGGAAAACTGCAAGTGTTTGTGTCTGATTCTTTGCAACCAATGATAGATACCTTGTAATGTCCTTTTTGACGCTCCACACAATCCCAGTATCTGTCGGCTCTGCTGTGCAGCTCCTGAGAAGCTCTACCCCGCCTAACCAAATGCCAAATATGCGATCAAATTGTGTCCCTTTGCATGTTGCTTTAAATTCGAGGACAATTTTGGATAACTGGTGAGATGTGCAATGAGAGGGTGGGGTATAGTTTGCAAGAACCGGGGGTTTTCCATAAGTGTAGCCAAAGTCATGCCTGAGGATGAGGTAAGAACATGGCTTAGTTCTGGGTAATTTCATAGGTTTTGTTACTTCAAAATAGAGGCTAGGTTGGGTTTCATTGAGGTGTCTGGCATTAGAGAGTTGGGAGAAGAGAGTTGATGTAAGTAGCTTGGTTTTGACGAGGTTGGCTTTCGTGGAGAGAAGTTGGTGGATGAGGAGAAGAAAAATAGAGAGAAGGAGAGGAAACTGAGAAGGAGCCATGAATGGATGTCCTGGTTTTCCATCATTTAGTTACTTTTTATGGTTTGAATATGTCAGGTGGAGTAAAACACACTGCTGGCTAGCGAAAACAATGGGAAGGTTTTGGAAAAGGAGAGAGACTTGAAGTAAAAGCAAAGCTAAATTTTTTTTTAAAAAAAAAGCTGAAATTTAATGGTTTGGGCAAAACACTTGAGAGGAAAAGAGAGAGAACTCGAATTTGCTGAATATGATTGAATCTCATCCCCTCGCACAATGCGGAAGGGTGCCCTTGAACCAAGAGCTGAGGAAGGCAGGAACTTGGAGGATTTGCGGAGGCAGAAAGGGAGTTGCATGGAAGACGAGTGATGAGACGCTTATTATCGACATCAGAACAGAGAGGTAACTTACGATAAATTGCTTGCAACACAAAACGTAATAAAACAAGCGAAGTCTGCATCATTTTGGCAACAATTATGTTGATTTGAAATTCGCCGTGTTTAAAGAGATTGGCCAACAAAGAGGGAGAAACCAAACCAACGTCTTGGATCTCTGCATACCAAACGACAACAATTAATTGCTCGGACTAGAGAATTTGTGTATCCAAACAGAGCTACTGCCATCGTATTCATACTTCTTTTCCGCTAGAAAACACATTTTATAGCTCCAAGTAGCCGTATTATTCCTTCACTTTGGAAAACATTGTGTAGTGCTCTTCCACTCTATACTCCTGTATACAGACATTATTCAAGGGTGATTTCGTTCAAAAGTTGAATTTGTTTTGACAAAGCATGCTATTTTGGACGGAGATATTGGTAGAAAAGAGTGATATATCAGACTCCCGCCGACGATTTTCACAATGTAAAAGGAACGATGATCAGCCAGAAAATGATCAAGCAACTATGGATTCCCTTGATGCCACACTGAACCGGCACCTGTGACTTCTTTTGGCTGTATGGGTCAGTTCAGTTTTTAGCAAAATGTTGGGCAAATTCAGGTTTGTAGAAAATTTTGCTCAAAAGAATTGCCGAAGTATTGATCTGTTATGATTGCTATTCATCACCTTGAATGATATCAGCCTATCAGGCGTGTTTCTGTGTTCTAATTTCTGCATTTACATAGTTTTTTTTCCTTGATGTCAGGCTCCCACCAGGATAGACTTGGTCAATCAATGCAGTGATAATTTCAAGACTCGCCAGTTATAAAAACATGTGGTTGTATTGATTTATAGTTTACATTAGATGAAGAATGTTTAGTTCAATTGCAAATGGAAATTTTCTTCCCAATTCAAGAGCATTTCCTAGAATTCTAACAAAAGAAGGTAAGATGTTTCACATATTTCTTCACCTTAACTGCAACATAGATCTCTACTCTAATTTTCAAAAGGCTGCTGCTACTGGAAGTCAACTTATCACGACGGCAATAACAGCTATGGCACGGCATTTCTTAGAACTTTTCTGGATTCTTGTCAGTAAGCAGGATGAGCTCTTTAATATGCTGGCTTGGTTACAGGGAAGAACATTTCTCTAACTCTTTCTGCCCTTATAATTGGGAAAATTATGCCAGATGCCCCCTGGAAAATGCACAGAAGTGATATATATCAGCCTTTTATTTTCTTGTGATCGTTAACAGACATATCACCCCTGAAATTATAGAGGTGATTAAATAGAAAAGGCCGAATATTAATTGAAATTACAAGCAGCGGAGATACGCACTGAAATCAGTCTGGCTCCAATCATCATGCGTCGAGGTGAAGGAAATGGAAGTAATAAACGCCCAACTCCAAAGACTGCCACGGCAAAGAAATGGATAACCAAGCTCAGTGGACGAGGGTTTAAACCAGATAGTAGAGCTATTGGTCCATTGGTAAAAACACCTCCAAGGCTCAAATAATCAAAACATGCTTGGCGCATTTCATTTCTAAATGGATCAGACGATGCACAAAAAACCTTGTAAAGGGCACCTGCCAACGTATTTATCGTAGATGCCACTGGCTGCAACCAAGATCATACACTCTTGTTAACTAACAAGTTTCGAGTATAAATATCATATCCAGAGCATAAGATCTATCGGATATGAAGTTTATGAATGCTGCTTACTTTACGCAGAGTGTAGAAAGAGTCAAGATACTTGCAGAGGGTGGGTGCATCATTGAGATCGCGGAAATGTCTTAGAAGATCTCTTAGTACAACAATATCAGATAAAGCTACAGTCATTCCTCCTCCTGTTAACGGATGCCGCATATTGAATGAATCTCCCAGCAAAATAGCACCCGGTGTTGGATGTGGAGCAGCAGGCATGCTTCTATTGGTCATTGTTCTTATGTTTCCTTTGTGGATTGCAACCATGAAAGCAGAGTAAAGTTCAGAGGGAATCTGAAACATTCCAGTTCCTCTATTAGTCAAAAGAACCAGTTATAACAGCCAAAATCATTGATGACCTTTAATAAATAAATTAAGAAAACGTTCTCATTTCACTCTGAGCAGTAAGTATACATTAGTGATAATATCAAACACGTTAGCAGATTATATCAAGCAAACGATACATACCTGGGGAGCAACCGCAGTTTTCAAATAATGAGTCATTTCACCATTAGAAATGGATGGTACTGTTTGGCCTGGTACATCCACCAAACAGCGAATCTCAGTGCCACTGATTGGATAAAACAAGATCGGCGAAGGATTGGCCAATATAACATGTCCATGATTTTTGTATGGAAGTTGACAGTTCTCCAGGACCAAACCCACAAAACAAGAAGGGATTTCAACCTGCAAAAATGATGAGCACCACGTATTACCTTCTCATGCTAGCTAACTGCACGTTCATTTTAAATTCAAAGCAATTCGTGCCCTGAATATAAAGTAGGAATTTAAAATTTGTAGCATAATTTTGATTACTCTACTAGAATGACACAGCATTCTCACCTGAGGGTTGCAGAGAGAGCGCCGCAAATTTGAAAAACAGCCATCACAAACGATGGTGAGGGGTGCATAGGCTGTTAGCTTTTCGCTAGCCTTGGTTTTGTATTCTACTCCTTTAATAGTACCCCGGTCTTCAATAAGGGATGTCACTGTTCCTTGTTCTAATCTCACACTACAAGAGATCAAGGATGTGAATTAAATTACGTTGACCATAAAGTTAAGATCATTTGTAATCTTCTCAAGCTAAATTTTTATAGCATATTAGATTTGAAAATGGAGAGCTGGAATCAAGGGATCAATTGTGTAGACTCGCAAAAGTTTGCAAAAACACATTGCATTGAAATCAAGGATGATGAAAGGGATATTACTTGGAGAGAGTTGCAGCCTTTTCCCGCATTCTTCGGATGAATCGACCATTGTGAAAACTTCTTCCAGCTACATCTGAATGGAAATTTTCCAATGGGTAAGAAACTTTGGTACTTTCTCCATCCTTGTAAAGAGCATATCCGAACACTTGCTGAGCATCAATCTCATTCACACAATCTGTTGCCACAAATACATATCATGGCTTTGAATGCATTTTTCATGCATGGTAATTAATAGTATTACTCTTTCTACTAAACTTTTCATACCCTCAAGACCTAACTCTACCAATTTCAGATAGCCTCCTGGTTGTAACAGTTCACCAACAATTCTGTCAGGCTCAGTTAAGTCTCTTTCGATCACATGCACTTGGCGCCCATGCTAAGCAAGAAACAGCAAAAATCAAGGCTCAGATGATCATCATACTGAAAAAAAAAGAGAGGAGGAAATGGATGGAAAAGGCCTTGAAAGAGTTTCAGTTGGAAGGGAATACTACCTTGCCTAGTGTGTAAGCCAGAGCTGAACCGGCAACTCCAGCACCTACGATAATTATATCACTACTTCCGGCAGACTCTGAACGACATGTTCCATTTTCTGAGCTCTTCAAGCAAACATTTTTTCGAATTTCCATTGAAGAAGCACTGATCTTCTTCTTTCCTCTTGAAATTTGGAAGAAGGCAAGCCCCAAGAGAGAAGCCATCAATGTTCCCAATACATACTGATAAACCATATTAAGATATCAAGAATCAATACTGAAGCAGAAGTGACGGTTCTCTCGCTTCCGAGTTCTGCTGCAAATTACTTGTCTCTCTGGTTTCTGGCTTATGTTTGTGTTATTCTTAGTGCAACTAAGGTAAGTCTTTTATAGGCTTAAACGTACCAATACCCGTACTTTGGATTCCAACTAAGAGGTTATGCCAGTGTTCCAAGTACAAGAAAAAGAAAATAGATTTGATCTAAAGGTATTCTGCTAGCGTTTAAAATGAAATTCAATAAATTAGTTAAAATTTTAAAACAATTAAGTTAGTCAAGAAAAAAGGAGTTCATGACCAAGCGACACATTCATTGGTCAAAGAGAGTTTGGGGAGATGTGGGAATGTAGCTTCAGAATTTAATGATTCATTAAAATCCAAGTAATGTTAAGAATATTTTCAAGGCTTTTGAAATCATGGCAGGCAGACAGTTGCAGACAGGCAGAAAGAAAAATTATTCTTAATTCCCACAAGTAGACAAATTACAGGAATTACTGTCTGCCAGTTAAGACTGCCAGGTTGACTCATGACTCAAGAGCAGTACTTTGTCCAAAAGCATTCTCACTTTTGAGATTTGATTTCTTGATCCCCGAAAATGTGTAATATTAAAACATGACTTATAGTTGATGTTGTCTTCGCAAAATCTAACCCCATGTTTTTCTGCAAAGCCGCCGGTAGTTTTAGGGATTGACTGGATTTCAAGATAACGCAGACGATTGACTTACGAATATCACCGACTTCAGTTTCCAAGGTCGAATTACAGAACTTACGAAGTGAGATCTTTTGAACATATTGTTTATGTAATAAAATTTTCAATTGTTTTTGGCAAAATTTTGGGTTAAAAACAACCTCTATATATATATATATATATATATATATATATCTATTTTATATCTGGTAAATTCCTTCATTGTTTGCCTAATCTAATATAGCATATGATAAACTCGAATCAGTTCATATTATACCCAGAAACCTTAGTTTTATCCACACAAACATTTATCACTGGTCAGCATTCGTCAGTAGTCTTCTGCTCCGGAATGGTTTTTCGAACCCCATCTAATATGACTTCTTAGTGCTGGAGAATTGCTTAATAGATGCAGACTAAAGTGATGTTAACTTTCTTTCTGTTTGGTCTACTCGATGTGAGAGAGAGATTTTACGAAACTTATTCTGTATAAAATTCAAGTTAATGGGAACTTCAGGTTACAACCATCGGCAGTGCAGATTGTTTTATTTTATCTTCTTGTTTCCTATTGAGAGAAAACATATATAGTTGTATCTAGAATCCCTTAAGATGATTCCTTTTACGCCTGGGCTTCCAGTTTCCTCGCTGTTTTATTTTATCTTCTCGTTTCCTATTCCTAACAGTATTTCAATAGCTTTTCAATCCAAAGGAGAATAGGAAACAAGTGTATCTGTCTTGTATAAATACAAGTACATACGAGCAAGGCCTAATACACTACATAGTTGACTGCTCAAATCAAACTGTTGCACTCAGAAGACTAGCAAAGAGAGGAAGAAAGAGAAGAAGACGATGAACGCCAAAGGTTGTGCTGAAACATGCTGTGGAGATGTCCACGACGTTGATAGAGTAAGAAAACTTAAAGAATGGGCTGAATCAGACGCCAAATTCCTGAGAAAGCTAAGCGTGATTGAGCATTATGATAACGTGAAGAGTGAACGGCGCCTTTCTTATTTGGTCTTCGAACGAGCTGAAAGTTTTGAGCGTTTAAGATGCAGGCAGAGATTTCTGAGAAGTTACCCATTCGACAAGGAAAAAGAGAAAGAGACGATAATGCAGAAAACGAAGAAGTGGCTGAAGATGAAGAAGCTGAAAGAGGAAGCTAAGAAGGGATCTTATTCTAATTCTCCTCTGAAAGCTAGTGTGAAGTTCTTGCTGTCATGTACCACTTGGCTCGACGTTCATGATCTGGAGGAACTCATATTTGTCACTCGTAAATTTTGGCATATTCTTCAGTAGGTTTTACTCATTGGATGAATCGATTTATTTCAAGAAGGATTTTAGAGAAACAAATATATATACAGCAGTTATAGAATTCTGCCATGGACGTGGGTAATGGGTGCTTAGCATGCTTAATTTCTTGTCATGTTAACGATCTTTGTTAATAGTAGACATTGATCGGCAAGGTCGTTTATTTCATAAATATTCTGTGAACACACTTTTACGACTTTGTTGTAATGAATTTAAATTGCTAACGTGAATAGTTCTGTCTGAAGCTTTACTTTTATTACCAGCTCATGGAAAAGAATGGAAAGAAAAACCCTAATTTTGCAATATCTTTTCTTCGAAAGTTCCCTTACTATTCATTAACTGGTAAGGTACATATCTTGTTCCATTCAACCAAATTTGTGAAATTACTTCTCCGAATCAGATTAGGGGCGGTGCGAAAGAGAAATTTCAGCATCCCAAGTTGCAACAGTAAATACTTTTGTTTTCTTACCCTAAAAGAAAATGATTAAGAATCTGATCCAAAAATAAGTAGCCAAAATGGGAACTTCCAGTTACAAGCATCGTAAAAGGAAGAAAAAATGTCTATTCCAAGTTCAGATGGACCTTTTTTGATTCAATTTTAAGAAGAAATCCTGGAAATCCGACGACAATAATCATAATAATAATAATAAATCTAGTAATTCTATGAAATGGTTTGACAGGATTCAGCCAATTGTCTTGATCTTGGGATATCATTGAGAAATTGTACATATTTTGGATCCACATGGATTCTTCAGTGCAGAATACCACTGCTGCTACAGCTTATCTGGGTTGTAATACTAGCTTAAACATCTAATTTTGGAATTCAACAGTTAACAGAAGCAGGTCTGTAATATACTGGCATGTGTGCGGGGTAAGAACATCTCTCTAACTCCTTCACCCTTAATAATTGGCAATATTATACCCGATGCACCCTGCAAAAATTGACATCTATCAACAAATATGGAAGACACTGTATTCGTTGGATGGACAGATAAATAACTGAGAAAATATTGAGGCAGAGTCAAGTATGAATCGAAGTTCCAAGCAGCGGAGAGAGAGACTCACTGAAATCAGTCTAGCTCCAGTCAACATGCGTTTGGGTGAAGGAAATGGAAGCAATAAGCGTCCAACCCCATAGACTGCCACAGCAAAGAAATGGATTACCAAGCTCAGTGGACGAGGATTTAGACCAGATAATAGAGCTATTGGTCCATTGGTAAAAACACCTCCAAGGCTCAAATAGTCGAAACATGCTTGTCGCATTTCGCTTCTTGATGGATCAGATGATGCGCAAAATGCCTTGTAAAGGGCACCTGCTAACGTATTTATGGTAGATGCCACGGGCTGCAAACAAGATCGTAAGTATTATTGCAAGTAATAAGTCTCAAGGATGTTTGTAGATATTAGAGCCCTGCTGCTTCATTTATCTCCATGGATGTTAATGAATTATCAGATATGGAATTTGTGAATGCAACTTACTTTACGGAGGGTGTAAAAGGATTCAAGATATTTGCACGCGGCAGGTGCATCATTGAGATCACGGAGAGATCTAAGAAGATCTCTGAGTACAACAACATCAGACAAAGCCACAGTCATTCCTCCTCCTGTTAAAGGATGTCGCATATTGAATGAATCCCCCAGCAAGAGAGCTCCCGGTGTTGGATGTGGTGCCGCAGGCATGCTTCTATTAGTCGCTGTTCTTACGTTTCCTTTGTTGATTGCAGACGTGAAAGCAGAGTAGAGTTCAGGGGGAATCTGAAACAGTTGAGTCTAAAAGAATCAGTGGCAAGAAAGCAACAAAATTACTTGCGTAGTTTCAACAACACTTGGTTTACTAAAGCACACTCTGAGGACCGTAATTATAGATAAGTGATAATGTCAAACAGAATGTGTAAAGATTATATGAAGCAAATGATGCAAACCTGGGGAGCCACGCAGTTTTCAAATAATGGTTCATTTCACCATTTGAAATGGATGGTACTTTTTGGCCTGGTATATCCACCAAACAGCGAATCTCGGTGCTACTGATTGGATAAAACAAGATTGGCGAAGGATTGGCCAATATAACATGTCCATGATTTTTGTATGGAAGTTGACAGTTCTCCAAGACCAAACCAACAAAGCAAGAGGGGATTTCAACCTGCAGAAATCATGAGCACCTTATATTTACCTCTACAGTTACAAAAGCACGGTTCATTTTACATTCCAACCAATTCATGCCATGAATATAAATACGGGATAAAATTTTGTAGCATGATACTAACTACTGTACTAATATGACAGCATTTTCACCTTGGGGTTGCAGAGAGAGCGCCGCAAATTTGAAAAACAGCCATCACATACTACCGTGAGGGGTGCATACACTGTCAGCTTTTCACCAGTCCTGGTTTTGTATTCCACCCCTTTAATATTCCCGTTTTCCTCAACCAGAGATGTCACGGTTCCTTGTTCCAATCTTACACTAAAAAATCAAGACAAAGAATGTAAATTGAAATCCTTTTGACAGATAAAGTTTAAGATCATCCACAATCTACTCGTACAATGAGCTAAAACTTTGCAGTATATTATTGTCGAAAATTCGGAGCAGGAGTTCGTGGAATATCAACTGTTGAAATTGATAAAACTGTAAAAGTATGCAAAAACATTTTTGCTGTAGAAAAAATTATTAGAGTACACTGGGAACAGATAATCCCATTTGAAATGAAGAATGTTTGGGGGAAAAGAATACTACTTGGATAGAGTTGCAGCCTTTTCTCGCATCCTTTGAATGAAACGGCCATTGTGAAAACTTCTTCCAGCAACATCTGAATGGAGATTTTCCAATGGATAAGATACTTTGGTACTTTTTCCATCCTTGTAGAGAGCATATCCGAACACTTTCTGAGCATCAATCTCATTCACACAATCTGTTGCCACAAATACATATCCGATTAGAAGCATGTGCATACATGGTAATTAATACTCTGTCTATTGAACTTCTGCGTACCCTCAAGATCCAATTCCATTAATTTCAGGTAGCCTCCAGGTTGTAGGAGTTCACCAACAATTCTGTCAGGCTTAGTCAAGTCTCTTTCAATCACATGTACTCGCCGTCCATCCCATGCAAGAAATATCAAAAATCAATGCTCAGATCATAAGCATACTCAAAAACAGGAACAGATGGTGTATTCTTCATTCAGCTAATCAACTTGAAAATATCCTTGATGAGTTCAATGCTGAAGGGTCTAATAACTTGCCAAGAGAGTAAGCCAGAGCTGAACCGGCAACTCCAGCACCTACAATTATTATATCACTATCACTACTTCCAGCAAACTCTGGGTGGCATGTTCCATTTTCTATGCTCTTCACACACTCCTTTGTTTCAATGTCCAATGAAGAAGCTATGCTCTTCTTCTTTCCTCTTGAACGTTGAAAGATAATAAGCCCTAACAGAGAAGCCATCAATGCTCCTAATAGATACTGACAAGCCATCTAAAAATATCAATGAATTGATTGTTAAGAAGAAGTGACGGCTCTTTCTCCCTTCAAGTCTCTTTCTCTTCTGATGCAAGTTTACTTGACTCTCTGGCTTTTGTTTGTGTTATGCATGTTGCGACTAAAAGAAAGCCTTTTTATAGGCTTAAAGGTAGAGACACCAGCCAATGCTCATACTTTACCTTCCATAGAAGAGACTGTGGCAATTTTCAAAATAAAAGAAAAGAAATTTCATCTGAAGGGATTCTGCTTGCGTTCAAAATGAAAATCAATGTATTATTAAAGAAACCGAAAATTTTTAACAGCTGATAGTTAGTCAAAAAGGAGCAAGCTCACGAGCAAGTAATACAGTCATTGGTCAATGATAATTTTGTCCTATTGGGAATTCAGCTTGAGAGTTAATAATTCATTAAAATCCAAGAAATGTTAAGAATATTTTCAAGGCATTTGAATCCATGGAAGCCAGAGAGTTGCAAACAAAGAAAAAGAAAATGTTGGCTAATTCCCCGCAAATAGACATATTACAGGATCACTCTGTCTGCTTGCGAAGGCTAATTGCTTTAGGTCAGCAGCGATGAGCAGTAGTTTGTCCAAAAGCACAAAATCACTTTTGAGATTTGATATGTCGGTCTACACTAGTATATACTACTAACACATTACTTACAGTTGAATTGGTCTCAGCAAGAAATCCCCCACGAATTTTTGGGTAATTCAAGATTTGAATGAGTACAAATAAGTACTCACAAAAGCCTAGGATATGCTGATGGAAGGACTGGATTTCAAATATGCTAATGAAAATCCAGATGGTACCCGATTCCTAAATTTCTACAATGCTCCTATGGAAGTAATTAGCAAATGATGCAGACCGCAGGAGGTTAAATTTGTACTACTCAGTCTACTCATGTGATGTGTAAATGAGAGAGAGATAACTAAACCGGCTCTACACGTTAAACGGAAGCAAAATGGGAACTTCTGTTACAACAATTGGCAGTCCATTCTGACAAATACAGGATAACACTAAATCAGGACCTTCTGCGACGAGAGGAGCAACTTTGGTGTTATGCATTGGAATCTCTAACCATAAATTATTCAAGAGCCAGAGTATTCCTCGGGGACATAGAATTTCAACCCAGTTGCCTGCAAACAAGGGAAATCGGGTTTGTCAATGAGACAGAAGAAGGCAGAACTAAATCAATTCAACCCAACCTCACGTGCACCGTATGGTAACAAGTCGATGATGATTCTCTAGATTAACTTTTCAGACAGAGGTGAGATCTTTCCGCACCCTCTCCTTCAAGACTTAACCAACCCGGAGGTGGTTTTGGGGAGAGGCTACATAGAATAGGCTATGGACTGGAGCTTTAAATTTAACTTAACATTAGACTAACATTAAGTTCTACAAGAATCACATTTCGAGCAGTGAAAAACTCAGTTAAGATCTCTAAATTTAGAATTCAAGACCGCTCCTGCCCACCAAAAAGTGAGGCATCCCATGAGGTCCGGCATGCACCATGATATTATGGATGCATGGTGCAGTTTCATAGCACATGGAACTTTTTCCCAGCACAAGAAACAATAAAAAAAACTTATCCAACAAACAAGAACAGTTGCCTGTGTTTCAATCTAAAAATGTAAGACTTGTATATACAACTGCGCATTTTGTGGGTGTGGGGAGGTCTGTGTGAGTGTGGAGACGGAGAATATTTGGCAAAGCAATGAACCCAGCAATTAGTTTGGAGCTGTACAAGTAAACAAAACCATGAAATGACAGAGACGAGATTACAGAGATGTCATTGTTCTTTCGTGGGAAATAAAAGAGAACTGTCAGTTATTCTTTCCCGCCATGTCTTCGGATCGAGAGAAAACTACCGAGATTCGATCCGGATCCACCCCTAATTATGCCCCGTTTTTATTAAAATGATTATTAAACTCCATTTTATATATGTTAAAAATATTAAATTAATATTAATAAATTGATTACTTTAAATGGATTGACCAAATAACTACTCAAAACTACCGTCTTCTTCCCCAAAACTGTATACTCAAGGATTTGCATTTTCTTTGCTGATGAATCCCAACAAAGACTGAGAGATGAGTGGCACCAAGGCCCACCCAAAAACCCTAAGCCGACACCAAAACCTGAAAATCCTTCAGCAGCAGCACTTCGCACGCCCACCAACACTAGGTCCTTCAAGAAACAAAACTCCACCACCAAAAAGAATGAGAAGAAATCACGGAAACAAAGAAGTGCGAATAACGCATGCGAGTCGGAACCGGTTCGTGATTCGGGCCCTGAATGGCCTGTAAGCCCAACATCCTTACCTCAAGCCACCACTTGCTGTCCAGAGGTGAAACCCCAGACTCGATCGGAGCCACTTTCGGCGCAAATGCTGGCAATGCAGGTGCAGCGCAAGGGTCTTCAATCTTGTCGCGAGTTTTTCTCCGAAGGGGTTGAAGAGGAAAGCGATGAAGTCGAAGAAGATGAGAAACTTGGCGAGGCATATTATTTAACCGAGAATGGTAGGTTTTTGGACCGTGAACTGTACGAATTCTTGCTACAACGTTTTATAAACGACGATAAGTTGAGGGTTACTATGAAAAGAATTTTGAAAGGGGTGATTTTTGTTGGTTGGTTTGTGTTGGAATTGGCGAGAAAGTTAACAAGAGTTATAAAGATTGTGTTGGACTTGTTCAGCATTCGATAGCAATATCAAAAACGAAGAGAAAGAGAGATCATAGAGCTTTTGGGCTAATTATTTGTAAGGTTCTTGGGTGGGAGAGTGATAGGTTGCCAGTGATCGCGTTAAAGGCTGAGCCTCTAGGAATATCTTTGCAGAACTCGTGTACCACACAGGTCTTTGTGTGTACGGATGGCGCTCTTTAGGTTTGTATATAATTTCGTCGAATTCTCTTAAAAGGTCTGTTTTTTCGTTTGTGGTTCATGGTTATGGTGATTTTGAAGCTTATGAACCGGGTTTAAATGTTGTAGGATGAAGCGGATGAGAAGGATATGATTTTTGTTGAGGATAACGAAGGCTCTAAGAGTGGAAATAACTGTAACGTAATTGAGTAACAGGTGGTAGATGTTAATCAGAATGATGGTGAGGTTAGTGGTGTCGTATTATTTTAGATGTTATTTGTGGAAACTAGAAGGATCTAGGTATATGATTCGGTGTTGGTAATTATCTTTGATTGTTCTTGCTTGTAGAATTCTTTGAAGGTTGACGATATTAATAAATGTCTTGAAACTGCTGATAGCAAGTTCTTGAATATGGAACCAGATAAAGAGGTAACAGTGGATTGCCAGGTGACAATAATGTCCTTGTTTTTAATGTAAATGAAATTTATTTTTTGTATTTTTTTCCATTGGCCATTTTGGTATGAAACTACAAAAGTATTATTTGTCCCTATCAAGGGAAACGATGACAGTAATTGTCTTGATAGCAAGCATGTGAATCCAGAAGTAGATCGAGATGTTGTAGTTGATTGTCAAGTAGAACTGTATTCTATATTTGATATGTAACTGATATCAATTAGTTTCGTATTCTTTTATTTTGTTTTTTTGCCTGGCCACTTTATTACAAAACTATGACAATCTAGAAATTTTTTTCTTGCAATAAAAACTCAGATGTTAAATTTATGTTGCTGAAAGTGAAGTGTGGATTCTGTCAATAAGTGATAAAGGCTTTTGTTATAAAAGTTTAATCTTGAACATTGTTGAGAAATGAATGAAGTCACTACCTGTTATAATCTAAGCATTTTTCTGACAGGACCAGCCCAGTGCCTACATCTGTCGTCATGTGGCTGTATAAACAGAATTGTAGAAGAAGGCTTTTGTAGAATTTGCTTGTCTAAACCAATGGTTTACAAACACCCATAATTTACTTACTGTCATTGCATGCCCTCAAGAATGCCTCAATGATGCTTCCAAGTGCTCCACAAGCATTTTGATGTATTGCTTAATAAAAGAAAAGGGGAGAAAATGGAAGAAGAATATGAAGTATTTGATGTTTATGCCAAGAGTTGGAGAAAATCTGTAAAATGCTATGTTTGAACTCATCTGAACCTGTAGGAATGATTTTTACATGACGTTATCTTGAACATATTCACCATATTTGCAGCATGACCAAAGTGCTTGTTCTGAAATTCACATTTCTATTCTTTCCACCGAGGCTCTACCCATGAGATGTACTGTGTGAAATAATCTTGGTCATGATGAAGTTAGCCCTATATTTTTTCCCCCTTTTTGCTGATAGAAGTACATAATGCAGGGATCTGGGTCATCAATGGTCACTCGCACTGGATGGTCATGCACAAAGCCTGTTGATGAGAACTCTCCAATGGCTTCAGGGTGGCCCACCTGGGAGCCCCAGAGACTTTTGGTTGTTTGCTGGGCTTCTGCTCAAGAACGAGCACAGTTAAGTGCATTCCAGTTTCAGCAGCAGGTCTTGGAACCTTGCCGAGAATACTTTGAGAAAAGTATAGGTTCAGACAGTGATGAAAATAATGATGAAGATGAGGATAAATCTGAGAACAGTGAAGAGTTCAAGTTTTTTCTGAAGGTCTTCACAGGCAATACTGAGCTAAGAAGTTATAATGAGAAAAATTATGGAGGTGGGGAGTTTTGTTGTTTGGTTTGTGGTGGGATAAGGAAGAAGGTCTGGAAGAGGTTTAAGGACTGTCTTGGGCTACTGCAGCATTCCACTGCTGTATTAAACACAAAAAAGAAGAGGACTCATGGGGCTTTTGGCCAGATTATTTCTAAGGTTCTTGGTTGGGATGGTGACTGTCTTCCAACTATTGTGTTAAAGGGTGAACCTCTTTGTCACTCCTTGGCAAAGTTAGGTGTTTCACAATCACAGTTAATTAATCAGCTATGTGATATCTTTTGCTAATGGTCTATGAAATAGCTTAAGTCAAATGGTACGGGTTGAAGCTGGAATGCTGATGGTAACAATGATTATTTACCTGCTTCCATGAACAATGCAGATAGTGAATTAGCTCAAAAAGAGAACTCAGATTAGCAACATATAATACTCGAATTGTTTTCACTTTTTAGTGCTATGTGATGTTTCCCATAATTCCTGTGCATTGCAGGGTTCTCCTAACAAAGATGATACCAATAACCATCACAGTAACATTCACAATTGGAGTTCGGATATGGAGGGGTAAAGATGGAGAAACAGATACCTTGGTGAGATGATGATTCTGTTTAAGGACATTAAATTTTTTTTCTTTTCTATGTTCTCCTTTCTAGAAAAGTTATTACTATTGACAGTGCATATGGCTTGGCAGTTATTTTGCCATGCTTGCCTTTTTCTACACAATATTCACCTTTTCTTCAAAATATGTCATTGCGACCCGATTTTCTATTTCTTTTAATGTTTTTCTCACTTCGCATTTTTTTAAGCATGAAAATAAGTTGGGAGTATGATTTGGTATCTACACATTCACACTGCACAATTGTTATTGATCTTACTCCTAAATAAAAAAGAACGCTAACTTTTATGAAGGAAGAAGATGGGGGATTGAAGTAAATAATATCAACTGGTAGAGCACAAAAAAGGGTACCAAATGGAAGGAATAATATCTTGATAGGGACACTGCAAAAGCGTATATCTTGATGAGGAAGAATATTGTGATAGGGATGGAGAGAGAATTGTTTTATTTTTGAGAATCGGAAGGGGTCATCTCGTGGAATGAGAACCCAAATGAGACTATAACCATGATTTCATGATAGCTGTTTACCTTGTATATTTTCATGTGTCTCAGGAGAAAGCTGTGAATGCTGATTAATTAACAGTTTTTACTCGGAATTGTACGTTCTGTGAAAGGAAATGGAGAACCATAGTAGGGTGCTTGGGACAATCTTTGCAGACAGTTCATGTCTCTCAAAAATGACTGCTATGATTGCGGGTGGTTTTATTGTCCGTTTGCAAGAGATTTCATTAGGAACTTCCCTTCATCATCTCTGTTTTCATGTCAGGTGCTGCAACTGCCAAACTACTATGGGGAATTGGAAGAATCTTTTGTTTTTCAAGTTAATGAGATGATTTTGATACCCATTTGATGTAAATCTATGTTGGCTACTGCTGTTATTTCATTAAGAAATTGCCTGCATCTTCTACAGAGATGCATGCCAGGTTGTATAGAAATGTTAACTAATTTTAAATGACTGCTGATGCCAACATACAATCAGTGAGTAGTACGTGTGAAAATAAAAATATGAAAAAGAAAAATAGAAGGGTAAAAATGGGAGAGCGGAAATTTGTGGGAGATAAGGGCATCAGGAATAAATATCGCCACGTCACTGTGGACAGATCAAAATATCTATAAAGCCCAGGACAGGCTATTTTCTTCAATCATCAGTTTACCAAATTCGATCAGTCTATTGGAGAGGGGAATATTTTGAGAAATGGCCGGAATTGGACCGATCTCGCAGGACTGGGAGCCGGTGGTTATCAGGAAGAAAGCCCCCAACGCCGCCGCCAAGAAAGATGAGAAGGTCGTCAACGCCGCCCGACGCGCCGGTGCAGACATCGAAACCGTAAGAAAAGGTAAAATTTCTTATCTGCATCCGCCGTTCTTAACAAGGATCGGTCCTTTTTTCTGTTTAAATTGTTAATTATTTTTTAATCAAAGAAAAACCTAAAATACGTGAGCCTGTTTGACGTATGATATGAAAAATGATTTTTTTTAAAATTTTGTTTGTTATTTACTATGAACACAGACTGTTTGTGTTTGCAGATGCTGTTTTGTTTTGGTATTAAATATTTTTTATTATGAATATGTGAATTCTTTGTTAGGGTATGCTGTTTTGTTTTTGTTTTTTTTGGTATTAAATATTTTTTATTATGAATATGTGAATTCTTTGTTAGGGTTTCATGTGATTTTAGTCAAACATAAGAAGATATGGGATAGCGAGATATATTTATAATTTATAGCTTAACAGAAATAAGTTTGTAATATAATTCTTTGACGGGTGTTATGTTAGTTGCATTTATGGCTTCGTCTATCATTGAATAGAGTTAAATCTAATGAGAGGGATACAGAAAACGTGTGCAAATTTCATGGCACTCTATTGGGTATTATATAAGATATTCATCTATGGTAAGATGTACTTCCGCGTGTATCTGTGTTGAAGATTCATAGATTGGACTATTCGTGATCTTTCAACTTATGTTCGCAAGTATGCTGATTATATGTTGTTTAATGGCTTATCTTTCATTTTCTCTTGCAGCAAATGCTGGTACTAACAAGGCTGCCTCAAGCAGTACTTCTCTTAACACAAGGAAGCTTGATGAAGATACAGAGAATCTTGCTCGTGAGTAATATTAACATTTTTTCCTGTTATATATCTCTTGTAATGGCATAACATTTTCAGATTTATATGAGAAATCCAGTTAGTAATGACGTCATAGTTGATGCTGCATATGATATAGTTGGGGAATAGGTGATTATCTAGTATGTTGATCAAGTTAGCGTACAAACAGATATGATAATCAAATACAGGCAAGTAATTGTTATTATAATATAGTTGCAGAGGGGTTTAGTTTGTCCTTCTCTTTAACTAGCATTGTACAATCAGATATCATAAATCTGAATATGGGCAGGTAATTGTTATTGAGTTTTACGAAGACTGTGCAAGAAACAGTAGGATTACTTGCTTCTAGACAGGTCATTTAGCTTAATGCCTCACTTGAAATAATTAGTCTGATGTGCTATTGTTATGTATGTAAATGTGGATGCATGATCTTTTGGCCTTGTTTGGTCTGCTATCTAAGTTTTGAAATCTCATTATAAGGTCATACTGGTAAAGAAGTTTTTTGTTTCTTGATGGCTCTTAACAACAATGGGTTTCTACCAAATTGTAACTGTATCTCTAAATTGTCCATAGCGGAACACCAGTTATTCTTCATGTGTAAATGAGCATGCAAGGATTCTATCAAACTTGCCTCTTTTGACTGAGAAGTTAGTTCTTTCAAACTTGGAGTTTACTTTTGCTGCTTTTTATTTTTTGTTTGCTGCATTTCATTTGTTTTAGATGATTTGTAACATCTCATAACAAGAGGATAAAGTATACTAATGTTTTCTTATGTGTTGATTTATATATTAAACAGATGGACGAATAGCAACTGAACTAAAGAAAGCCATTATGCAGGCACGAACAGAAAAGAAACTTACTCAGGCTCAACTTGCTCAGGTCTCTCTCTCTTTCTCACACAGTGTCTAAGTCTATTTTCTCTTCTGTGTTGGACTTCCTTCTTAATTGCGGCTTGACTAAATAGTTTATACTCTATGCAGCTTATCAATGAGAAACCCCAGGTGATACAGGAATATGAATCAGGAAAGGCCATACCAAATCAGCAGATACTTTCCAAGCTGGAGAGGGCGCTTGGTACAAAGCTGCGAGGAAAGAAGTGAGAAGGGGCAAATAAAAGCAGCAACCAGAACTTTTAAAGTGGTGTTATGTTGTGAGTCATAAAAATTGGTGGTGTATATGGATGCTTTCTACCATTATGGCTCGCGTGTGATAAGTGTCTTTACAGTTGACATTTGTGGTGACTCTGAATTTCTCGAGTCTTTTTATCTTTCACCTGCGCTGGAGGTTATGGCATTTAAACTGGTGGATATGTCATTGGTATCACAAGTCAGGCTATAGACGGCGCTAGTTTGAACAATTTGATAAATCCAGAGGGATGCATCAGGTCACAGGTCACTCTTGCCAATCCCACCACCAGTACCAGCTCGTTATGTTCCTTTCTGTGTTGAAAACGCGATGCGGTTGTGCAAGCTTAAGAATTTCTTAGTTGAACAACTTATAAAATATTACCCAAAGGATGAAAATATAATTCAAAACTAGAAATTCGAATATAAAACTGTAAAATAAATGTTAAGGCATTTAAAACAAAATATATAATTTCAATGTTCATAATCTGGCATTAGCTGTAAGGTTATCAATCACATAATACTTTTCTGACGGCATATTCAGTGAAAAACTTGAATCGTATGCTATGTGAAGATCCTAATAACTCCTGGGTCAATATTCGCAAAAGTCATTTGATTCGATTGTGTTCATTGTTAGCTCCTACGATCTATGTCACGAGTGGCTAAGCAGAAATAAGTAATTAAAACGATGAGAGAAGAAACACAAGTCCAAGTTTAAGCCGAAGTTAGCAATACTGCTAGCAACCATTAACCGATATAAATTTCAACAAAAGTTGTTATCATACAACAGCAACATGTAGGTCATATTCTTCCTCAGAAAAACTCTTTCAAATCTGAAGGTAGTGACAGCAATAATTATATAAAAAGCATCCACCTGAACTTATAACTATACATAACATAGCAAGATCTATTACTCGCAAGCCAATTTTGTCCCAAAGCTTGTAAGACATATGGCAAATGCATGGAAAGCTGACAAGGGCTGCATATAATCCATAGTGAAAATATCATCCCCCACCTTACCGAACTGGAGCAGGACCGTTTCTTCATCTCCTTTCCCTCCGGGCTGGCTAGGGTCCACCGTTGCAGCCAGCTGAAAGTTCTTCACCGATGCAACAGTTACCCGACCATGGAAATTCAAGCACCAGCACTGCAAATGTTCATGCCACCTGGGTGATTTGTTTTTCAAAATTGTGTATGCAGAGACAGCAGTCTCCGGTTTCTTCATCTTGGTATCGTCTAGATGTTTGTCATCAGCAGTTTCTCCTCGTGATGGGCACTTCAACGTGCAAATCATTCTTCTTGGACCTCTGGACTTCAGGAGGTTAAACTTGTATGTGACCTGTCCGACCTCAAAGTTGCCTGCTGGAACTTGAGGGCTTATTTGCTTGCTTGCAAACCGTCGACTACCTCTGCTGCTAGATGGTTTTGCGCCACTGTATGGTGGCCGACTGTCAAAGATTGTAAAGTTTGTCCCCAGGAAATCCGAACTGTAAAGTTTTGGATAAAGCATGAATATAAATTCAAAATGTGAAAGGAAAGCAATTTTGTACTCTTGTTATATGACAAAACCAAAATGTAAATAAGCGAAGGATACTACCATCAATATGGTATTTATCACCAAAAAATTGTATGTCAAACAGAAAATTATGAGAAATACAATATATATATATCAGCCATCAGTACTAAAACAAACTATGCAGGTATTAATAGAATCAAATGGAACATGCTTACAAACTCATGGTGCAAATTCTACAGATAAAGCAACAACAAAAAAGCCCTGGTCAAACTTCATTAAATAGAATTATTGTACCTTAATTTTCCAACATAAGCATTACTTCCTTGGGATAAATCAGAGGCATCAAGAGTTATAATATACTCTGTGTGCGCACCACGCAGACATCTCTGAGCCGCTAAAAGAAACTTCCCCTTGTCGGTGAATGCTAGGGAGAAACAAAACATAGGAAAATTGAATAAGCAACTTTACAACCATAAACAGCACTTAGTTATAGTAGGCCAACAAGAATGCTTAAGATAAATGCAACACAATTTAAATAATTGGTGGAAAATAAAAACTTGACCTCCAGCATCAAGCTCAGCCCCCAAATAAAAAGAACTATAAATTTATAAGAAAACTTGTTCAGATCGGTAACTAGTCAATACTCATATAAGTTTCGACAAAACTTACCCTTGAGTTGAGGGGAAAAAAAAAGTTAATTCCAAGGTTCAACTGAGTCAAATAAATATCCATATCAGCATTTATTACAATAAAACTTAGTTTTGAAGTGCAGATGGTTAAAATCAAGTTCTAATTGACAACAAAATAATGACTTCCAGGTTTCTTCTTTCTCCGGTAAGTCCTTCAGTTTCTTCTTAAATTGTTAATCCTCTGTACCTCCTCTCCTTTCCTCCCAGACTAGGAGTGTTTAAAGATACATGAATTGCTATTTATCCCTAAGTTTATATAGTAATAAGAATAATGTTATCCCCTCTTTCACCAAGACTTCAAAAAGTGTGTCAGTCAAGTGAGGAACCACTCTGTTATAAGGAACATGCACAGCAGCTTGCAAGGAATTAGTGTTGCATGGATATTTCTATGTATGAAGTTCCATGTCGGCATGGTGTTTAATATACTTAACTTTTGGCCAAGTATAAAAGTAGAATTTGATATTTAGGGACTAAGTGAATGGCTGCATCTATATGACAGAAATGATAGTTTGACTTTGTGTGGTTAAATAACACGTCAATTATCCATTTATCAAATTATGGCTCTGAATCTAAAATGGTTTCCATAGATCATGTAATAGTCAGTATATATAAGTAAGACACTTAATGGAGAAATGGAGAAATCTGCTTTCCATCGAATTTCAAATTTGTCAAGTTGACTCAAGCGCCATGTCCCTACCCGAACCAAAAAGTCAATCTGCAGTTTTGACAAAGTGCAATAATTCCTTCACATCCAATACTAGTAGAATACATGCCACCTTATGTATCCAGTCAAATAAATGCTACCACGGAAAACATATTGCAGAAAGTCTAAACAATTAGCATATTTTAATGTATTTCTAAATTTGTTAGCAAATCAAATTCAACAATAACTTACATGGAGTAAGCGCAAGATAAAGGTAAAATGTTGAGGTCTTCTTATTGCGCTTTATAAGACATTGATGAGGGAATTCACATGGACCTGGCTGCATTTAGAAGATAAATAACAAGAACATCAATCCCAGAACTATTTCATTGACCAACACCAAATCAAGAAGCCGAAATTCTCAATTGACCAAAAGGACAATGGCAACCAAATGCAGAATCAAGAGAACAAAATGAAAATTCTTTAGAAAATATATATGCCATAGAAAAGTTGCCTTTCATCATAATCAGGACAAAAAACTTTTCTAACTTTATACATTATAATATTAACATTTATATTATCAAATAAAATAATACAATCAAATTTGCTAAAAAATACACATAAAATGGACATGGCCAAATCAATTTTGTTGTTATTGCTCTAATCTTTTCATTTGTCTTCATTACATTGTCTCTGCCCTTGTAACCGAACCCACATTAAATTCCAAATTAATTTAAGCTTGCAAAAAAAAACAAAAATTAATGCAGAGACCGATATTAAAATATGACTAAAAAAGATTGTATCAACACCCATTTAGACATTAACAAAAATATCCAAATTAGACCGCTTAAACAGATAAATGATCAATGCAATTCTAACACAGAGCATGAATCAAGCCCTAATTAGCAAGATCCAAGTAAAACTCGTTAATCATTTAGCAAAACAACAAAAAAAAATCAATAACAACAAGACCTGTTTAAGGCAAGAAGGGAAGGTAATTTTTCCGGTATGAATAGGAGTCTTAACAATATCTTTGGTAATATCCCTCCATCTCTTACAAACGCAAGCACAGGCGACGAGGTTTTGGCGCTGGGGCCACCGATCTTCGGTAGTCTCCACGCGCTTTATGATCTCCCCGAGCAACTCGGGTAGCAACCCGGCCCATGACCCGGCATCGGACTCCATCACGGTCGACGACGCAGCCGACTCATTGTCGAGTCCGGTCTCTTTCGAGGATTTCTGTGCCTCTCTGAACGATCTCGAGATCCTTCGTGAGAGACACGATTTTCTCAGAGACATTTGGGTCCTCTCTTTTTCTTTCCGAAAGCGAGAGAAGGAGACGGACGAGAAACATAGAGCTTTCCTTTCTTTTTGTTTTGTTGGTGACGGAATGGACCGAAACGTATGAAAAAGGCTAGGGTAGAATGACAGCCAAATGGTGATTGAGATTGTGACAGGCAAACGATGTCTCAAATTTGAAACGTGTCAGATTTTGAGAAGTCAGAAAATTGGATTTAAAATATATTATATAAATGATTTTTTTAAAAGTTGAACACTAATTTACTTTTAGCTATTTTTTAAAAATAATTAATTATTAAAATGTTTTACGTTGCCCGTCGTCGTATTCAGCCGTTTATACCTTTGGGCCGTTGAATTGGGCTTGGACCTCCGGGCTCCGTTCGAAAGTGTTTACATATGCACACACACAGACACGAGAATAGAGAATTGACAATTGACTGCCATGTTTCATCGTCTTCGTCCACGTAGCGATCACGCGCCTTTCACTCGCTTAACTTGGCCGCCGTCTTTCCTTCTTCCCGGTTCATTACGACAAAATCAAACGCGGGACCTCATAAAACCCGTTCTTCTTCTTCCCTCTATTTCTCTCACTCGCATTAAGACAACACAAACTTCAACCAGAAAAGTAAACCAGCCCATCAAAATGACGAGCTTCAACAGATTCTACGAGACCTGGTTCGACCAACTTTACCAGCTGGTCCGCCAACTCTCGACCGCACCGAGACCTCCGACCACTCAGGAGCAGCACCAGGACCTCGAACACTTAGTTACAAAGACCGTGACACACTACGCTGAATATTACAGAGTCAAGTCCGCCGCCACCGAACGCGACGTTTTCAACATGTTTGCAGCGCCATGGGCCTCCTCCCTTGAGCGCGCTCTCCATTGGATTGCAGGGTGGCGGCCGACGACGGTGTTTCATTTGATTTACACTGAGTCTAGCATACGCTTTGAGTCTCATATTGTCGATATTCTTCGTGGAGTCAGAACTGGTGACCTCGGCGACCTCTCTCCCAGCCAATTCAGGCGAGTGATCAGCTTTCAGTTCCCCATTTTTTTCTTTTTTCTTTTTTCTTTTTAAATAATATTTTAATATTTCTACTTGTATTTATATATATTTACGGTTGCTATTGGTTGAAGTTTACGGTTGTGTATCAGACGAGTTAGCGAGTTACAATGTGAAACGGTGAAAGAAGAGAATGCAATAACGGACGAGTTATCCGCGTGGCAAGATGTGGCAACCGAGTTGGTGGGGGAGTGCTCAAATGTGGAGGAGAAAATCCGACGGCTGGTAAACATCTTGCAGAAGGCTGATGATTTGAGGTTACGGACGTTGAGAAGCGTGGTGGAGCTGCTGACGACACAACAAGCTGTAGAGTTCTTGATAGCCGCCGCCGAGTTGCAGTTTGGGGTTCGCAGATGGGGAATGGATCAGGACCGTCAACGTGGCCACGCACGGGTTTGACGTAAATCTAAATCCCGATTAGACGGCAATACTAGTACCGTAGTGGTAAATGGGTGTGCTTTACATTGTTTTACGCATGTTGCTGATGACGTAGTGTTAGCGACAGTTGTATGAGTGACTCAGTGATGACAGTCTTTATTTGTCTCTTTTTTGGAATCCTTCTGTTCAGACGGTTGGGAAGACACCAAGATTTCTACTTTTTTATTTTATTATTTTCATCAAGCATTTGTTATTAATTTATTTTAGTTTTAAGTATTGAATACACCTGTTCGCATGAGAAAGGCATGCAGTTGCATGCATGCCAATTGTTCATAGCGAACGTGTCGTGGCAGAAAACTGTTTTAAAGCGGCCAGGCTTCCTTCTCTTCCTAAATCTTAAGACCTAGCTGCCTTCGTTTCCATGGCTTCACAAGAGTCAAAATTGATAATGTACCAGTGATTTAGGGTCCTGTATTAAAAAGATAAGGCAGTGCTTTGAGTAATTGAAATGAATTGTTGTTTTTAATAAGTTATATCAAATATAATTATCATTTGGGAAAAGATTTTGACATCTTGTTTTCATGCCAACAAGGGGTACCCCAGCAATCAGTTAGATTACAACCATTGACTTCATGTGGACCTACACTGTCGACCTATTTCTTCTTCTTACATAATTGGAAAGCTAAATCGAGATTCATTAGGTTAAGGTTGCAGTGTAAAATTATTAAAGTGTTGCATTATGCTGTAAGAATCAACAATACATTTCGAAAGGTGTGATTTATGCCGGGGTACAGATATAGTTACTACTGGATTAGGCAATGCGGATCCAGTTGCAGAGAACAATGCTCATGGTGATGATAGCACCCACCGTGGGTGACTGATTTCATGTTCGAATCTCAGCAAACCCTCCCTCTGCCCCTACTCCTCAGCCCCTACTCCTCATCCCACTCCCCAGCAACCACCACTATCCCCTCTCCACCATCATTGCCACATCCAGCACCATCACAGTCACTTCCACAAATGTCTTGGCCTTCCCCGTCACCGTCTTTGTTGACGAAGAAGGCATTCAGAAGCGCTAAAAAGACAAATCAGAGTTCAATCTTTTCAGGCCTCTATCAACAACTAATGAATCTCTAGACTAGCTTTCCTCCTATGACAGATATGTATACCATGTATTTTTAGCTGAAACAGGAAAATAATAAAGATGCCGTACTACTCCATGACAACGCTGCCTGTTGATCTTAACGAAGATAATAAAGAGCTACCAAATACAACTGTTATGATAAGGGCTAGGCCTGCAGCTTCGAAAATTTTGTGGTTATCTGAGTATCTATATGCCCTTTAGTTCCTGTAACTTCTTGATTTGCCCTCTCAATGGGCTTCTGTAAGATGCACCAAACATAATGGAAGTTCAAATAAATAACCGGAACTGATTGATTTGGTTCACTTTATTTGTCCATGAATTTTACCTTATAAAAATTTACAAGAATGTCTTCACTGTACTGAAAATGCAACTAACCCCATACTTAAATCTGAACAGCTGAATTGATGATCAATTATGAATATGGGACAAGCAATATACTTGGACATTCTGAGTTTAATAGATATGCTTGTCATCTCATTACAAAATAGCATTTATAGTACCGTACATTGCCGTTAATGCTTTTAATATACAACCAAGAAGTGCACATAGCCTATAGGTGAAACTTTTTAACAAAGAAATTACAGTCAGCATAATGTACATTTATACTCAAAAGAAAAACAAATTTTCACGCTGAATCATCTAAGCACCTCATGCAGTGGCTACACCACTGCCACTAACATCTCCTACTCCTCCAGCACCACGACCACCCCCAATCATCTCCAACTTCATCACAGTCTGCTGGAGGCCGTTAGAGCTGTACACTAACAGAGGCAACGCACAAGCAAATGGAAATCAAACTATGACCTACTGAGATCTAATAGCTGCTAAGTTCTAGTCCAGGTAAAGTCCTAATTTGTTCTGAACTGAGAGATTGCATTCCATTACAACAAATGGGACCAATAACAGACAATTAATACTACTATTTAAATTTTCATCTTCACCACAGCCAAAAAAGCATTACTAGCTTTCCCTTTATGGGATAACCAAATGCTTAATAAGCATAGCTAAAAATGAAATATGTTTGATTACTCAAGGAAAGCAGAGCTTGTTTCCAATTTCAATGCCAGTGGCAATAGGAAAGAACCAGTTACTAATTTTGCAGTTTTATCAGCATGAATTTTTTTGAATTAGTCTCACTAGTGTGTTTCATAGTCTTGACATTTTCCAAAGGTTGAAATAACAACAAAAATTCCCAAATCCAATACCAAAACCCTAAGCCGTCTAAAACATTCATACATCAAAATTCACTGAAATACAGCATTGAGCTGTAAGATTGAAGAGTAATTTCATTATAAAAGAACTTTCGGAATCCCTTAAAAGGAAATGTAAAAGAGCAAAAGAGCTCATTTGACTGTTTTTTGTACCGCATTTTCCGAGTTATCAGTCAACAGATTGATCTCTTGCTGTTTCTTCTGCAGAGACTTTCGCTCGAGTTCCCGCCACTTGTTGATTGCAGCTGAGCAAATAACTGCATGCCGATAGTTTTATTTAACTGGAGATTATTATAATTGAAGAACATTCAAAGTGACAGAGATTAAGTACGCTAATGTATAAAACAAACGTTAACTTACATCCGGCGCCAACGAAATAGAGCAGACGGAGAATCTTCGGGCCGGCAGGTCCCGTCATCTCTTCCCCCGTCATCTTCTCTGTCGCTCGATGTATCAGTTAGTCAATTTCTATTTTCTTGGCGACGTTTGGCAGCCGAGAAATTTTTAGGAGTAAAACGAGGATCAGTGCCCTTCAAAGGATGTGCAACTTTATTGGGGGAATAACTTATGGGTACCTAAATTTTAACGAAACAACAGATAAGTATACAGTTTGAAAAGATATTTCAAACAGATCACTCCCACCACTGCCATACTAACTTCGAATTCTTAGCAGCCTCAACATTGTTGATGCAAGTGGCTTCAATCATTGGGTATCTTCAAGAACATGTCTGGTAAGGCTAAGGCTTGATGATGGAAATGAGGATGTGAAAAAATAGATGAGAGAAATGACAGTAGGGATCTATATGAAATTTTGTTTACAAAATATGTCTTTATTTATTGTTTTAATAAAATTTAGGGACCAAAAGGTTATTACGTCCAACTTCATTTCTTCGAACGAAAATACTAAGACACCCTCAAACGAAGCGGGCCTTTTGTACATTTCTATTAATATTAAAGGGCAAAACAAGTAAAACTGGTGGTTTTAAATCAAACCTTCAACGGGACCCGACCCACTTTTGCTCTTCTGCACAAGACGAAACGAAGCAGCCAACGAAATGAAGAGAAGTGGAAGCTCAAAGCTGAATATCGCCATAATACACCCGGATCTTGGTATAGGTAATATATTAATGTCATTTAATCGACTCTGCCGTTTCATTATGGTTGACTTTAATCTCTTCATTTTAGTTTTTGTTCATTCATATTTTCTTTTGCTGTGTAATGCGAATTTGCTTGATAAATTTGGTTTATACTCTGTTTGGCTGCCGAGAAAATGAAAGCATGTTTCATATATGATTTTATATTTTGATTTCGGTTTGTTTTGACAAACGGCAACTGGGTAACTTTCTTGTTTGCATTTTTCATGCGTGTGTTTTGGCTTTGATGAATGCTGCTTTTTATTGTTTAAGCTTAGTTGTTGATCGTGGTTGATCCTTCATTTTATGTTGTTTTGTCCGAGTAACTGAGTTTGTCTGAACACGAGTCAATTCCAGATGATCACTGAGTAAACGTATGGCAATGGTTTCAGGCAATGTTGTAAGCAGAGTTAATCTCTTCTTTTTCTGTAAAAATAATGAAAGAATTATGGAAATAGACTATCTCAAATCAAGGAATTTGATCCCATGTTCCGTTGAATTTTTCTTCTTTAACTGCTAATATTGCTATGCTTGTAAGTCCTGATGATATAAATCCATGAACATTGGCAATGGCTGATAGGGGGTGCTGAAAGATTAATTGTTGATGCGGCTGTTGAACTTGCATCCCACGGGCACAATGTTCATGTTTTTACGGCTCATCATGATAAAGCTCAGTGCTTTGAGGAAACTGTCATTGGTGAGTTACTTCCCATAATCAGCTTTTACACATCATCTTTAAGGGGAGGATATTTTATAAGTTGGTCTAATTTATATCCAGCTTTTTGTAGCCTAGGTTATATGTCCCTCTCATATTTCAGCTTGTTTTATATTTTGTGGTTAAAATAGAGTATGATGTATCATACTAATGTCAATTCACTGTCCAGGTACCTTTCCAGTTACTGTATATGGGGATTTCCTACCCCGTCATGTTTTCTACCGTTTTCATGCAGTATGCGCATATCTGCGATGCATTTTTGTTGCTCTTTGTGTGCTGCTCAAGTGGTCATCATTTGATGTTATACTAGCAGATCAGGTCTCTATTGTCGTCCCATTGTTGAAACTTAAAAATTCAACAAAGGTACTTTTACTTAGTAGCAACCAATTTTATGTAAACCCTGTCTGTACTGTTGTTTCATGTGCTATACTTCTTTTTAGGTTCTATTCTACTGCCATTTTCCGGATCTGTTGCTGGCTCAACATGCAACGTTTCTGAGGAGGATATATAGGAAACCTATAGACTTTGTTGAAGAAATGACAACTGGTTTGATTTCCACTTTCTGTTTGAAATATATATCTCATCTATTTCATTTTTTTTTCTTATTTATTTGTTTGTTCATTTTTTGCTGTAAATCTAAATTCTTTTAAAAAAAAATTATTCTAGTTGCCTTGGGACTGCAGGAATGGCTGATATGATACTTGTTAATAGTAGATTTAGTGCTTCTATGTTTGTGAAAACATTCAAGCATCTTCATGCACGAGGAATTCATCCAGCTGTCCTTTACCCAGCAGTCAACGTGGATCAGTTTAATGAACCCCATTATAACAAGTAAAGAACTTGTTTGTATATCTCTTTTGCTCTTCTAGCATTTTCTCAAAATGATGTGTTAAGTTTTCTTTGATTTGTGTTTTCTGCTAGACATAGTTTGAAGGCTAAATTCTTGTTTTGCTTGATTTGGTCAAGGTTGAATTTCCTCTCCATCAACCGATTTGAACGAAAAAAAAATATTGATTTAGCTGTTTTGGCCTTTGCCATGCTTCATACCCTTGAAGGAGATGTTCTTAAGAATCATAGCATGGCTGATGTGACCTTGACCATTGCAGGCAAGCTTACACCTATTTCTAGTTTGGATTTGTCAATGCATTAAGATTTTCTATTTGGATAGGATATGCTCATCAAATTTGTATCTTCATTCCACAAAGGAGATCACTTTCACTTAGACTAGTTGTGTATTGGTGACCAACTAGAAGTATGTCCCGATACTTTGTCTAGTAATGAAGTTCTCAAGATGAGTTTGAGAACATTAGGACTCCCATTGAAAGAGTTCCTCACTAGCTTTCACTCTCCATTAGGCATAAGATATTTGGTAGAGCCACTCTTATTAACTTGGATCCTCAAAAATATCTGCTGGGAACAAATGTTGTATAATCCATGGTTGGTTTTAATGCTTATCACTAAGCGGCAGGAAGTGATTTAGCGGTTGGTTGACTGCAATTAAGCCACCCTCTCTCCTGTGGACCTGGTAAAAGGGGAAATTTGAGGCGTAATTAAACATCTACCAGTAGAATATTTTTGGAAACAATGTTGAATGTAGTAAAATGGTGTACTATGCTATGAACTGCAGTAAAGTGAATGCGCCATTATCCCAATCTTGAATTTTCCATTTATAGAAAAGTAATGTCTTTCTTGTTGCAGGTGGATATGATAAACGCCTGAGGGAGAATGTTGAGTACTTGGAGGAGCTTAAAAGCTTAGCTGAAAGAAATGGAGTGTTGGATCGAGTTAACTTTATAACATCATGCTCAACAGCTGAAAGAAATGCCCTTCTCTCTCAATGCCTATGTGTTCTTTATACTCCAGAGGTGTGGTTGCGTCTATAGTTATCATTACAATTGACTACCCCACACACAGACATACACTAAAAAGACCCTGAAACTAGAATCCTAAAGTCAAATGTTCAATTAATTTAGGATGAACACTTTGGGATTGTTCCATTGGAGGCAATGGCAGCTTATTGCACGCAACAGTGGTGGTCCCGTGGAGACGATTAAGAATGGGATGACAGCATTTCTTTGCAATCCTAATCCACACGAGTTCTCTTTGGCTATGGCTAAATTCATTCAGGATTCCCTGATGGCCAAGAGAATGGGTGAAGAGGGGCGGGGACATGTAATGTCATCCTTTTCTACGAAGGCTTTTTGGCCAACGTTTGGATAGATTTATTGCTGATATTGCCACGAGTAAGGAGGACTGAATGATGAACATGGCATGATGTTTACAGCCAGCCTATATGCTTTGAGCCTATACAAGATAATTCCTTGATCACACTCCAGATATTTTCTTTCTGAGCTTGTTAGGAGATCGGATCATTTTACCTTTTATGTATTTAACACATCAGAAAATGATAATTGAGTCAACTCAGAGTTGATAGTCTTGCTTGAATATTTAGTTAACAGTTTCACTGAACACTATGGCTATTGAATGGAAGACACATACTGGTTTATGCCGTGTTGAATTATTTATTTGTATTGTTCTGAATAATGCATTTATTTGCATTTTCTCTAAAATTCTTTTAAATTCTGAATAATGCTGTGTTAAATCTGAGTTTGCATTGCTTTGGTAGTTAGCCATTACCTCTTAGGAGTGGCCACTCGTAGATATTAATGCCATTTATGTGTTGACTTTAGATTCAACAACTTGCTAAATCTTGTGGATTTACAACTTGTGTCAGCTCTTGCATTAGGCTACCTGTTAACTTTATATATTTGAGACATTTTATCTATTTTATTTTCTAGGTGTAACACGCATTAAACAATCTTCTCTTGTGTGTAATGCCTTTTTAGATTGGTACTCGGACTTATTAATCAAATAGCAACGTGTAGTTCCCATATACTGACAGTTTACCGACCGGCTGGGACATGAATAATGTCAAATAATTATTCATGGCAAAAGAAGCCAATAAGAATTGTGCCGTAGGGTTGTTATCCACTGACTAAAATGTGGTCCGAAATTTGCCTTTTGTACTCCACTTTGCTTCACATACGCCATCGTGAAATCAGCAGGGACCTCCATTAAAAGTTTGAAACAAACCCAAGTAATTAATATTTTGTATTGGGTGAGATGACCCTCCGAAACCTAACAATCATACACCTTTCGTAAATTAAGAATATGCCACAAAAGCCTGAATTCAACGATGGATGATTGATTGAAATGTTTATTATGTATCTTTCTTGGCTGAAATTTCCTCCTTAATGCGTTGTCTGTTGTGAAGCGCAATGTATTTCCTTTAATTAACTAATGAACCCTTCTTCTCTTCTTACCTTCTAGTCCACTGCATGCCAAAGTTGAATTATTCCAAGAAGCGAATCATGCCATATGATGCAAGTCTCTCGCCAAGTATACATGTGAACACATTTGCTATTGGAATCTCAGCATTAGTAACCTTCTAATTAATTATCCACGAACAAGGATTATAGGCTACCATTGGTTTGTGTAATTATCATAATTCTTTTCATTTCAAGTCAAGCTGCGATGGGTGAGACTGTAATTACCATCTAGTAAACCTCCCAGGTTTGTTGGATTCAAGACTCTGGGAGCCAAAAATTGACTTAGAATCAGAATATGAAATCTAAACAAATTAACCCATCAAATGATTATCAATTTTTGAATAAATCAAGAGTTTGGTCATTTCTAACACTACTTATGCATTGTATATGTGGTCATTTCTATGAACAAGTATGCATGTACTCCGAGGTATAAGAAGGAAAACTATTTATTGCCCGGCCGGCATGCAGAATTACTATGCATCATCTTTATCAAAAAAGTAAATGATAACATATCATAAATTATTGGCCACAAGTCTTAACAGAATCTGCCATCTATTATTAATCGTCATAAATTTGGCATTATTTTTCCCCTATAAAACCCCTTCACCAGCTTATACTCTACTCACATGATAAGAAGCTTAAACATGTCAACAGGTGAAGCAGCTACCCAAGCTTCAATGGCAGCTGGTGATAAGTACAGATCGTTCTTGAACGCTGAAGCAGATCAGAAAATCCAATGGAGACATGGTGGACCTCCCACCTATGATAGTGTCAATCAGCTCTTTGAACAAGGCCGAACTAAGGTTAATAAATTCCCATATCTTTCTACTCTCTCTGTGTCTCACTCTTGCAGCTGCAGGGAAGAACAGATTTTTAACGAAAATCTGAACCATCCTGAAGTTCTGCTTGTGTATAAACTTTCATATTCTTAGGAAGATTTAAGAGATTTGCCCCCCCCCCTACATGTTATCATTGTTTATGCAGGAGTGGCCAAAAGGATCATTAGAAGAAACTGTGCAGAATGCTATAAAATCATGGGAGATGGAACTCTCACACAAGATTCGCTTGAAGGACTTCAAGACCATCAACCCTGACAAATTTAAGCTCATCGTTAATGGTATATACGCACAACAAAGCAAAACTAAACCCTCTTCTCCCTTTGTCCTGTTTTCAAGTTTGCTTTTTTAAACATTCAATGAATAAAAATGGAAACCCTTCCCTACTCTAATGCAAGCCACATTAAAAATTTTGGCATCCGAGCTTCATTTTGATACTCGTATCAAAACTGAGAAGAAGAAAGTACTTAGCTCCTAGTCTAACGATGGAATTGAATTGATGTTGTGATAGGAAGAGAAGGATTATCAGCAGAAGATACTCTTGCACTTGGAAGTTACAATGCTTTGCTGAAAAGCTCATTGCCAGATGAGTTGAAGTTTTACAAAGCAGAAGAAGAGAGCTTTGAATCATCTCATGATGCATTTAAATCAGCTTTCCCTCGTGGGTTTGCATGGGAAGTGCTGAGTGTATATTCAGGACCGCCATTGATTGCTTTCAAGTTCAGGCACTGGGGTTTCTTTGAAGGACCTTTCAAAGGACATGCTCCTACTGGAGAGAAGGTCGAATTTTGTGGATTGGGAACTCTCAAGGTTTGTTAAGTCATATTAATTATGGAGAAATTTGTAGAATTGATATTATTAAACCCAATGCACACAATTTTAAGTTTTCAAACATCCAGATTGATTCATTGATTGGCAAGGGGAATGAATATTTAGAGTTAATGAATCCAAAGCAACGCCGATAATTTATAAATTCTGATCTAACATGGCGAGGAATCCACAATAAGGCATTGACATTAACGGACCAAACGAATCAAATTAGATTCTAAAATTCTTTGAAACTTTCCAGCCTGAATTCGTGTGCTGACAGGTTGATGAATCACTGAGAGCAGAGGATGTTGAAATTTACTATGATCCAGCTGAACTATTCGGAGGCCTGCTGAAGGGTACACCAATTTCAGAATCACTGCAAGCCGGCAACAGTTCAACAGCAACTGAAGGCTGTCCATTTTCCAAGAAGATATAATTTGCCTATTTATCTCATCTAAATGCTTTTTCTTTTATGTATTTTGTGTGTAGGTGTGCAACTTTTCTACTGCATTTTTGTCTCGTATTATCAAAGCCCTCTCGTTATTTCCGTTGTTTTGTTTACCTTCATTCATGACTGCAAATCCCCCATTCCGTTGTTATGGTCACTGCATTTTAATCATATTGCTACCGAGGAAAATTATTAATGTAAAACATACAATATACAGATAAAGCACCATGCTTGTAAAATAAAAGACAAATAATGAACTGTTACAAGTATGAGAGTAACAAATTACATGTACATTATACAATGGAGAGGAAAAAAAATATATTACCGGAATCATTAGATGTTAACTTCATTTCAGCGAAATTCGATTTTGGGGTCAATGCCATGGCGACCTTCATCTACAAGAGCCAAACTTAACATCTCCGTGCAAAATTGATCATCTGGCTTCAGCCAGAGAGCCTGGGTTTGAAAGAAGAATAAGGAAACAAATTCTTGTACCAGTTGGAAACAAGAATAATAATGAAACAAGCAAAAGCAAATGGATGATCTATGAATGCACAGAGGTTATATTTCAACTTTATACAACGGATGAATATGAATATGACAGACAGATGGCTTATCTCACCAAGAAATAGCAAAAAGAGATTCATAGTTTACCTTGTGATAGTATGCAATGGCAGCAGAAAAGTTCTCCTGCAAGGGAGAGCAAAGGAAACAAATTTATTACCATAAAACGGTTGCAGCAGTTGTTTCTGCATATAGGTAAATATCCAACAATATTTTCAAATTCTAATAAGAGACACTAGATGCATTCAGTAAGCATCATGAAAGATTGTCTGAGAAACTAGAATTTCTCATAATATAGGATTGCAAAGTGTTAATTTTGAGGATGTTTCACAGAGCAACAACGGGATATTCATATGCTCTCAAACTTTATTGGGAAATAAATTTTTTTTAAAAAAACTCATAATACCTGCAGATGGTAAGTGTAAGCAAGACCTGCATAGGTGCTCAAGCTTCTATTTGATAATGTCAGTGCTCTCTCGTAACAGGATAGTGCTTCATGATACATTCTGAAACAAAATAGTTTCTAACATCAGGTCCAGCAAACAATTATTACAATTTAAGGTTACAGAAATAATAACACCAGAAGCAAACCAAAAACTATCTCCGGGAAGACAACAAAAAGCACATGCATAAAACAATTTTTCTTTTTCTTTTTTTTTCTCCGTGGAGACACAAAAATATTAGTCACAAGAAGATAGGAATATTTAGGAATCAAAACCAATATATTCAGAGAGTTGAATGATATTTCCAACAAATTTAAACTTACTTTAACTTTCTGTAAGCATGTGCAAGATTCACCACAGTTGGTTCCCACATTTCACTTAAAGAGGATGGGATGTGTGCCAAGGTCTTTTCAAACCACCACACAGCTTTGTTATACCTACAAGTGTTTCAAATAACAAGACTTGTTGGTCGAAACAGATGAATGTATACTTGTATAAAAGCCATAACAAATGAAGATAAAAAGAACCAAATTCCTGTACACTTAATTCAGCCAAAATTTCGCAAACATGAGTAATAGTATTAATTTCCTCAAAAACTAACTAATAGTTGAAAAATCTTAGCAAAAAAATCAATTTGTGTGAACCAAACATTCTTACTCCTTCATGTGATAAGCAACAACCCCTAGTTCATTGTACACAAGTGGATCTGAAGGACATATGGCCTTTGCCTGCATGAAAAACTAAAAAACAAACAGCTAATCAGAATTTCAAATATACAAATACAGCTATCATTAAGAGATTTAGATGAAGAACACATTGTTATGGCAGTAAAGGAAGATGCAGCAGAACAATATGATCAAAATTATAAGTACACAGGACTCTGGAAAAAGAAAAAGAATATGACTAGCATTTGTTATGTTCCTTGTCAATCTGAAGAGACAATTTTCTATTTATTTCAATCAAGCCATTGGTTTCATCATTCTGTACCAATTTAACAATGATTTGAAGGAGAAGAAAACCAATTCATATCAAACTTAACTAAGAAAAATTAAATGAACAAGGTAACATTAATTAGCAAAAATAAAAATAGCCTATGTTCATAAGGAGGTAAAACACCTGCTCAGCAAGCTTAAAGCTGTGAGTTCGCATGTATTCCATTCCAATGTACAAAGTTGGTAAGTGGCACCTGGAATAAGAGAATGTCAAGATTCAACCTGTAAAAAGACAGTTTATAGTAATAAGAGTACTCCCACAATACAAGGGATTCCATCATTAAACAATAAACAATAAAATTTGTGGATATTTATGACCATAAAACTACTACGACAGTGTTATTTAGTATCAAAAGAGAAAAAGGCATTGACTGTGTCCTGGGTCAACACTATGATTTGTTTTATTAAACTCACAAAATGTTACTGGGGAACAAATATAAACTTCAGATATCCATAACATAAAGTTTCTATCAATAAAGCAGTTTCTTAAACATGGCTCGAGGCATAATCCCAGTATATAAATTTTATTTTTAAAAAAATCATCAGGAATGACCAAGAAACTCAATTTTTATAGTTGCAGTACTCTGAAGACAGATTTAATCAAAGCAATTGAAATTTCAAGGACTACTCGAAACCTGATAGGCAGTTGGATGACCAAAACATATTTTGCCCAATATAATTACATGACACAAAAAGCATACTGTTCTTCAATTACTCAAGATTGAATCATATCAAGAGTAGCAAAATCTGCCAAATCACTATCCTTCAAATTTGACCAAGCAACTAAAGAGATCCTTTGTGAAGAAAAAAAAGCGCTAAACATTCAGAAACTTGCTCAAAGCAAGCAAGAGGATATATTAAATCAGTGTCTAGTCCTCATTGCATAAATATACTAACTGCAAAAAAGAAAAATCAGAAAGAAAAGACAACCCTATTTAATAATGCTAAAAGTTTACCCCGGAAATAAACGAGCAGCAGTGCGATAAGCCAACATTGCTTGATCACCTTCTTCTTGGGCAGCAAATGCATTTCCATAACCAATCCATGCAGGTGGGAATGTCCCATCAAGATTTGTAGCCTTGCTGTAGTGAATGGAGCCAACAAGATATTACATCCCATTAACATTCAAACCTCAAAAAAAAATCAAGAAAGGAAATATTTAATAAGAACAAGAGAGGATCAATGACTAAAACATATATGAATGGAAACTAAATTAGCATAGAATATAATAAACCTACAACTTCAATATTGAAAACGATAGATGCAACAAAGGACATATAAATTAGTAATAGGCTCATGATCTTCACCTGAAATAACGACGTGATTGATCATACTTCTTTATACAATAGTAATAGCAACCGACAGCAAACCATGACAAAGCCCTAAAAAAGTGAAAAGTCCTGATAAGCGAATAGTGTAATACACAAAGTCTAGAGAAAGGGTAGCTCGGTCCAAGGTTGGCCATGAGAAAATACTTTTGGTCTTAAAATCTAAATTATGCAAATATTCTAGCCAGATTAAACTTGAAACAGTCAAAAACTTGCAACCTCAATTGCAATTCTGTGAGGTACTGCAGTTTTTCCATTCTATATTTTCCCATACCTTCATCATTTCATTCTTCCTAAGTTTTCTAGAAAGAGAGGAATTAAACGAGGAAAGAGGACATTCTCACTTTTGAGGATAATCCTTTACTAAATTGCATGCCATCAGATATAGCTCATTTGAATGTCCAAGTTCCATAGCAGCAGCCAAGTGCACCAAGGTACATTTCAGATGGAAAGGGTCTTTCTCAAGTAGTCTGAAAAGAAAAAAAGAAAGTGGTCAGCTACAACATCTCAGGAACAATTTGCAGCCATCTTTTCTTCATTCTGTCACCAACTTACACGGAAGTTAGCTCAAAGCATTTTTGGTATTCACCACACTGATGGTAGTATTCAGCTTTGCAGGTCAAAAGATCAGTATTGTTTTTCAGAGTGTGTGTGAAGCATGGGCTTGAATGGTCATTATCACAGCTTTCCGTTTCAATGTCTCTGAATTTGGCTTCTACAACATTCTCCTTGTCATACTGGATAAAATCAAGGGACACAGTAAAAAAATAAGAGTCAGAAATTTTTCAGTGCCCACAGATATATGTTACACAACAACATAGTGAAACAGATGGAAAATTTTCAACTAAAGAGATTTTTAACTTGTATGCATGCACATATTTAAGTTGTGTGCTATTCACCTTTTTTATCAAACATGAGTAGAATGAAGAGAGCCATCCATCTTCAGAACCAAATTCCAATGATGAAAGTAAACTTGTTTCTGAAATTCAAGAGCAAATCCAATAAACTTAAAGTGGCACATTAGCAAATTGCAACACGTTCCATAGAAAAATCAAATGCTAGAACAACAAAGCCATAGAAAGTTTTACTAAATAAAATTTATATAAATACATATGTGCATGAATACAATTTCCACAGAATATATACTGGGAGAAGAAACCTAAGAGTACCTTCCTCACATGTTAGCATGTGATTTTCAATAAGGCATTCCAAAGCCTGAAAAACAAATTGATGTACAGCCATGAGAAAAATCCCAAAGAATAAAAGTATATTTGACATGGAACAGACATTCATAAATCCAAATGACAATAACATGGACAACACGCCTTGCATACCTCATAACACAGGGGATCAGCTTTGATTGCTGCTTTGTACCTTAAGTCACCATAAAACAAATAGCTGACTAAGAGAATGGAACAAGCAAACAGAGCAAAGGAATTGAATGGAACAGAGCACACATATTGACAAATGAAATTGCAAAGATAAAGAAGTAAAATGAAACCATAATAGTTACTAAGGAAAAAGTGTCTGAAGGAACCACCTAATATACTCAAACAAATGCATGCTTTCAATAAGTAACTAAAGGAGGGGAACACTTACCAATTCAGACATCTTGAATTCTTAAAACAAACAATGAGGTATAGGCAGCCACATGCAGTGAAGTAGAGCTGATCTTTTAAATGAATATTGTTACATTATATTTAAAGCCTAACTTTCCACTATTAGTGTCTTTATCTTCTAGTGCAGTACCCACAAATTAGTGTTAGGATCTTAGTAATGGAAAAAGATGAAAGAGCCAGAAAATTTTAGTCACTCTGTTATTAGAACTGAATCAGCTCATGAATAATTGGGTTCAGTGATTTACATTTGTGCACCAACAACAAGTTCATACAGAACAGTAGTAGGCATGAGGAAAACAAATTGTAAGGCAAGAAAAATGTTACAAGTAAAAAACATTTAGCATCCAAAGGCTTATGAAAAAGTAGAAGATCTACTTGATACAACATTCAATTTTAGCAATCAGCCTCTTTGTAAAAGCAGACAAGAAACAGTGCCCTTCTGAATTGAATCATCTCGGCATACTATCATTCCTCTGTACCAGTTGGATCCAAGAACACATAAGATGTGATCATTTTATTTTGTCTTGTCAAACTTTTGCATTGATTTATGTTGAGGAACAATGTCTAGACTACACAATCTATATATAGGTGTTTCTTCAAGTACCATCCTACTTTTTCCTAATAATCAATACGTCAAACATGATTACATTCAACAAAATCTGCTCAGCAATGAAAATTATGCCCTAACCTACAAAAATTTATAGCCACGTACAGAATTTTCCCATCTAATTAATAGTCATTTCCTTTTTCTAAGGGAATCAGACTAACATAGTGTTGGAAAACTTTAAATTACTCTATATGACTATAATATAAGAAGTTAAGACTGTATAAGTTATCATCACAATGACTAAAGAACTTAGGGAAATCAGCATAAAGCATCACAAAATTAAGAAGGATGGTTTTCAAATAAATGGGTTGCAAAAACACTAACCACAGCCGTGCCTGGGCACGATTTTCCAAAGCTTCATATGCTCTGCCTCTCAAAAAGCATATAGCTGAAGATATCTATCAGAGAAAAAGAAATGGTGGATAAAGAATAATACAAAGGTGCACAAGAAAAGCAGTGAAACTAAGAATAAAAGACCAAATAAAATAACGAAAAACTTACATTGATTTCTCTATCTTCCCCATCTTTATCTAAGTACATGACATTATTATCTTTTGTGTCATAAACACTCCCATCATCATCCACCTTAGCATCACCAAGCATCGACAAACACTGGTCCCATTCCTTCAATTCTTCCTAATTATACATAGGGCAGACCAAATATAACAAATAAATAAAAAACGAAAGAAGATCGGCACTTCATATGGAAACTTGATGAGCTGCTGCCTCACATAGATCGTCTCAACTACTTAGTAGTATCAACTAAATAAACATACAAGAATAAACAGCTAACAACTATTTAGCTCAAAATATGAAATTTTATTGCTTTGAACTTTGTTACAATTCTTTGAACATGCAACACTGAATGATGAAGCTTTTTTCTTTTTCTTTTATTTTTTGAGAGAATTCAAAAAATAAGAAACTAAATTTGAAATTGCTAAAACATTCTTTTTCATTCAAGAGGGCTAAGAAAAAAGTTCCTCCCACAGCCACATGTTAGGGACTGTTTTCTCTTCTGCAGTCACAAGCAATGAAAAGTACAAACATAATTTTCAAGGATTAGAACCCTTTTTGTATCCTACTACTATCAAACCGTGGATTCAAATACTTTTATCTCATTTGGTCCCTACAATACTAGAACAGTTCAACCTACGCATGATTTGCTTATATTAGATTTCATTTCTCTTCTACACCGTTTATAGTAATTGATTCCTACAAAATACATTAATTTCCAGATCAAAATTTCAATTTCTTTTCTTTTGCTACACTTAAAAAGCATAAAAAACCAAAACACATAATCCCGAATTCACCTATCAATGCAACTCAAAATAGAATTTTACCAGACACTTGGCAGCTAAGTAACGGAATCGGAGATCGCGGAGAACAATTTTCGAGGCATTAAGGAGGTGAAAGGCACGGCGGTAGTGACGGCCAAGGAACAGAGCCTGAGCTAGCATGTAAACGTCAGCTGCGTCATTGGTCAAGGCGGCAACTTTATCAGCGAAGAATATCGCCGACGAGTACAAATGCTTGTTCACACAGTCGCGTACCACTCCACGAAGCTTCTCTATCTCCTCTTCTCTCATTTTGGGAACGAGGAATTGAAGTTCTGCGGGCGTGTTTGTTTCTTCGGGGAAGTGACTGATTTCTGCTTTCCTCTGGCTTGAAGGAAGCGAGGGTTTTCCTGATGGGCTTCGGGGGGTGAACGAAACGCGAGTAATTTGAGCGGGAGCTGATTTCGTTTAGATTTTTAACCGGGTTAGGCCCATGGGGTATTGCAGTTGTGGGGTAAAAGAAAATAAATAAACAAAATAACCACTATTAGACCCAAAAATAACCATTTTTTACGATGAGACCAAAAAACCCTCAAAAGTACTAAACGCTTTCGTCAATTTTGAGCTGTCGTCTCAATGTCGTTACCCCCTAAAGTACTTGTGTGCGCAGCTGCAACCAGCACCATGGTTTAATCTTTCATCGTCCTTCTAAACCCTTTTATCGATCCTCTCTTTGTCTCTGTGTATATTTTTTCTCAAAATCTAGATGGCCGTTTCTGAAGTTTCTTTGCCAGTGACATCGGTAGAAAGCAGCAGCACTGAAAGTTCCTGTTATGGAACTTCCAGAACCTGTAGCATTCAAATGGTTTCGAAATCGGTATCGGACAGGCTGCTAGGGAAATGCGTTGACGCATTGCAGTATAATTTTTATTATGAGCAGATCGGTTTGTGATCTCCTCCGGTCCGTCGGAAGGTTTACCTAAAGTCGCCGGGTAAAATCTGCTCAGAAGATAAAATATTTTCAAAACTGAAGAAAGCAAAGAAAGCTTGTAGATGGAGGATTTTCTGCTTAAACGTATGCTCTGCGAATCGCTTTTCAAATATTATGCTATGCATTTATCTACTTTTAAATTTGCAAACTGAAAAATAGATTTTGAAAATAATACAAAGAGCACTTTACGTTCAGCAATTTCTTCTTCCTTTGGTTGACGGTGATATTTGCAATCTCCTTCAATATCCTTTTGAAGATAATATTAGTTTGCCAGGTTTCTCATCTTCCCAGATGTGGTAGTTAGATGCTTTTGTTTCTTTTCCAGATGTTTTGATGCTGTGAAGCTTAAAGCTTGCTGGGTTTATTGCCACATCCTCGTGCAATAAACCGACAAAGCCATGTTTTGTCTCATAAACTTCATCCCCAAGCTTCAGCACAAAGCTTGATTGCTAAAACAATCTGGGTCAAAAGCTTTCAGTCAAAAAGAAACCGAAGTAGTCAGTCTCTTCTTGTACAACTAAAATGTGTTGTAATATTCATCACCTACTGCTACATGTACCCGCAGAATCCATAATATAATACACCAACTTTTCAGTGTAAATGTTCAACATTTCGTAGCACAACAAAACGTACGTTCCATTATAAGTTTAGTGTTTCACGTTTAAAGAAAATAAAGTTATGCAGAAGATTTTGAATCAGCGGACATACTCTGCAATCAGCGGGCAAAAGGGAATTTCAGACTATATATATCCACATTGCACCCTCTTCTTTGTAATCTATGTTTCGAATCCTAGTCTTGGTGCCCCTTTCATACAAGACTACCTTTGTTCTGTGGTCCTTACTAATTACATTACCTAAGTTAATATGCTATTTGCTTATCCTTTCTAAATACAAGTGAAACAAAGATGCTCTAGACAAGAAGGTCAACACTGTTGAGCTGCAGTGGGTTAATTATTAGGGTGCAGGCATATATTTGTAAAGAATTGTTCGTTGGATCCAAGTTTATCACTAATTTGATATTGATTTCAGAGACATCAAATCTTAATCTTCCCATTTGTTATGAAAACTCAAACGTCTGATAATATGAACACAACTTAATATAATTTGTGGCAATGACTGAGGGAGTTGATGATTAAAATCTTCCAGGAAAATTCTCTCTGGTCCAAATAAAATTTCTAAACTGAGATATAATTTTCGAAACTCATAGATATATCAACTACCATTCTCTAACAAAATGTTGGCCATCGATGTTCATGATTTCATTTGATCGCAAACAGTTAAATTAATTATGGAATCAGATTCCATCATTCAATTAAACCAGTTGTATTATGCAGTTATATGTTTTGATTCATGTGACAAATTCATGATGCCAACATTTGTCCCAAATATTGTTTGCTAAAGGAAGAATTATCTGTTGCTTACTCTTTTAAACCACAAACTTCACCTGTATTTTCAATAAAAGAGGATGGCCAGAAAACTCAAGAAATGAATCCTGCCAAATCTATTCTATAGCTCTTGATCGGCTTAAAGGATTGTTTCATGTGCTTGCTTGCAATCAACATAGTATACATCATCATTTACTAAAACATTATTTGCCAGAGAAGTATAGATCAAATGTTATTGTTTAAAATGGAAATTACAACTATGATCATGTCCACTGTTACTCAATATGAAAGGTAAGATCCTCAGTTTAATATCGATGACAAGAGAGTTTAACGTCTTCTATCTTATTCAAGTCTGAAGACGTAAATTTACACAGAAAACGCCGGAAAATATTTTCTTTGACCCCTTTTTAATTAGTACATAATTGTAAACTAAATCCCTCCTGAATGATGGATGCAAGTTAAGGTTTAATTCTACATCTCTTGATACCGTTTTGGAAAAGTGCAAGTTAATTAGTAAATAGACAAAAAAAGGACTAAACTAAGCGATTGAATATGCGTAAACTCAAGTATTCATAGTCAAAGGAGATTGATTTGATCATATGCCTTAAACTGGCGTTCAGCAATGGCCGACCTCTTAGTTCAAATGTACTGAACCCAACTTCCACGAGGCATTTCCACATATTATTTGAAAACTTTCTACCAAAATTTATATTTAAACCTTTTTCATATTTCTAATGAGATAGTGACTTTACCCTCACTCCTCTCCTTCCTCAGAGCTACGTAAACGCTCACATTCCCACCAATTTGCTATTCGAGAAACTGTGTTGCTTAAATATCTTGCAATTTAGATTCATCTTCTCGTCGCATTCGTTTCGATAGTCTACACTAATGGCTCGCTTAAACTCCATTTTGCATGTTATTTTCTTTGTTTTATTCTTCCATTCCCATCTTTGGAAGGTAGAAAGTTATTGAGAGCGTAGAAGAGTTACTTACTGGAAGGACTATGGTTCTAAGTGTCCTCCCCTCCCTAAGGGACGACCAACACCACCTCCGCCGTTTCAAAATGAGAAAGGACATGCAAATGCAATGGCTGTTGATGAGCAGTTCTTTGCTGTTCATACCACTGCCAAGAATATTGATAGAATTTTGCAGTCTGTTCCAAGTCCAGGTGTCCGCCAGTAGAGACACTAATCTAAAATCGAACAACTTCGATCGGGCCTTATACGTAGCTAAGTATTCTATAGGATTTTGTTTAGACTTTAGATACCTCATGTCAACATAAGCAATGAATTGAGGTACTTAATGAATATATGTTTCTGTTCTTAATCTATGGCCGCAGTACATAAAATTTACATGGTTTCCATTGATGACAAGTAATTAATCATGTACCATATTTTTTCCCCTTATTTCCGATGAACAGTTGTATGGTATTTACTTATTTAGCAAGAGCATAGAAGTACAATCATCTGTCAATGTAAATATGATCTGATGGCTATCTGTACAAATTTATGCAAAAGTGAATTCTTTGATTAATCTTTTGATTTTTAACCTAATACCAACTAAGTTACTTTCACTTATAATTAACCCATCAAACATTCAAATTAAGTGAATTTTAAGATTTATATAGGTCGTTAAATTAAATTTGATTAAACAGTTAAAGATGATCAACCCTTTTAAGTTTTAACCCTTAATTAGAAAACCATGTATGCTAAGGTATTATTGATGTCATCAAGGATTTGAAGGAGGATTGAAGAAGAGAATAAGATTTCATCATTAATATCCTCAATTATGCCTTCAATTAATGATATTTTAATTTCTGCACTCTTTAAAATCAGATTTTAACCTTTTTATCAATGTAAAGTTGTGTGAGGTAAATATTTCATATCTAAAATGATATCTAAATGAATGAACCAGCACATGCAATTTCTTTTTTTCAGTTGTTAAAATCCTTGTATATATAGGAACATAAAAAGTGCATTGAAGCACCATATTCTACAACCAATCTACTCTTTCCTTCATATCACTGCATGCTTTTCATGGCTCGCCTGGAATCACCACTTCTTATCTTCATTCTCATATTAATCCCAATGCTCGAAAACTCTTGAGCAAGGAGGAGAATATCATGGCGAAAACTCTTGACAACCCGATGGTGTTGCATACTCTTCGCAGCAGCAAGGACACTGAAGCAACTTACTCTCCTGCAAGCAAAGATAGTTTTATGACGAATCATATAGACAAAAGGCTTTTAGCTGTTATTTGGACATCGTCCATCACATTTTAGAATCAGGTCCCAACCGTGGGGGAGACTGTCATTAGCAGCTGAATCAACTATCTCTTATCACAGTTATCGTTGTATTCCCAGCGCTGATAGGATAAAATATATTTTTCATGGATATTATTAAACAAACATGAAGAAGTATTGTTATTGTTATTTGTTAACTTGGATTTTGCATGTGACTTTAAATGAATCGCAATGATTACAGGACCCCCGGTTCAGAAAATTAATGTACAAATAATTAAGATTTCTTTTACAAGTGGAGAAAATTAACAATTCGAAACTTTAAAGGAATTATTCTTCTTTCACAGACTGAGAGTCAGATTTCTCATGATGAAGAGTATATGCAATATGCTTATGTATGTTATAATTTTAAGCACATATTTTAATTTCAAGCACTTAAGTTAGGTGTATAATGTAGGCGATGGTGTATAGAAGTCAGGATACTGGATTCGGATAATGAAAACGGAGATATCATTAATCTGACAGCCGAAAATGCTGTAGAAATGAAAGGGAAGGGAAAGAAAAGGAAAGCAGATTGACTAAATTCAAGGAATGTGCTATATATGAAGAAGAATGGATGTTTTGACAGAATTTGACACAATTCAATGACAAAGTTATACTTTAATTTGTCAAAGCTAATTCTCAGGAAATTGGCATTATGGAAATGGGACTAAACTCCGAACTCGGGGGACATCACAGTCATTGCCGTTTACATATGCATGGTTTAGGCGAAATCGCTAGACCGAGTCCTGCCTTTGTCGCACTAATTTCAAAGTCAAAGAAGGTAGGTTGCTATAGAGCTCCGCAAATGCAAGAAATCATTGAAAAGTGTGGCCTCCTAACTGATCATAATGATTTAAGTCCAAATTTATTCCTATCCTAAAGGCTGGAGAAGTACCATATACAAAGAGTCTGGACGACAACAATAATCTATATCGGTTGTTGCAAAAATAGATGTATTCTTCTTTGGGTTTGTATAGTAGACTTCTTCGTCTTGTCTTTGTCTGATTTTGATTGTCGTATTCTGCTTGGAACTCGCAAGCATACAAATTACTAAAGGTTTGGTATGCGTCTAGCTTCCCAAAATCACTGGGGTCAAATCAAAATCATTCTCTACCTTCCTGAGAGTATACATAGCGCTGTCGTCAAATCAAAATTTAACTAAACTCTCCGCGCGCAGAGATTTGGTCTGGCTTTTAAAATTGTACCATTACCAAGATTGTATGTCTTGAATGTTTTGCCTTTACTGTTAGATTAATTTGCCACTACTTTTTCATGAAGTAGATAAGCCGGCCGGGCCGTGTCATAGTTGGGAATCAATAGAGAGCAGTGACTAGTAAATTAATTACCGACTTCAAAGGAAAAGCAAAAACGGATTAGTCTTGCAATCTAATGCTTTGTACGCTGCCGGCATAATTTGCTTGGGTTGCATTTCTACTGTCAGCCATTGATTAAGTAGCCTCAATCCTTATACAAGTGACAACTGTACTCTGTAAAGATCTTTGTTTCTTATTTTTTGTAAATGTGGATCAGCTCGAGGAACTTTATTCAAAATGAAGAGGGAAGGACAAAGAACCGAGCCCCTCTAGGAACATAATTACAAGGAGAATCTGTCTTTGGCATTGAAGGATTTTCTTCAAAAGAAAATATTGGACAGCTTGAATTCCATGTTATACAAGACAAACCAGTTATAACAATTTGTAGATGACAGTGGGAATTTGTACGCACAGAGATCGTGCAATGGAAAACTTGATCACAAAGAGATACTATAGCAACTGTTTTTCTGAATAATAACAACGGTCGATCATTGTTTAATTTATTACAATAAGAAAAAATTGGTCAAATTTGGCCTTTTTGCATAAGCATCAACCAGGTATTTGGAATTATAGAGGCAAGTAAAGTACATACAACTAGAGAAAATATAAAAGAGAACCCGGCCGGCTGCTTAATCAATTGGTCGTCCTACCGTATCTAATTCAATGCCAAGCAGGCTTTTACAAAAGCACTTTCGGACATTGCCAAAATATGCTTTTGTTCTATTTGAAATGGCTGACCATGACTTAGACAAATCATTCTGCTCGGCACTATATCTATGGAGTTGTATACTTTGTTAATCTTCAATTAGCCTCGAACCTTAAAGAGAATTCAGTGCAAAAATATATAATTGCTCATCGCGGAAGCCGAGCTTGCAATTTATGCACATTTTGCATACGTTCTGTGAAATTACTCGTTTAACCACTATATTCTTTGTTTTCCTCCTTGTTTTAGTCTGCCATGCTACATCTTTGGAGGGCAGAAAACTCTCGAGCCTAGAAAAACAAGGTGATCAACTTCCTGCCAAGGTGATCAACCTCCTGCCTAGAAAAACAAGGCGATCAACTTCCTGCTCTGAAGAACAGCTTTCCCTTGAGTGCTTTTGTAAAAGGCCCTACAAGTTTTCCTCCAGGCGATAAGGTTCATGCAATAGCTAATAATGAGAAGCTCTTCACCAGTGGTCTCGGCAAAATTAGTCGAATACTAGAGTTGTCGGTGCCAAATCCTGGAATTGGCCATTAGCCAAATTCTTTCTCTCCATTGTCCCCCACTAGTTGGTGGCTTAATAGATTCACTGTATTCTTTATCAACTCTCTCTCATTATTCGAGTTTGAAAAACCAAGAATATAACTAAATAAAATAACAAATCAAATAAGACAAAAATGTGCATTACTTGAATGATGAGTTTCCTTTAAAATGTGTTAACAGTAGTTGATAAACATGGGCAAAGAGTTAAAAGGGAGTCCTGCAGAAAGCAAAGCATAGGACTTGCTGCATTGCCAAAGCACATACGCAAGCCACGACAGCCTTGCATTACCAAAAGCACTACTGTCTATTATTATCAAGTATCGGAGTGGCTTTCCATAGATAGTCAATCCACTGAACAAGAAAAACCCTCAACTCTTAACAGTTCCTAGAATTATCAATAATATCAGGAATGTTAATTTTGAAAAAAAAATTATAAAGATGTTTGATTCACAATATCGCGGGCATTGAAGTATGTTGATTTTTTACCATTAACATGAATCCAATCAATGGGAGCCTTAATGACATACGTTGAAGAAAATGTTGTCATCAAGAACATGCTCTAGTTCTCGCCAATTTCTCAAACTTGCATGAGTCTGCAGAGTCTGGCAACTGGTGTAAAGCCATATACCCAATCGACATTATTGCATTATCCAAAGCACTACTGCGATGACTAGCCACTATGGTAGTGGCTTTCATAAATAGCGGATTCACTGAACAAGAAAACCCCAGCTCGACTCCTAACAGTATTGCCTAGAATTTGCTCGCTCAAAATTGTATGCAGATGTGACCCATCAGAAAATAAAACTTCCCACTAGTATTAATCAGATTTACTGTTATCGCAACTTAAGAACAGCAGTATGATTGTTATTTCAACTCTCATTGGCCAACGTTTGTCCTTAGAACTCAATAGCATACAATATTGAGTTTGGTTTCTTAATCCCACTTTCTTGCTCTAATGTTTTCTTTTGCTTATCGTAGTCAGTAACTTAGGAGACTTATAAGGCAAGCAAGTCCTAGGGAAAAAAAGGCTTGCAGGGCGGAGCTTGTTTAATTAGTTCAAATGTACCTAACCCAATATTCACAAAAAGCATTTATGTCCATAACAATCTAGCAAAATCTTCTGAACATAAACATTCTCTCTACACAAACGCATCGAAGTTATTGACAGCAGCCGAACTAGTTTGACCCGAGATTCTCTCCTCTATATATACAGTCACATTTATGGAATATTTCACAGCCTAAATCAGTATCTTCTACTAGAACTCATTACTTATCTTTTCCACGAAATCGCCGCCCGCCTTTCTCCAGCAATATACATGGCTGCTTTCCGGAAAATTGCACTTGTCTTTTTTCTTTTGACTGTCTTCCTTCTGCCTTATTTGGAAGGGAGAAAAACGTTAAGCTTCAAGAAAATGGAGGTACCTCTTTTGGCTGACAAAACAGCTCCTCCTTCTGGGGAAGAATTTGGCCAGAAAATAGCTACAAATGAAAGGTTTCCTATCATGCAAATTGCCGAGGTTGCTGAACGAAATTTGTACTCGGTTCCAAGCCCTGGAATTGGAAATTAATTAGAAACAATGCTTCCTCCCTTAAACACACACACACCATGCATTTCTTAGATTGCTGCAAAAGTTTAATTAATAAAGCAGTTTGTCCATGTATTGAACGAACATGCACCCTCTTCCTCTTGTTATTTGTAAGCAGAAATATAAGTTTGTGCTAATTAATTAGAATTATGTAGTTGGCTTCGCATTCAGTCCAAAAATCTATTATCTGTTTTCATTTGGGTGCATATGAATTTGTATTATGAACTTTGAAGGAGTCTTTACCCGCACGAATGTTTTATTTTTTGCAAGTCATATAACTATCACGTGTGTATTGATTAGAAAATGATGGAATTACTGTTATTAACATTGAATTGTGATATATTCACTCCAAAAGATTGAGGATACTTTAGTCATTTTAGTAGTGATTGGTACCTATTTGTACAAATAGACATAAAGTTTCATTACTTGAGAAAATATAATAATGTAGGGACCCAAATGTTATTAAAATGAAAAGCTGATCATAATTAGCAATAAAACGTGTTTATCTTCGAAAATCTGTCGCTTCAAATTTGAAAGTTCGTAAATTTCTCTTCGACGCCGTTACTGTCTCCACGTCGAAGAGAAATCTTGTCGATTCCGAGAATCGCACAGGGATGATCGACTGGAAATTCAATGCGTTGGAGAGAAGTCGTCTACGCTGTCATGTACAAAATCAGCATTGCTGTAGTCTAAAATATTTATGCAATTGATATAGAAGAACTGATGTAGATGACGAGAGATCAGATATATATTTTCAGGTACATGATTTTATCTTATGGGATAATAATTTTTTTCCCTTCTCACTGCGGGATCGACTCATTAGTAGAAAATATTCAGTTGGAGGAGGAAGGAAAAGTGCTGATCCATGATTAATCAAGTAATTTGGTCTTTTTGGGAACCTGTACAGGTGAATTCTGCAACTTGAGTTTGAAGATTATGTCATTCACGAGGAGAAACTTGGAGTATTCTGAAATTATGAATATACATTTAGTTTCTCTGTTGTATTTAATCTCAACTGTGGTGATTTTCTCATTGAATGCACAAATGTGATTTCCTCTGCTAACCAGTGTAAGAAGAAGAGAGTTTATCGGTGGAGAGAGAAAAGGATCCGTGATCTTATGCAGGAAAATATATAAGGGATCGAGTCAAGATTTCAGATTCAGGTTATTTATGTTAGTAAAGCAATCGTGAGAGAATATTTTGACTGTAAAGTTGACACCAACATAACTGGCATAATTCGCATTGGATGAAGCAAGCATATTGCTTCTTTTTCTTGTTTATTTTTTTATTCAGACCATATGCACAGAAAAGGAAATCAACATGTTTAACTTGATATGTCATTACCCTTTTCCTTGTTCTAGGGGATGCTAGATATATATAGCCATACTTGCAAAAGGATAAACAGGTAAGGATCGGCAGAAGTCAATGGTCTTTGGGAAAACAGCGAAAAGAGTACTACAATAAATCATTACAAAATTCACAGATGGTACGCGAGTCAGAACAATCCTTGCACATATGGGGCCTAATGGCTACCCAAACTTTGTATTCGGATTTTTCAGAAATTCAACTCATGAAATCTTCTATCTGGATTGCCATTGGAAGTTCTCGTGTCAAAGAGATCAATGTCAGACGCATGACTTTAGATGCTAATGGAGGCCTTAAACTTGTTGATTGCAGAAGGAAAAGAAATATTTGGTAGTCATTTGATGACCCAACTACCCAACTAACACATGGGTACCAAAACAGGCCCTGCGTTTTCATGAACACCTGACTTCGACGGTCTCAGTTACTAATCTTTCTACGGGCTTGTTTTTCCCCAATTTATCGGTGGAAAGCATTCACGTTCAATTAATATGAGAACTGCACAACAATTTCAGGCTATTCCATCTGAGAAAACGTATCCATTTGCTTTGGAATTCAATCGTCATGCCAATCATGCAACTCATGAGTCAGAGGGAAAAAGTTTAATGAGGCTGGAACTAAATGGGCACGTCAATATCTATAATCTTGACAATGGGCTTTCAGAAATCTATGATCTCTCCAGAGATGATCATTATGACGAGAATTGCAGTTGTCCTGGAAAATATATTAGATCAAGCTATTTTAAGGAGTTAAACGATTCAGAGAATGGCCTTTCAGCATGCCAAGAAATGTAACAGGACAATTTCTTAGAGCTTGACAATGTCACTTGCTTTGGATTTATCTCTCGTCTTGTTAATATAGATGTTAAGAGATGCAAAATGGAATGCTCGTAAAATTGTTCTTGCAAAGCTGCACTTTTCCACTAAGAAAGCAACCAGTGGACTGGCAATTTTCCTTTACTCATAGAAAATTATTGTCTGAAGAATAGTACGAAGGCAATTACCTCTCATAACTCGTTAGCATTCGTCAAGGTACAAAGGCCATCACTTGAAAGGAAATCGTCAATGTTTTTATTGCTCATCATATTGCCCGTTTCTTCTGTCCTAGTTTTCGTTCTGGGAGCATGCTATTGTTATGCGTGGATATTGGAGAAAGAGTAGAACTGCCGGGACAAGGGTGAGGAAACTCATTTGACGAATCTTCTGTTCATGTAATCAACTTTTTGCAGAAGTTCTCTTCGGAAAATTTAATATCTGCTACACAGGAATTTCAGGTCAGGCTTGGTCGCCGAGGATTTGGGTCTGTTTTCGAAGGTACTTAGGATAATGCGTTGAAAATTGCAGCGAAACGCTAAGGTTCTGAAGTGAAACAAGGCTACAAAGAAAGAAATCCTGTCAGAAGTTCAGACAACAGGCAGCATTCACCATTTTAATATGGAAAAACTTGTTGGTTATTGTGCTGAAAGATCAAACAGACTTTTAGTTTATGAGTTCGTGGGCAATGGATCCTGGGATAAATGGATTTTCCAGCAAAACCAAGCTCAAAACTTTTACTTGGGAAACAAGAAAGAAAATGGTTGTCCGAATTGCACAGGGATTAGAATATTTGCATGATCACTGCAATCCCAAAATTATTCACTTCCACGTCAAACCTCAAAATATCCTTCTGGATAGAGATTTCAATGTCGAAATTTCTGATTTTGGGTTAGCCAGATTGAATGACCAGGATCAAACCCACGTGTCAACCATGCCAAAGGGAACTCCAGGATACATGGCTCCTGAGCTGATCAATGGAAGAAATATCACAGCAAAGGTTGATATTTACAACTTTGGAGTTGTGATCTTAGAAATCATACGAGGGAGGAAAAATTCAAACTCCTGGCACGGAGATTATCTAATCGATGCAGTGAAGATCAAGGCAGAAGAGGATGAACTTACTGATCTAGTTGACAAACGAATTGAGGATATGCACAAAAAAAGAGAAAAAGAAGAAGACCATAGAAGAAGCTGCGAAGATGACCCAGATTGCCATTTCATGCTTACAGAGAAACCTGAGTGGAAGACTTTCAGCATCAATTCTTGAATTTGGAACATGTTACAGACCACAGCTTCTTGAATTCTCTCAAGAGGCCAATTCAGGCGACACATCTCCTATCTTGGCCTAGATGATCAATCTCTGCTGACAAGTTTGTAAACTCTGTTTGTGAGTCAGATAATTTGCTTCCCATTTCCCTGTAATTTAAACCATAAATAAAAAAGAATCCCCTTTTTTTTCCTGTTAATTAAATCTAACACTTGGATTAGAAGATGACCAAACAACAGAGTTCTCTGAAACAAATAAAAGGACGGAGGACCACAAACATAATTGAATAATTGAAAAGGATATGTTATCTTCCATTTATTGCTTCCCAATTTTACCTCCACAAACTGTCCAATCTACAGCTGCTGCTTTCTATTTTGATGCATGACCAGACAAAAGAACCGCCCCCACTTGATGTTGAGCAACCAGGTGACCTTAGCTACTATTTTTCGTAACATTTACCTATAATATTAAACTAAACTGTAAGAAATTTTGAAGAAGGGATTAATTATGAGGATGCTGGAGAGGGTAAGTGGCATCTTTTAAATCTCAGGGATAGAGGCCGAGAGAGAGAGAGAGGACGATGCAAACACATCAAACAAAAACAAAAGGAATGGCATTGTTTGAATTATATAGGCATCAATTTCACAATCACACTAAATGCCCCTCGAAGATCGACCAAATTTAATTGAAGTGGGTGGTTTCCGTACATTTGGGTCCCAAACCCTAAAAGCCTTTCCCTTGGACACCCAACCCAATGCTTGTTTAAATTTCAAAATTAATAATATCCCACCTTACACTGACAGTGCTCTTTAAAACATTAATTTCAAAATTATTTTTTTTATAATATCTAAAAAAAATCTATTCTAAGGACATGCGTTACAGAGATAGAAGTAAAATCCCACCTTATAGTGCTTTTTATAGAAAAGATTGTTCATGATCTGGCCTTCAAAGCCATCCAAAATCTGTCGGAACAAAATTAAAGACAGAGACAGACAGACAAGGAGAGCTACTAGATTAAAATATAAACAAAACCGCACCATGGCAGCAAGAAAAGTTGTGGCAAGCAATAGATAGCAAAGCAGCATGCAGAGCCAATGTATGTGTATAGGTATTAAGTATGTACATTGAACAGAAACACCATATAAATAATCTAATGATGCAAAACAGCTAACATCCCTCTGTAATTGGCCTAACATTAACAAAATTGGGAGGCTGTGGCTGTCCCCTTAACGAAATATTAAAAGATAAACTAAAATCATTCAATGGTCTGCTACTCTACCACAACTACGCGTTTTCGCATTAAGAAAGAGACAAAATCCCATGAAACATTGTTCATACTTCCCACGACACACTCATCGACCAGGCATAACCATTTATCTGATCTTAATTTAACAGAAAAATTATCAGACAATGGCTTCCAGATCAATCACAATCTATCAAATTTTCATGTTGTGGGTCCGTTGAAATGGTTTATCAGGGGTTCTGGAACTGGGAGAGATAAACCTGGCACTGTAGAACAGTTTTACCTATCCTGAAACCTGGAACAATTGTGAAAGCTACTCTAGGGTCCGATGATTCATGGGAATTTTCTAGTGGAAGGAATGCTTCATCTGTCACGGCTTCCGTGTAAACTTCTGAATATCTACACCCTTTTGTTACTTGGAAGATTGAGGCTTCGCGTTGGAAAGAAAAGGCTAAGCAATGGAGAAGCCAAATCCGTTTTGCCATTTCTGCAAATGAGTTGAAAAATGCAGTGTCCGGAAATTCACCAGAATTCACGAGGTTTCTCTGGCTTACATTGCCGAAAAATGATGATTCCATCTTGGGGTGAATTACTTGCAAGTACTTGGCACGGCAAAATGTGGCGAATCTTGATTTAGGCTTCCTGGAAAGGTATTCCTTTGTTTTGACAGACTTCAGTTCTGTGAATCTCTCGAAGAAGAGCTGTGGCTGTTTCTTTTTCTCCGGCAAAGACTTATTAGAGGGCAAGTAGTTAGGGTAATGAAAAGCATCGAACATTTCCCTGCAAACAAAGGATTCAAAAGCAAAACATTTGTGATCAGCTTTGTAATACATCACGCCTGGTTGGATTGAACTGGCTGCAGCGTCTATATCCCAACAAGCAGATTTCATCTCATCAATCATCAGCCTGACAAAGCTTCTGATGGATTTAGTTGTGTGTCGAAGAACTGTAACGAAATGGCTAGGACTTAAGCCTGAAAGATGAAGATTGTCAAGCACAAACAATTCACCACTTTGATTCATTCTCTTTTCCAGTAACTTGTTCTGTTTGTTGGATTCCTCTAACTTCTCTTTAAGAAATATGATCTCAGAATCCTTGAGCTTCAACTGAGATTCCAACCTTTTCCCCATGATTTCGTACGTCTTCAGAAGAGACTTCAGCTCCTGAATTTCAGCCGAAACCAGTGCTTTCTCTGGTGAAAAATCAAACTGTTTCTTCAAGTAACACTGCTTCAATTCAGACAAATTCTTCAACTCTGAGACTACCAATCGATCCGCAGATTGAATATCGTCAGCATCATAAGGAAATTGCGCATACTGTAGCTGAACATAGGATGCTTTAACCGAAGAAATGGAGGCAAACAATTTAGCAAGAAAAGCTTCCAAAGCCATTCTATATTCAAGCTGTTCATCATCCTTGCCGAATAACTGAGACCAACTACCTTTAGGCTTAACTGTAATGAGATCATCCTTAAACTTTTCTTGAGGCTTAACATTCTGAACTTTCTGAACTCCATCAACCGGAGCAACTCCGGCGACAGCTCGAAGGTGAAGCACTTTAGCAAAAGTACGAGCCAGTTTACTCTTTGCCGGAGTGACGGCCGACGTTTTAACTGAATCCATCCGCAGAAAAACTCCAAAATGATGAAGCTGATGATGAGAGCAAAAAGAAAATGAAAGTTTTCTAAGCGATACCAAATATTAGGCAGAAAAGAAAACGGCAATTATTTGGGGTGATGATGATGACGACGAGCGTGTAGACGGAAAGAAAAAAGCAATATGCTTTAACACTTAGACCGAGGAGCCATGGCCGTTAGAGGATCATAAGAATATCTTTTCTGTATTGGGTATCTCAGGCTTTTGAGAGTTCACAATTTGCTTTCTTTGACGGAGTTAAAAAGGGGTCAACTTTAACGGGGCAAAATGAAAAAGATGAACAGGAGGAGGAGGAGGAGGAGGAGAGGACAAGGAGAATAAACAGAAGCAGCCAGCTGTAGGGAGATATTCCAAGAAAGCGCTCAACAGTGGAGTTTAGGGTGGATGTTCCAAGCGCTGCTGCTTCTTGTCCATATAACACTGGGCATCCGAGTTCTAACAATCAAGGGACCAGTGAATGGCAGGTATTCAATCTTATATTATTATTTTTCCTCCTTTTACAAATTTTTTCTGTGTCTGTATTCTTATCTGGGGTCAAAATATTCCTACCAATCAATTCAATAACCTTAGGCTAATGCCAACCCTTCTTAAAAAAATTAAATGTCCCTCTTAACTACAAGGGAGAGGCATGCATGCAATTATTTATTGAAGCAACCCAATTTACCCTTCTCAAATGTCATCCCACTACTGACAAACTATGCTTTCATTTAAAGAGAAAGCTTCATGTTATACATACATACATACATGCTTGGGCAAGAATAAAGATCCATTGACAACAGTGAAGCAAAATGAAGAAAAGAAAGAAAGAAGGAAAAAGAAAAATCACAATGGAAAATAATTAAAAGATATGCAATCATAACGCCGTAAGAAACAGTATCCCCATAAACAGCATCTTTGTGGCTTTAGACTGAGAGTGAAAATCACAAAGGATAATTCACTCGTACGTTGAATACATGGCCAAAATCACATGGCCCCAATCGAATCACTCAGAAGATAAAATTGTCCTTTTCACTTAAAAGCTGTGAAAAGTCATCTCGGGGCTCTACATTTCTATCCGTCGGATTATCAGAGGCATACAAATTTATAAGGATACGAGCCTTATTTGATTCGAATCATCTTTTCCAATCCAACGGACAAAAATTGGCCTTTGCATTCGGATTATAATAATAGTTAAATAAAACATTCAACATGCTCCATAATTTGAAGTGATGAACACTAAGCAAACATAATTTAATTCAAGAAGAGATTATAATTACCTTCAAAATCACCGGAAATTTCGAAAACTGCTTTGAAGGATCAAGTATGTTTACTTGATCACAGCGTGAATCTCAAGAAACAACGGAGCGACACAAACATCGCAGCAGTAAGTTCAACAGCGACATCTGAACCTGCAATTACAACCACAAATAACATCCAGACAATGCCCAAACACTAGAAACCAAAATCAAAACGGGAAAACATGAAAAGCAAAAACAATGAATGAACCTCGAAACAGAAAATTTTACACAAGCCTCGTGAGTCAAGACGGTGTGTTTTGTCCAAACACAAAATCGAGAAGATAATAATTGCACAAAATAAGCTGAAACGAAAGCAATAACAACCCTGAGAAACTTCTTCTTTTCGAGACCTTATATATTATTTGAAACACCAACTGGGAACCTTCCTTATTTAAAAATGGCAAAACAAAATCAAATAAAATAAATTAATAGATATACAGAGACGAAGATTCTGGACGTCGTTGTAAACTTACCTTGCAGGGAAGAGAACCTTCCTCTGATATAATTAAATGCCCTGTAATCTCTGTGGTGATCTCCTAAGTAACTACGGTTCGTTTATAATTCTATATCCTTTGTAATTCTTCATCAGAATTTGCCTTCGACGGCAGCGCCGGGACCAGTTTCTGAATTATATTTTTTTTTCTTTTGAGAGAGAGAGAGAGAGAGAGGAGAGAGAATAAAAACAAGGGCGGGAGGTGAGAGAAGAACAGAGCTCGAAGAAGGAATTGGAAATGACGAAAATGGATGCGTTTCGACGTGGGATCATTGGAACTCACAAACACAAGTCTAGGTCGGGTCTCTTTATATGACTTTTTTACCCTTATCTCTTGAGGATATTACGGGATTGGTTGAAGAATTTGGAACCGAGTAGGGGTATAGTAGACATTTCATTTCAAAATCTGATACCGTATGCAGATCTTTGCGTGTGGACTTGGAAAAATGGACCGTGAGAATTTGTAAGTGAAAGAAAGCGTGGGTTTTGGTTGTGGAAGTCGAGACACGTGTGAGTGCTACGGGGTCCCAACTGAAGCTGATTTTTAGGTAATTCAGAGGTCCAGCTCGGTTTATTTTGTAATTTTGTTACTCCGACAACTTTTTTTTCTGATCTGCGTTCCGGTCAGCATCAAAATTCAGAATTAGAAAGCACGGAGCATCTTGTAATGAAGTCTACTATATAATAACAAATAAAATTAATGTCTTAATCATAATCCCTTAGCTCAGCAGCAGAAGCATGCTTCAAGACATCACGATTAAGACAGACAGGTTAATGTTTGGTAATTAATAAGGGCAAACGAATACTACCAAATTTATAAGTGCTTGTGGAGCGAGAAGGAACAAGCAATCTTTCACTTCAACGACGGGGCCCTGCAAATTTAAGCAAAATATTATCAAAATTGTGTGTAAAATCAGTCTGGTGGGAAGGATTTTTCTTGTGTTTTTATGAAGATTTCTCAACAACCAAATGCCTCCCAAGTCAAACGTGATTGATTTGCGACTGCATGGACGGCGCTTTTGAGAATTTTAATTTGCTTTCTTGTTTGGTTGGACAATTGACATTCATTCGGAAATGAAATTCAAACAAATTTTATTAAGTTTAATATTAATAAAACCCATTTAAATGGGATTGAATAATACCGTTTCATAAACAACCAAAGCTGTTCGCAGAGCCTATTCCATGAATCTAATATATCCATGCTATGGATTCGGTAGTTAAGATAAGAATTAACCCATGATCTGTTGAGTGATTGCATATACACCTGAGAAAAATATGTTTATGTTTAGGTTATGATAAACAGCTACAAGTTAACCAATAATTGGGAAGCCTAAACTACCACTAATTTAAATTATCAAATGTGCAACCTTATGTATCGCAATTAATTTCACAGCCTCTGTGTTGATCTCTTGGGATTGACTTGATGCGTGGAGGGGTAAGGCCTTTACCAAAGATGTTAAAAGGGGCTTTTGAGTATGTAACAGAAAGTAATTTTTTACTGCGTCAAAACCAAAGTAGTCTCAAATTGCATCCAGACAGTACCCCCACTCTGCAGGCACTTGTGCAACATGCATGCAATGCCAGTAGACATGAATTGAGAATTTCAAAAGTAAAATGAGAGTGACGAGGAGAATAATTACAGCATTGTTCATAGTGAATCAAACGATGGATTAGATGGGTCAACTACGCAAGCAATGCTAATGCTGATAGCTTTCCCCTTTCCAGTACCTTTAAGTCCATTTTGGAGGACAACACGACATGGTCTGGCCTCAACTAATAGAAAAAGGGTCTACGGATAAGACAAAAAACTGAAGTAGGAACTAGCAATTGGAATTACCAGCTTTATATTTCTTTCTTTCCACTCGTGCCCAGCTGGGTGCGCACCCCGGCTGTCCCATCAAAGAGCAGAGCATCCTATGTGCATTGAGATTCTACTGTTAAATTTAAACCACGAATCCGTAAGAAAATATCCAGGCAAATTGCGCCACCGTTTAGAGATAAGAATGTGCAGTGAGATACTGCTTTACTCGAATTTTAGCTGTTCAAGGGTGGACAACTGTCACAACCTAACGACACGGAGGACCAGCATCAAGGTTTTGATTACCAGGAATAAAATACCATCATTTAACTAATTGTACTAAGTCTTGATAAGTAAAACCTCAGACAGAAAATGAATGTGCCAATAATAAAGAGAATGTGTCAGATGAATTATGAATTAGTTAAAAGATGGTAGATAACCAACAACCAAACAAGAAATAATTGAAAAGAATTAAAACTACCAGGCAAAACGAAAAACAAATGCTCTGATCTGTTTTCCTCAATGTCCTTCGTAAAATCCAGACAGTAACATTTCTAGATCAAAGATCCACAGGACCAAAGAGAGTTGCGCTCGTATAGATCCCAGTGATAAAAGGGTAAAGCAAAAACAAACATTCATGTTTGGCACATTTGTACTAATTCATCCAAGGAGAGAGAATTACAACCATCTAATCTAAATTCTAACTTGGAACTTTGGTGTTTAAAGGCCTACATATTTCAGCTCGCCAAAACTTTTGAAGGGGAGCTCAATGGCACTGCCAACTAATCGCTCAGCACAGAAAACTGTGATAACCTTAAAAGCCAAAGAACCCAAGCTCACTGGCTCTCTCCTTCTCAAAAGTCTCGAAGTACTGATAAATAATAGTGACTGCAAGCAGAATTCCGGTTCCTGAACCAATCGCCCCCATGAAATCTGCCAAAACCGTTAGTGCACCAATGCACATGCCGCCAAATGCTGCAGCTGTGGGAATGTAGCGGTTCAGCTCTTTGTGTAAGCTTGCCTCCCTATGTCCAGGCATAACCATTTGTTGTTCCTGAAAAAACCATAAAAAAATTTCGTCATACAACATGCCTGATATTTACTCAGTAGATAATATGGAACAAAATAGCAGACAGGCAGTACAATCGAATTAAGGACTCGAAACAATCACCACCAGATTCAAGTTTTCACAGTAGCATTGGTCATCTCCAATGGCTAAAGGTCCATTCCATCACACAATGTAAGGGAGTAGATCAGCATGTTACTGTAACTGAGTTCACATCGGTTAGGGAAATCATCCATTGGACGTTCATGGGCCCAAAAGAATTGCATAACATCAGATTGACATGAAAAAAGCATATGAGAACAACATTAATGGCTGGATCAAGTCTGTTTGTCCTAAATTAGTATAACCAACTCAAGGTTGAAACCAATAGGTGAACCCAGCGTGCACAGCAAGAGCTTAACCTGATTAACCAAGAATATAATTTCTGAAATTTTAATTGAACTAATAAAAGATAAACGAAAGAATTCCAATTGTTATTCAATCTAATTTCCAACCAGTTTTAAAGCTGCAAAAGAACAAAAAAATTACCAAAGAAAAATAGCAACAATCTATCAACACACATCAAAAAAGAGGTATGCAGCAATTAATATTTTCTTCTGGTCAAGTAGAATTCACATACCTTTAGCTGCTTGGCCACATCTCTAGCAGATGATCCCGAAACTTCAATCCAAGTTTTTGAAAATAGTGCGCATGCAGACAACATAAACACTAGATAGAACAGTGCATGGAATGGATTAGCTGCCATATCAGCTAAGCTGCAAAATACACAGCAAATCAGAGGAGTGTTCTCAACGTCATTAAAACAGAGCAGGGAAGGAATACAAGTAAATTCATACTTCCAATGGAAATGCCGGCTAACAAAATAAGGAAGGTTTTTATTACCTGGATGGAGCAGTGATATAGTATGCAATGCCACCCACAGGGACGAATTGGCCACCAGAATATTCAGATTCCTTCCACTTACCCAAAAGATTCACAAAAAAGTTATTGCTGTATCTCCTGTATAGCAACTGCATAGGCACAAGTTAGTTTTAGTTAGACCAAGGACTTTGACTTTAAACAGAGCATATGGCCAATCAACTTCCAATACCTGGGAGATGAAGTAGAGGTTGGAGACAAGGGCAGACTGCAAAATGATGGGCATGTTAGAGGTGTAGAACAATTTGATTGGATATGAACCCTGCTGCCCGCGGGCATTCTTTGACCTCACAGGCAAAACAACACGGAACCCTTGGAAGTAGATGACAATTAGAAAAATCAACACTGTAGCAAGTAGATTTGTCACATTTGGAAGATTCTGCCGGTAAAAGGCCTCACGAAGACCACGAACTTTATCTGTCCGAGTTATCAGCAGATGGAACAGAGCAATAACAGCACCTTCAAATTCAGCTCCCCGCCCACTGTTGATGGTTGTGGGACTGAATGCTTTCCAGATGATATTTTCACTGCAACGAAATGGTGAAATCTATATGAGTCTTCAAACTTACATACCATATATTAATTAAGAATCCATAAAAACTCCAAAGTTGGTGCATTGGCAGCCACAAGACAATTATATTCTTTACTAGGTGGTACAATAAAAGGTGGACCCAAAGCTCACCAGATATTTGTTGCTATGAAGAGGGAGATACCAGAGCCAAGACCATATCCCTTTTGGAGAAGTTCATCCAAACAGATCACAATTATACCAGCAAAGCAAAGCTGAACGATAATGAGAATGGCATTTCCAACTCCAAGTTGGCTAACACTACCATACATCCCAGAGAGAACATAGGCTACTGCTTCACCGACAGCAATGAGGATGCCCAACAACTTCTGTGCACCATTTCTGGAAGAACCAATCACAATGAGAAATTTAGCACAATCATTTTTCAAAAATGCAGTTAAAAGGACTGCAAATCAGCAAAATATAATTAAATCCACATTGATGACAAGCAGTTGAAGAGAAAAAACAGATTATAGTCAGAGTTAGGAACTCAAATAAGCATTAGATTAAAAAAAAAGAACTTTGTACTAATAAAAATTGTAATAACATTGCATGAGCAACCCCACAACAGAAATATCAAAGACATTCAAGCGTAGGAGGCACTTGTTATAATATATATTGAAGCTACCAAGAAAAGATATCACATGATCAAAGAAACACTAAAAGACCAACCTAGATAATGTAATTAATGCTCTAACACAAAAAACAGTAACAGCCAGCAAAAATGGGTTAGACCTATCTATCTGCCAATGGAAAGTAGTTCATATTAAGCCAGAAGCCTCTGTAAAGTCAGCACAGAAAGACCACTTACAGGAGGGCACGATCTTCGCGCACATTATTGTCCACTTCAATGATCTTTGACCCAGCAAGGAGTTGCATCACCAGTCCAGATGTCACAATTGGAGTGATACCAAGCTCCATGACAGTCCCACGGTTTGAAGCAAGAATAACACGCATCCAATAGAATGGATCTGCACCGGTTGTTGAGTGTATGCCATACAGTGGGAGCTGACTGCATACCAAGAATATGAAAAGAGAGATCACAGTGTATATAACCTTCTCTCTGAATGGAACTTTCCTGTCGGCGCTCTGAACTTCAGGGAGAAATGAAAGGAAAGGCCTGACAAGATGAAGCACTCTGAATCCACCTCCCATTTTATTTGGTCTGAACTAGACCACCCAAACTGCACCAACATTTGCAAGCAAATAAAAGTAAGAATCACAAGAAAATTATCATGGATCTACCACAAAAACTTTAGCAGCAAATGTTGCAAGAGAAAACACTAGCTCTCTAATGAATAACACACATCCTATTTAGCTGACTAAATTCCTCAGAATGATAATGTTTTTCATGTGCTACATGATTGGTAACTCTTAAAAGAATCCCTATTCGTGAAAAACCTCTGGAAATCAAAATTTATCACAATTATCAGAATCCCCCTGGACAAAACAATCAGGGAAGCCAAATATTTCTGTTTTCAGAATAATGACACATTTTCATAAATTTTAGCAAGAAAAGGAAAGACAAAGAGCAGTTTCCATGAGCTCCCCTCTCAACACAAATTTGGCACAGTTTCCAACCTTTTCCATTGAAGCCAACCAAAAGAAAAATCTCATGAGGCCTCCACAACGCAAGCTAGAAATTTTATAAAAAAAACTGTGTCAAGCATACTGGGTAACCACTTCCAGTGATTTCGCTCTTTAGTCTTGAACTAAAAAATTTGTAAGATATCAAGACAACGACTAATACATAAATCATATCTGCATGTAAAATAGAAATAAATATCATCGTTACATAATCATAAAATGAATCTGTTTGGGTGAAATCTTAAAAGTTACAACAAGAAAATCATAAAAATAAAAAGATTTTATGGATTTCTATTAAGTCGATAAATCAGTCGCCAAACACGCGCATAATAATATCCTTACATATGGACATAAACACATGCATGCATAAGTATATACGCGCGCACACACACCTACAGAGACAGATCTATGAATATAGGCATCAGATTTAACAGAAAACAATAATGGAAATACAAAATTACAATTCCAGATCTATAAAATCAAACGATCACCAATTTCGTCTTCAATCAAACAATAGAAAGCTGGAAATTAGCAGGATCAGTTAAATTCACATCCAAAGACACAGATTCGTCAGCCAAACCAATATCCAGATCGAAAAAGAAGCACTTACCGTACGACCTCGCGGGTCAGAAAACCGGAGAGAAACCGTAAGAGTCGGAGAATGAATCTTATACGAAGCAGGGAACTGAATCCTCCGCGCGCGGCTTTATAAAGGGGGAGTACGTGGCTTTGTGGACACGACGTCGTCTCCAATGAATAGCTGACACATGCGATGCAGAAAGTGACACGGTAGGTTTGACCCAAGATTGATAGTGTTGCTTTAATTTTTTTAATTTTACAATTTATAATAATTTTTGTAATATATATAAAATAAATAATAAATAATATTTAAAATAATATAAATTTTTTAAAAAAATTATAAATAAAAAGAATTAAAATATTAACATGTAATAAAAATTTTAAAAGAATGCCTCTTGCAAAAATTCAATTGAATTTCTGATTCTTTGAGATAATAACATTTAAATCCTATATTTAAGTGAAATTATAAATAAGAAGTAAATTTATATTTGTACTACATTTTTAGCTCCAAAATCTAAAGACATTACGACGGAAACCCGTGTAAATATCAATTATAAATGTATTAGTATTTGTAATTTTATGAAAATAGGGATCCGGACGTTATTACTCATCATTTTTGTTTTTGGAAATTTCACCCTTTTATCTTTTTCAACCCTTTTTTCTTTTTCTTTCTATCTTTTAATTTTCATTTAATTTATATTTTTCATAAAAAAAAGTAAAAGATAAAAATAAAAAGATATATATAAATAAATATAAAAATGAAAAACCTGGTCTCGACTGTTGGCATACGTAGCAGCTAGACGAGTGCCGAACCAGTACACAAACACTAAGTGACCCACTTCCACTGCCAATACTTGGTTTCTGTTTCTCGTGTTTTTCTGCTCATGCCAGTTTCAGAGTTTCACTGGCTGTTGCAACAGAAAAGAGAAAAAGAAATAATTTTGCTCTCTCAAATTTTCAAGCCGAAGAAACCAGTACTGATCTCTCTTTCTGTCTAAGTGTGGATTTGCTTGGCTCAAAGAGCCATGAGAGAAACCCATATTTTCCTCGCTTTAACTCTTTTGCTTGCATACACTCTTCAATTCCAAGCTCATGCTGCTCCTGCTGGTAATAATTTAGCTCTTTTGTTCCTTTCTTTATGATTATTGGTTCTTCTGAAATCCGTTTCCTTAATGGGTATGCTTATTTTTCATCTTAGTTTACTCTTTTAGCTTGATTGATTGTACTTTATCAAAATCCTAATAAATTTTGTACAATCTAATATTCATTCGTGCTGATTTTGTTATATCTTACTTTTTTTGGGCTTTGTTTGGTAAAGTTGATTTTGGGTTCTTTATTTATTTTTTGTTTTTTCCTAGAACATTTGTGAATAATTGTGCTTTATCAGTTTATTCGCCACAATATTCACTTGTTATGGAATTAGATTCTTTTGATCGATGTCACTAATGGGTGTGTTTGTTCTCTTTAATTTATGTGTTTGATTACTTGTGTTTAATCAGTATCCTTTAAGTAACATTTTTGCATATTACACGTTTTGATTTTAATGTAACTAGATAGTTGTACTTTGTTTAATTGATATTTTTGCATGATGGGTTTGTTTGTTCTCTAACCTTTCATTTGGATAATTTCTGATATTCAGGGCCCTTTATGAAACACTTGACTTCTCTTCTTAAATGGACAGCCAGGTCATCCTCCAAGGCTCCTCAGCCAGGTCGGTTCGTCCATTTCCATAACGTTTTAGCATTTATTCACGTTGTATAGTTTCTTTTTTAAGGGATCATACTCTGTATACATTACATGGCTTGTGGTTTTACAGATGGAAACGTTCTTCAGTTTGAGAATGGCTACTTGGTTGAGACAGTTGTTGAAGGAAATGAGATTGGAGTGGTTCCTTACAAGATTCGTGTTTCAGAGGATGGGGAACTATTTGCTGTTGATGAAGTTAATAGCAACATTGTGAAAATTACCCCACCACTGTCCCAATGTATGCTTGTTCCTTATTAAACTTTTCTGTTCTGTATTGTTGCTAGAAAATGCAAGGTGATCACTGATGATGGCATTCAATTCTGTTCATTATTTGTTTGGAAACTTAAGTTGAAATGCTGCATAAGTTTGATCATAATGCAACATATGTGCTTTGGTTAGTTTAGGTTTGCCTCTGTTTTTAAGTTCCTAGAGCAAAATAATAATGATCTAAAACATCAGAGAAAGATATTAATTTATGTCTCAGTTGTGGTGCTCAATTTAAATACCAAAAGCATAGGGGAATAATCTCTTTAACTTTTCATAAAAGATGAACACTCTAGTTATGTATCTACACCCATATATAATTACAAATGGTGTTCATTTTTCTGAATCTCTTTATTTCACAGATGAAATGTGAGTTGTTCACTTGTGAATTGAATAGAATGATTTGGCTTCCATGATAGCTTTGATGATTCTTTAATTGTGTTCTTTATAATTCTACTTTTGTAGATAGCCGGGGAAGATTGGTTGCTGGTTCATTTCAGGGCTACACAGGGCATGTGGATGGAAAGCCAAGTGAAGCTCGTTTTAATCATCCCAAAGGTGTAACCATGGATGACAAAGGGAACCTGTATGTTGCTGATACTTTGAATCTTGCAATCAGAAAGATTGGAGATGCAGGTATGCTAGAAAGTAGGTTGAACGTATGTGTTAGCAAATGTGAAACTAGAGTAGTAACCAAAGTTGAAATTTAGATTTATAATCATGTTATAACTTCAACAGAGTTACAGTTTATATAAATCAGTCACAAAAAATTTGTTTGAAAGCAATACTTATGTGCATTAAAGTTTGGAGCTTTCTAGGGATGAACAACTGTACTGTACATGATTGTGAAAGGGCACAACAATGGACATTATGAGATGGAAGGTTGTTAATAGTTGAAATTCTTTGTAGGTGTGACAACCATTGCTGGAGGAAAATCAAATGTAGCGGGTTACAGAGATGGACCAAGTGAGGATGCAAAGTTCTCAAATGATTTTGATGTGGTATATGTTCGGCCCACCTGTTCCTTATTAGTTGTTGATAGAGGAAATGCAGCTCTTCGGCAAATCTTTCTCAACCAAGATGACTGTGAATATCAGCACAATTCCATTTCTACTGCAGGTTTGAAGCCCCCTTTATTTGCTCTCTCTTTTCTTCAGTAATAAATCAACTTCCACCGTTGCCCCTTAGTACTTTTTACTTTAGGGCTTTGAGTGGGAGTTCCTACAGGTTGTTTACATTACATTGGAGGTGTACTTTTATTTCTGTCTGAGGGAAATTGAGTTAACTGTAGATATCATAAAGATCTTGGAAAATTATATATCTAGTGCTTATGCAAGGGAATCTCAAGGCCATGAAGAATACTTCAAGAATACATTTCATCTGACCTGTTGATGCATGCATGATTTGAATATGGATACTGATATTATTTGAAACTGGCTTTGCCGTCTTGTGAATCCTGATTTGCTTGGGATGATTTCTGATGGCTTTCTGGTATTACTGGAAATTTAGTATGCCAGCTTAGATACTACGATATACCTTTTGACTTTGAATAACAATAATGATGATGCCTGCCTTGTTTTCTGTGTTGTTAGCACCAGTGACTCTTCTTGTTTAATGCATCATCATCATGAAACATGCATTCAAGATCGCTAAATCCTTAGCATATATCTAATGGCAATAATTTTGAACTCTTTCTGCTTTCCACTTTCTTTAGGTTGATATACCTTATTAATCAGGTTGATTAAGCTGGATTTAGCATGAATGTGTAACAGTGCTGGATAAGGTGCATGTTAGAGGTAGTAGCAAGATCAAGATTGCAGTTATAAGATCAGGATATTGTTATCTTTTATTTAACCAGCGTAATAATTGGATGCATCTGTGGCTTCATTTTGAAATAATTTAGATCTTGTCCACGTTTAGGCAGGGTGAAGAGGACCTTGTCCAAGTTTGTTCTTTTTTGTTCTAAATTTTGTCAATGTATAGCTTTTGTCTTCTGTTGTTATCAACATTCTTGTTTTCTTTCAATATCAACCATCTAGATCTATACTTTTCTCTCATCTCTAAATATCTTTGTTACAATATTGGTCTTTTCCTACAATGTCTTTATTATTGTGTATAAACTCCATGTAATCATCACTTAATTCTTTTTGATCCATTTCAGATGCTAATGCCTTTCACTGACTGATGAATTGACTGGTATTTTGCAGATATCCTTATGATTGTTGGGGCTGTCTTGGTTGGATACACGACCTGCTTGCTTCAGCAGGGCTTTGGACCTTCTTTCTTCTCGAGGATGGTAGATATCTCACTCTTTAATTTTACTTTTATTTCTTTGATAACATAGTAATATGCAATATAGAAAGTTAAGGTGCTTAGCAATCTGTGGCATGATTTTTAATGACATTATTCAACTTAATGCCATTTGTGTTTTAACTTTACATCTGCTCTAGGACAATTTCTATCTGTTGTGGAAAAGTAAACTAATGGAATTGCCATTCATTTTGTTATATTATTCTCAAATTCTATTTCCTCCAGAGCTCAGAGCATCTTATAAATTGGATCTTGTAGATTGCTGCTCAGACAAATTATTACCTATATAATCTTTATTGCTGTTGGCTTAATCTCCTCTGTGTACTGGTGCAGCAACAACCTCCAGAGAGCGAACACAGTGAACAGAGTGAATTTAAAGAATGGTCAATTAAAGATAAATCCACTCCAATGGTGGAGAGCTTGAAAGAAGATCCAGGATGGCCATCTTTTGGGCAACTTGTCATTGATCTTTCCAAGCTTGCACTTGAGCCATTTGGTGGCATATTCCTTTACTTTGTCCCCTCACGTTTGAGATCCAGTGGCTCCAAGGGAAACCTGACACCGCTGAGGGATACTCTCAGTGTGCCTGAAGACAAAGCTGAACCCCCATTAGTGCAAACGCAGAAGTCAGCATCTTCTGTATCCGAAACCCATCAAATCGGTACTCCTGGCACCAGTGAAAAATATTCAGGCATGAAGCCCCCAAAGATCAAATCTGACAGTTTTAAGGATCCTTCATTATCAACCAAGCACCGATCTTTAAAAAGACAAGAGTACGCTGAATTCTACAGGTCGGGTGAGATTCCTCCTCCCTACAGCAAGTCCAAGAGCCAGAAAGAAAGAACAAGACATCGTCAGCGTGATAAATGCGGAGAAGCAGTTTTTGGATCAAGTGGGATGGAGCCAAAGCCTGTCGATATGAAGCCAGTTGATTATGATAACCTAAAGTTTGACCATTACAGTATGCGCAGCAAGTATGGCAACAATTCCTACCGTTTTTGAACATAAACAATACTCTTCGTTGGTTAGCTATAAGCAATGATTTGTGTGTACCCCTCGTAGTTCAATCAAAGCTATAAGCCATGATTTGTGTGTTAGATAGCTGGACAGTTGAGTTTAGCTCAAGTTATTTCTTGAACTGGTTGCTGCTACTTTCACATGCAACTGCACTAAAATTGCCGAGTACCCCCAAAGATAGCTGCTGTCCCCTCTCTAAAGGAAACTGTTGTCAGAAGCATAGTTGTTAAGATGCTCAAATGTGTAGACTGGGTTTTGTTTTCCTTATGCAGTTGAAGCTTTTCAGAATGTGCTCTGAATAATTTGAAGAATCATTCTGGTTTCAAGTGCATGATTTCGGGTACACTGTACATAATTTCAATTTTTTCCGGCAGTATTTAGGGACGCATTCAGGTGCAATGAAGAAAGCTAACATTCTCCATTAAAAGCTGTCAGCTTTTCCATCCAAATCCAACTCCACAGAAGCCATTATTTACAGAATTGGAAATATAATATTATTAGACAATGGATTCCCAACCATAGAAACTGTGATTAATTATTCCTTGCAGTCCCCTGAAGAATTTCTAATTAAAATAAATAAATTAAAACACATGAAAGCACTTCCAAACACATCTTTAGACAAAAGGGTTTAATTAATGGCTGGAATAAAATTTATTTTATTTTACTTTAATTCTTTGTAGAAGAGGCACCTTACGAGATGATGTACATGTGATCAGAAGAACAAAATTCATGAACATGGCAGCCCTCAAAAAAAAGGAGAAACTGAAGTTTTACTTTATTGATACAACGTATAACATGACCCGTGACTTCACAGAACCTTGGATCATGTTTGGATCCTACTTATCTACACCCAAAAGCGCTTTTCTGTTCATTACTTCCAACCTCTTTGATTTTGACATGATGTTAATGTTATTGATAAGTATGTTTTATGACAAAATTAATAATTTTATTATTATTATTTTTTTCTTTTTACAAAATTTTGTAATTTTATAATAATGAAAATATAGCTAAACTACAAATAGTGGGTGTAGGTGTAGGGAACACGGAAAACAAGCTAGAGGTGACCGCACTGAATTAAATAACACATCCCACCGGGCCTGGGCCACAACTTTACACGAAAGGTAAACGTCACAGCCGAGCAGCTCTGCCACTTCACTTCTTTCTCCCTTAAAAAAGGGAAAGTTCCCGTAATTATTAATCAATTATAATTAAAAAGTAATAATATATATTATATATATATATATTCCTTTTTAAAGTTGACCTTTCTCGGGCTCACGGGAGAAGCCGCAGGGACTCTCACCGGAAAAATATCTCATTCACGAACAGCGCAGCGCAGCGCAGCGCAGAGCAGAGCAGCTTTATATTCTCGTATCAAAACTTCTCACAACTTCGTTTTTGACTTTTTCGTTTCAATGAAAATCTTTCTCTTTGCATAGTCTTTGTTGGAAGAAGAAACAGAATGGGCTGCGCTGGATCGTCGCAGAGCAAAGGAGACGGTGAGGTCGCTTTGTTATCATATCTTCCTTTCTTCGTGGGGTGAACATGAGAGGAGTTGGATTCTGTTCTTTAGACTGTTTTGATGTTTGATTGTCAATTCTTTTTTTTTATTATTATTTGATGTGTTTTGATAGTTTTGAATCTTTTTGTTCAGTGTTAAATTTGTGTGGTTGATGAACTTGGAGATCATTAATTTAATCTATGCTGTAAAGGAAGACACTGTTAGATTAAATACATTTCTAGTATCTGCAATTTGTGTTAAATTTCAAATTGGTGGGATATTTTGCATGTTTTTACATGATAAAGCTTTCTTTTTTAGTATAGTTTTCATTGGATAAGGCCAACAGCTTGATTAAATTTGAGACTTAGTGAGGGTTTAGCAAGACAATGAATTCGTGGTTTTGTGAGATGTAAATTATTTATTTATTTATTTCTCTGAGGATGCTGGTTTAAAGACAAGCATCATATGCACGTTACTCATGGAAATCGAATATATTGATTTATAGTGCTAAGCTAGAGAGACTTGTCAAGATAAATTTCTACCTTTTATTGCTTTCTAAAAGTTGATTATGCTGCGTTGAGATAATAGTGCTTGTTGTACTGAATTTTAACAAATCTATTTTCTTGTCATAGTTATGGTGGTAAGACTTTCTATTATTGAGTGGCTTCAGTTGGGACGGTGTTTAATTTTGAAAATACATGTATTCCATGGAAGTAGTCTGTGCTATAACTACGAAAATAAATGGGATCATCTTATTTTGTTTTATTGAGGCCTCTGTTATTATTGCTAGCAAGAAGCTTATAGATGGGCCTGGTTTTGATGATATCGTTGTTATACACTAATATGTTAATTGAAACATTTTTGTGACAGGGACTGTGAAAAAGATTCGAAAGCCAAAACCCTGGAAACATCCTCAGCCAATAACAAAGTCCCAATTGATGCAGCTGCGTGATGAGTTTTGGGACACTGCTCCTCATTACGGTGGCAGGAAAGGTACCATTCTTGAAACTTATATTTGTTTTTTACTCTTGCTGGAACTTCTCAGGGGAACTCAAATTGATTTGCTAATTTATCAATAAATAAAGAAAAAAGAAGTACACCAATATAGGATAGTATTGTAGATCTAAACTCAAAAAATAGTTGCCTATTTAGTGAATGACAAGACAAAGACAAATTATAATTATTGACGAATTGAACAACTTACCCTTTTTTTTTCCGTGTAAAGTAAGCAAGATTAAGATTGTATTGAAGCCCATAGTAATAAAAGCCAACTTAAACAATTTCACAAAGTAAGTGAGATTAAGATTGTATTGAAGCCCATAATAATAAAATCCAACTTAAGCAAGTAATTAACTGAATTATGAGCTTAATACATGCGGCAAGCTTGGCAGGGAATCAAGAAGTGTATGCCTGATATGTTTAATGTGTACAGAGAATGATTTACAGAAGGCTCATTTTTTAATTGACCAAGAAAGGACATTGGCTTCTATTCTTTGAATCTTTACATTGGTCACGCCATCAATGGCAGTGGATTATACTCAGGTTCTTTTTGGCTTCATATAGACTAAGATATGTACCACAACAAAAGATGGGAACTACCATATCTGAAGGGTCTCAACATCTAATGCCTCTTGCTTTGATGTTACTTTAAAATGGTTTTCTAGTTTTGGATTTATTACCACTTTTTGGGGCTATTTAATTAGAAAGTTTGTTTTGATCTCTAAATTTGAAGTCTTAAGTGAAAGTATAATTGGAATACTCTGAAGTGTGAGTTACTGCCAGACTTCGTGTTTACAGTGGCATGATTTCTTGATAACCATACAGATTTTGAAAATACGCTGCTTTGCTGTGTGATTTTATTTTCACTATTTTTCTCTGTTGTTAAATATGTTCAATATTACACCTTGTGTATTTAGTACATTCGTTTTAGATACTCAGATCTTGGCTCAGTAAATCTAGTTGTGGAATCACTATAGCCACTAGTGGTCTTGCCTTGTTTTTTAGTTATAGTAAAAGTACTGCACAAGTCTTGTATCTCCTACGGGTGATGAATGTGGCTGACAAAGTCTAGACAGTCAATTCTATGAAAATGATTGTTGCCAGCAAGATAAATAGCCATCATTGTTTGAGAAGCGATATCGACAATGAATAGGAAGGTTATCAGTAGAGTGAAGGAACCACACTACAACCTTCAGGTTCCCTGCAGTCTATTGGTGCTTCATTTTTCAGTCATTAACATAATTGATCTTTGTGTTGGAGCAAAACATTACTGTTTAATTTGTTGTTGGAGTTGGACCAAAATTAAGGAGTGCGGTGGAAGTGATTGAAGAAAGAAACTTCTTTGGATGTATATATTTATTTCATGATGTAGGAAATGATGACTATACAAACAATATCAAACTTTTTTGCCAATGACTTAGTTGTAGTTTATCTAATCAATTGGACATCTTTCTCATGGAGTTGTGGGAAAAATCTTAGATTGAAGCAAACTTTCCTAAATGATATATCGTATGGCTTTGCTGTTCTAAATTCAAGTGATTATTTGATCATATACATAGAATTGCTTACAGGTTAAAGGTTCAGCATGTAACTAGAGTTAAACCAATATTAGAATCAAGGGAACGGTGAGGATTGATGTTTAGAGGTAACCCAAAAATAAATATATTTTCTTTCTTTCTGGACAAATTACTCATAGTAGAGCTGAAAACATATATTTTGCATAAGTTTAGCTGTAGGATAAATGAAGCTTACGATTTGTTTGGACGAGATATATTTTTGAAAGCAAATAATAGTAATCCACTGGCAATGACATTCTGTAGCATGAAAACTTTAGCCGGCATGATGCAACTGATCAGTTAATTATTGCATCAGATGTGAAATAACTTTCCAAGACAGGAATAATATAGAAGGTATGCTATGTAGGGTGGACAGCAATTGGGAGCTAGAGTGGAAAATTAAGACAAGTGGCAACTTGATCTAAGTTTGCTGTCTAAGGATATGGAGACGATCATGTAGAATATGAATTGTGAAAAACATGATGGAAATGGAAGCATTACCCTGTTTAGACAATTTTGTGGGAGGCAATGTATAGCAATAACTGCATTGTGTCAGACTATATATGCTTGATTAAATATTGTCGATTATCTCAGTCTTAGGTTACTAGAAAGCAACTGTGGACCTGCATTTTTATGCATTGGAAATCAACTCTACTGGAAAAATATTTCTTATTGCTAATCAAAATGCCAACCATCTATCTTTGGATAAAAGTGATGTGCTCAATCATGAAAATGAAGCTACTGCCATCCAAGAAAGATTAATCCTCATTAACAAAGGATATCCATGCCAAGAAGAATTCCAGCAGTAGCAGAAAATATCACTAGGCAAGGAGTTTGAGATCAAGTAGGGTTTTACATAGGATTAGGAACCCGATATATTAGGCTTATCTTCATAGAAATCTAGATGACTTAGTAGTCCTTATTTACTTAGGAATCCTTATCATAGATGAATTAGGCGTTTTAGTATAAGTTAGACATGGAAAGGTTGTCATTACTATAAATACGACATTAGTGCTTGTAATTAAACAGTTTTGAGAAATAAGCGGAATTTTGCTTCGTTGCATCCAAATTCTTATCTAAACAAATTCCTTGTTTAGTGGCGAATTATCTATCGATTCTTATCACTCTTCCTTCTTTCTATCTTAGAGTGTGGCGAATCAACCTAGTAATCTTGTTTGTGGCGATTTGATCTTATCAAACTTGATTAACTAGTTTTCTCCTATTAAACTTTCCATAGGCTATCACTATCACATTCCTACTTCAAAATTCGTACATAACCCTTCCGCTTTCTTAAAACACCCCTACAGACCCAGTAACTTACTCCAATTACGAATTTTCATCCACCCAACAACTATACTATATACCAGCACCTTTTTCCATCCATAAAACCCTAAAAAAATATACCCATTAGATCTTGATTCATCATTGAAGATCCTTGAGGCACATCAAAAAGGTTTTAACTTCAATATGGAACTATGCATTGTTAAAATAGTTGTATGCTTCATGGAGGTTTAGAATGCAGCAGTTGAGAATATGTTATCCCTATTAATATATCTGGTAGAATATCAGAAAACATATAATCACAAGCAGCAAGATTGTGAATCTGTTTAGATATTACAAATAGTTCTACCAGAAAGCAAACCTGAGTGGGGTTAAATTATTGTCTTCTCTAAACAGTCTCTTAAGATTTTGTTTACTGTCATGAAATACCAATAATATACTAACAATATCTTTTTTCTGACACACAGAGATCTGGGATGCACTACGGGCTGCTGCCGAAGCTGATATAACTCTTGCACAAGCCATTGTGGATAGTGCAGGGGTCATTGTTCAAAATGCTGATTTGACAATTTGTTATGATGAAAGAGGTACTTTGCTGCTTGCTAAGTTTTTAGTTGTTTTATCTGAAAGTAAGGGCATCTTGTTTAAGTATGTCTGCGGAAGGTCTTCAATCGTCAAAGTATACGTTTCCATATCTTGATATTTCAACTATAAGTTCTACAAATCATTTTTGCAGGTGCAAAATATGAACTACCCAAGTATGTTTTGAGTGAACCGACCAACCTGATCCGAGAAGGTTAAGAACAGAGAGAGACTCAATGTGATGTTTATGCAAAAAGATTGATTGTAAATCATGTATATTATTCTCTCGATCACCTTCGAATGTTACATAAAGTCATGGTCTGATCCTCTTCGTTTGTTGTCACTTAAACTTTTTGCCCTTAAAAACTATGCTGTAAGTTTCCTTGTTATTGAACGAGAACGTGACAACTGTCTGGATTTTGTGAAAAAAAAATTTCATTTTATAATCCTTCTTCCGAAGTATTGTTGGTAGACGGGATTAATAGGTGCTTGAAATAGGTAGTTTCCTTTTTGGATGGCGGGAGACTACATTTCCTTGGTGTGCAAAACTGGTCCTGGAGAAAGGCTAATTGTATAGGCAATGGGAGAACACGAAAGGGTTGGCAATAAAATTTTGCTAGGTGGGGTAAATGGTAAGACAAATGAAAAAGGGCTTTGTCGATCCACCATTTACGGGCATCAAGCTAAACCTAAAACGTTAAGCAGACCATTTTTCTAGTCAATGCATGATAACCATCCTTACTAATTCTCAATGCAATTAACACTCATTTGGTAATCTGGATTCATGTTGCGTTTTGAGTTTAAGAAACTTGTTTAGAAATCACGTACGAAACAACACTATGGCATGTTAGTTGACAATAAAAATATTTTTCGAATTTATGATTACCGGTTAATTCAATTTGCAAAATATTCATCATGATATAAAAATTTTAGAATTCAAATTAATTAGCACCAGAATGAGGGGAAAAAACAACTCAACAATTTCTTTTCACAGATCCCTTGAAAAAAAATCCTGAAAGGCCTCATCACCAATTCCACACAAACAAATAATCTTCATTTCAAGAATTTTGTAACTCAAGTGTCCAAAATGTAAGTGATTATAGAAACCACATATTGGATTTTATCGCACCAACTATGAACATTAAGTAGTTTGTTAAAGCATCTCTACGTAATCCCAAAAATTAAGAACAAAAGTTATGTGAATGAAACTTAAGTTCATTCTCTTCATACCCTCTTAAAGAAAGACAGAATGTTGCCTTGCTTGGGATCCTTCTGATTCCCTGCTTTCTTGTTTCCGGCTTTACTACCCGTATTGGATGGTGCTGTGCTTCCCAATGCTGGAGACTTCTTAGCAGCCACCGGCCTGACATAATTACATAAACCAACACTTAAGAGAACAGTTGCTAGGCACAGACTGACAACTAACCACTACAATAATACTCATTTTTCAAAATTGGCAATCTAATGCATAGACATATGGTTAAGCTTGGCCAAGATAAGCAATATCTATGTTAGGTACCGGATAAACCAAGTATTGCCTTCAATCTTGTGTTAGCATAGACAAATTACTAGCCCCGAGAACTTGGAACTCAAAAAGCAAGCCAGTTTCATTTAATCTAATCATGGAGGCCATATGTGAAGCATCCTACATCTACATGCATAACTTTCCTTATCAACAAAATGAGGCATGTCTTTGGGAATATTTATAAGATATTTCAGCAATCTTTTTCTCTGCAAACAACAAAACAAAATGTAAACAATGAAATGTGTTCTGCAAATGAAAACCAACCAAAAAGAAACAAGCAATAATAGCCTCACAAATCTAACAGACCAGGTTTGATGGCACAGGTACTGTGTGATAACTTTTACAAAATTTTTAATTTGAGTGTGATCAAGCCTAACTGATATCTATAGCATGTTTCTCTTACCAAATGCTGCTTTTTGCACAACATACAGTATGAAATCATTCTCAGGTTTGCATCATCAGTTCAAACTACCTTTCATAGGTGTTCAAAAGATGAGTACATCAATCACTAGACACTAGTGAATTAACATACCACTGTTAACACCATATTGAAACAACTCATGTTATTTAAATCATTCTCAGGCTTTGTATAATCAGTTCAAACTTCCTTTCATACTTGTCCAAATGTTGGCTTGGAATCATATCTAAGATCTCTTTTACATTACACTAAACAGATTATTCACCAATAGGAAATGAGGTTGATAACCAACAGCTAAATGCTGCACACCAGATATTCCCTAAGTTTTGCAGTGGGTATGGGGAACTTCGTAGATGAAAATAAGAAATAATATCAAATGGCAATAAGTAAGCAGCAAAAGTAAAAACAACTCTAACTTTTTAACATTATTGGGGACTGTATTACTCTCAGCTTTCATTGTTGTATCATCAGCTTTCTTCATTGCCTCACTGTCAGCTTTCGTTGTTTCACATTCCTCATCCTCCCACAAAACTTCAGTTACTGGATAGGAAAAAGATACATTAGCAAACATAACAAGACATTTGGGCCTGTTGATTTAGAAAATCACATCTAAGGAAAGTGTATGCACATGGCACTTTGAATCTTTCAGCATCCCTATTACCAAAATAATGTTTCTATAAAGCCTGAAATCGATGATCAGTCAGTCTTTCATTGGTTTGTTCGAGCACAAAGCTAATAGTACCAAAAATGTAACTCATGTCTTTCAGGAGATCAACAAATAGAACATAGGTACACTGTACCTTCTCTCCCACGCTCATCAATCCGGGTCTTCAAAACTTTTCTTCTTTTGGGTGAGTTTGGCATAGAATCAGCCATTTTATCCTTATTTACATCATTTTCAGAATCACCATTTGTGATCTTTTCTGAAAAGGTAGTTTCAGTAAGCATTCTCTTGCTGACAACTGAAGAATCTTCCCTTAGTAACTGGTTAGATTCCTGATCAATTACTTTCTCTTCCTCGACCTTTGACTTTTCTTCTTTTCGCTTGTTAAACATCAACTTGGGTTTTTCCGTAACCACAAACTTTTTATTTTGCTCTGGATCTAGACAGGCCTGCCCTTTAGGAAGATCAGGTGATGCTAAATTGACAGCATCTTCATCTTCATCTTCATCTGAGAAATTAAAAAGTACCTTTCTTTTCCTGTTGGCCTCACCATTGGAAGCCCTTCTGACATTGAAATCTTCAGCGTCATCTTCACTCTTCCCATCCTCTATTGCTTCACAAGCACAAATTTGAGCTTCCACACTAGCTAATGTCATGTAAAAGAATATAAGCACAAAAAGGAAAAAGTCAGTTAAATGTACTCTAGATTCTGGACTTGGCAGAATATATATTTCTTAAAAAGATTTATAATCTCAACTTGTAAAATAATGAATTAAATACGAAGGAGCCAGTCAGTAGGATTTGAAAATAATTATCACCATTTGCTAGTGCACAATTGGGCTTTAGCTTTGCAGATGCACGGCCCCATAAATTTGATAATGAAGCTCCATTACCAGAAGTGCTTTTATTCTTTTTACTAGCATGCAAAGGTTGAACTTTTTCTTCATCATGAAAAGCCTTGGCAGCTTGATCACGGATTCCTGTGCAGCTACTTTCACCTTCCACATTTTTTACCACATTGGATGACAGCAGACCCACCTTTGGGCTTGATTGCTGAATTTTATTTTGCTGAGGTGGGTTATGGCTTTGATATGCAGAACTAATTTTGGGTAGGCTCGAAATCCCTGCACTTTTGGGCTGCACAGAAACATTGCTAACAGGAGTTCCCTCAATGTTGCGCTTGACATAGGAATTTGAAATCCCACAGAACCTGATGAAAATAGAATATTGTGTGTCATACTTATTATTTAAGCTTCCAAGTCTAAGCAGCAGAAACCATAATACAGAAGACACAATCATACCTATTATCTCTTAAGCAATTATCAACCACAAAAGGCTGCTTGAAGAGCTCTTCTGCTTGTACATATTCAGCATTCCAAATTGCTGCTGGATCCTTTGGGATGCAAGCTTGCACACTATAGACATGAAACGAGCATTTGCCATCGAATTCTTTCTTGGCTTCTGCATGAGAGAAAAGATAAGAGACACCTCATTAGTTCTTTCCTCATACGGATGAAAACAGAATTGCATGATTCAAAATAGTGATACAGCTCAAATCTTTTGGCACATACAAAGGATTTGTATAACATCAATTAGAAAGCAAAATGGTGCCTGTCATACACATTTCCAGAATTTCCTTCAAAATACTAGTCTAAAAACTAGAATCCATTAAAGAAAACCATCTCAATCATTAAAAAGGAAAAATGAAAACTGATGCTAATCATGATTTACGAAAAGAATAAAAATGGTTGCAAAGACAGTCAAATAGTTTAAGCAATCTCTCTCTCTCTCTCTCTCTCTCTCTCTAATGTGGACACAATAATTAGTACAAATACAACCATACAACTTTCAATGAAAAATCTAACCTGCAAGCTTAGATCCAGACACAAGCCTTATATTATAACTCAGAGGACAACTCTTCAACCAGCCAGATAAAGTATACACTACTTCCAGCCCACTTCCATGTTTCTCAACAAACTCCTGAAGCAACCTAGAAATAATATTCAGAATTTGTTGAATCAGAAAAAACAAAATATGAAGAACAGACATATTCAGCACAAAAGGAAAAAAAAACACAAGTACTTCTAGATGGAGAAATTCTTACCTCTTTGCAGTATTTGAGGACACCAAAAAATTGCGACTGAGCCACTTGTATGAAACCTGCAAAGTATTCTCATTTATGTCAATGATTTGTTCAAGCAGTTGCTGCTCTAAAAAAGAGTATCCATAGCATGCAAGGTCTATGTCCTCAAAATAACAAGTCCACTAAATCATATAAGTAATTTGCATTTCTATGTTTGTAACCCAAGAAAGCCAAAAATATAGAACTTGGTAAAAGATGCTGTACACAGGGATAAATGAGCAAGTACAAAATCTCACTCTGAAGATTTTAATCTGAACTCAATGAACACATGATGCGTAGAATTTTAAGAAACAAACGCAGACCAGATGTAAAGGAAAAACAAGCAATATGTTGGTATCACAGGAAGACTAAATTCTTAACAAATACAGGTTCTTAACACGTTCATTGAAGGATTTTTCTCAACAAATACAGTTCAGGAAATTTATACATCACTAACAATCTTGAAAACCAAAACCTCATAACAATCTCCTTGTCACATTGCCACTCAAGGCGCTTGCAAAAAGTAAATTCATTATTTGCACTCATTTATCTCTCTCTCTCTCTCTCAATTTTCAACACCTAGAGATCCCTTGAACTTCTTCTATATTCACCGAGTTAACATGGGAAATTTTCCAAATCCCACACAACATCGTGGTGGTCAAGACACTGCAGATTAATACCAGACAAGGGTTTAAACCCATTTAGTTCTTTTTTACAACCGATCCTTTTTTCTACTTCCGTCAATTATACATAGAACGCCTACCAAGAGAAATCACAAGAAAAATAGAATCTTTAGTTTCACCGAGTTAGAAGATCAAATTTAAAGACTCCGTTTTTAGCGAGAACCCAGAAACTCTTTTACCGTTTCAGAAAAAATTCCGTAGCAAATACAGATTCAATAAAATCCCAGTAAAATTACAACCAAAGTAGAATAAATAACCTAATGGAGAGATCTAGAAGAAGAATTAGAAATTACCACTTGGAGATGATCAGAGATGAGTGCTTGAATCTCGTCAAGAATACCTGGGGTTTCAATTTCGGGCATTCTGTGAGGTTGAGATAAGAGAGATTCTTCAAGGGAACCACTTTTCCCGCCACTCTCACGGTACTGAGGTTTTATATGCGATGCCAATGAGATTTTCCTGGTGGGGTTGACTGCCAAGGATAAAAAAAAATCTTTTACCAATATACGAGACGCTTCAGGGTAATCTTGTAATAACAGTGCGAAGTGTGGTGAACTTAAACTTAAGCCCTGTTTTTTTGGGCTTACTCTATCCCCAAATCAGCCCAGTGTAAGTCCAAACTTGTACGGAAAGCAAACCAAGCCCATCACGGACTTAACTTGCCCTGTTTTTTTGGGCTTGTCACGCCTTCGACTATTGCCGCTTCTAGACGCTTCTCTTCTGCTCTCCCTCACAACACAACGTGCAGCAGTCCGCTACTCCACAGCAGCTGTCAGCTCGCTGGAATCGATCATCGTAGGTTAGTTAATTTGTATTTTTCTTTGTTGTAAACAAGCAATAGTCAATTATTAGTTTTACGTTCCAAATCCACCAAGGCCCCGCCGCCGTAAGTCCTCGCACCACTGTTCGTTGCTGTCTGTCGTCACTAACGAATTTTATTTTATTTTTCTTATATCTATGATAATTATTTGCATGTATATTGTTGGCAAAAATGTTGTATTTTGTATCTCTAAGGATGCTAAAGAATTTGCGGTTAATATTAATTTAGAGTGGAATTTCATTCTTATGGTATTAAATAACTAGAAACAGGTGATCGTGAGCAAGCAAGGCTTGCAGGTTAACAAAGAATGGGAAAGTGATTATATTTGTAGCTGATGCTATGCATGCCTCATGATATTAAGGAAGCAAAGCTATCTCGTTAATCATAAGAAAATTTTCAATTGGTATTTTTCCAGGTATGGAGTCCTGCTTCTGATGGAGTAGAGGATAACATTTCCGTGGTGTGTTGTTGTAGAACAAGGGGTAAAAAGAAGAGGGAAATAGTGCTCTGTAATTTGAATTGTGCAGAAAAGGGATTTTTCTAGGTTGGTTAGAATATTGGCCTTTTAGGTATTTAGTTGTATGCTCTATTGAAAATGACCTTGTTAATGTCTCTAACCTACTTGAAAGTTAAATTTACTCGTGCATAGGAATGTATCCCTTCTGGATTGCTGGGATCATATGGCTAACCTTGTAGGCACAGATTTCCTTTGTGTATGGTGGTCCATAGTGAGGATAGTATTTTATATTCATGTAGTATTTTGAGTCCTACTTGTTCTTGTTGTGATTCTTATTATTACCATTTGTTTTTTTCCGGTGTACTTGCATGTGTGTGTTTGAGAGAGAAATAGAGACTGTAGTCTACAATGTCAATGTTCCAATGAGAGAGAGAGAGGGGGATGGGAGGGGGAAGGGTAAGTCTTGCACATAGCATAGTTGATGGCAGACTTCACACTGTTTATTAAGTTATCATCCTCATCAAAAACATGGTTAAGTTCATCCTCTAATCATGAGTTGAGTTGTTGCTTACCACTCTGTTGTCTCAGTTACCAACTTTTAGAATAATAGCAGTTGTCCTCAATTGCCACTCCTGAAATGCTTACCAACAAAGAGCTGTACGATAAATCTTTTTGACTGAAATTTCTTTGAAAATTAGATTTTAACTGTGACAGAAGAATGATTTAATTGATCATATAAATAACTTACAGCAGCCCTTCTATGAGGCAGGGCAAGGGTGATGTGTTGGTCTTAATAGTTCATTTATTGAGGCTTCTATTTGTCTGCATGCTTTTTCCATCTATAATTTGTTGAAGTGATGCATCCTATATTAACAAATGCAGCATGATTTTTTCAATGTAATGCCATCGGCTTGTTCAGATTTATCAGGTTGCATATATTGGCTTATGCAGGTGAAAAAGAGAGTACTAGCTAACCCAACAAAGAGTGAACATAGAGAAAATGGCTTCGAGAGTGGCACTTAAGACCAAAGGCAAGATTTTTGAGGGAGCAAAAGCATCAGAGGGGAAATCAGCGGCGGATTCTCTGAAAGAGTGGAGCACTTGGGCCATGAAAAAGGCTAAGGTCATCACCCACTACGGTTTCATTCCTCTTGTCATCATCATTGGCATGAACTCTGATCCCAAGCCCCAGCTCTATCAACTCCTCAGTCCTGTCTGATCACCTTAATCTACTTTTCCCTTTTCTTAATAGAATAAAAACCAGTAATCATCGTGCTGTGACTTCCTATTTGTCGAGTCTACATGATTTGAAGGATTCAGGTGTTTTCATGTTTTGTGATCGCTCTTTCTGCTCTGTTATGCAAGATTATGTGTTGACCCTAATAGTAGAACACGTCTGAAATTTGAACTCTGTGCCCTCTTTGTTTATCAAAGAATCGATGAATTCTGTGCTTAGAGGGTTATTATTCTATTGTGGGTGATTGTGAACTTGTGGGCTTGAGACTATATGTTGCATTTGGATGTCTGTGTTTTAAGATGTAACACTAACAGTGACCTTTGGATTTCTGTTATTTTATGATTATGTTTGCTTCAGATTGCCATGAAAATTCAGGAAACCAGAACATGGAATAGATGTGCTTTGGTTGGCTTGTGTTGTATCTTATTTCACATTTCAAAGAATGAATTGGTCTCACATTTTTTTGGACAGAATTCTAGAAGTTTACTCCATTTCCTGTCCTGATAAGAATTTGTTGTATCATATACGTGTTTTTTAGCGACACTGAGAAAGTACTACACGATGTAAACAATTAATTAGAGCCCAAGCTGCCAGGAAAGTTTCAAGGACTTTGTCTGCCGGCACTGTAATGTCGTTGAAGACAGGGACATACTAAAGGAAAATGAAGATAGTCTTCTTCTATTCTCTAATGTATCAATAATGCCGAGAATATTTTATATATTCTCTGTGGAGGAATTTAATGGCTGCTTTTCCCATTTTAAAAACCGGACTCGTTTGATTAGTTAATGTTACGTGCATGCAGGTTATAAGGTGGTAAGAAAATACTATATATAGAGCACCAAACCGAAAACGTTCTGATTATGCATATTGCCCTTTTCCTACAACTTCTACTCAAAAAGCTGAATAAGAGTGTGATGAAATCAGGCATGAGAAGTGTTGCTGTCCTTTCCTTTTGAGTTACTAATTGCCAAGGCAACCATGAACTTTAGCTTCTGCAATGGAAGCTCTAATGTGGGTTGCATTGAAAATAAGAGGGAAGCACTTTTACGGTTCAAGGGAGATCTTGAAGATCCTTCCAGCTGGCTTGTCTCTTGGAATATCGTTGACAAAGATTGTTGTAAATGGACTGGTGTCGTATGCGACAACTTCACAGGGCTTGTTCTTCACCTCCAACTTAGAAATCCAGTGGACATTTTTCATGCTGAATCTGAAGATTATGAGAGGTCAATGTTGGTTGGTGAGATCAATCCATCTTTACTTGATCTTAAGCATTTGGTTTACTTGGACCTGAGTAGTAATAATTTTTCAGCAACCCTGAGATCCCTGCATTTCTTGGTTCCATGACAAATCTAGAGTATCTTAATCTATCTAGTTCTGGATTTGTGGGATTGATTCCTCCTCGACTAGGAAATCTGTCCAATTTGCGATGGCTTGACCTCGATTATTACATGTTGTTTGTAGACAGGCTGTATGTAGAGAAATTAACTTGGCTATCTGGTCTTTCGCTGTTGGAGCATCTTGATTTGAGTTTTGTGGACCTCGGAAAATTCTCTGACGACCATCTGGACATACGCCCACTGTCTCGTCTAGCAGTTCTAAAATTGCCATATCCCAACACTTTCCGCTGTTACCCACTGCCAATTTTTCATCTCTGACCACACTTGATCTCCGGTCCAACAATTTCCAAGGCCTAATCCCTGAAGGACTTCAGAACTTCACCTCTCTTAGACATCTTGATTTATCTTTCAATGAGTTCAATTCTCCAATACCGATCTGGTTGTCTAGATTTAGCCATCTCAAGTACCTTTCTCTGAGGGGGAATAGCTTTCGTGGTGAGGCATTAGGTAATATTGGAAACCTGACTTCTTTGCAAAATCTTGATCTTTCGGACAACGATGAACTGGAAGGAAAAATTCTGACACCATGGAAAAGATTTTGCAACCTGGAGTCAATCTATTTATCAAAGGTCAATTTCAGTAGAGAGATATCCGAAATCTTAGTTTTTTTCCTCAGGATGCATTTCTGTTGGACTACAATCGTTGGATTTGTGTAATACTCAACTTTCTGGTCGTTTGAGCATTGAACTTGGAAAATTGAAAAATCTAGACGATCTTGATTTTGGTCAACACTCGATTTCTGGTCCCATTCCAATGTGTTTGGGAGAACTTTCATCGTTGAGATTTCTAGATTTTTCGTATAACCAGTTGAATGGAACTCTTTTTGAAAATTACTTTTCTAATCTATCCACGCTTCTGGAATTTGATGTGTCTGGAAATTCCCCGAAGCTGAGAGTCGGTCCTGACTGGATTCCTTCTTTTCAACTAAATCTGTTAGGATTGCGATCTTCCCAAAAGCATTTAAGTTTTTTAGATATATCAAACTCAAGAATTCAGGATAAAATTCCTAATTGGTAATGGAAATCGGCTTCCACATATGTTTCTTGGAATCTTTCTCATAACCAAATGCAGGGGGGAATTCCAAATCTTACCATGTCTATAATGAGTTCAAATAATTTTTCTGGTTCACTGCTTGTCATATCTTCTACCAATTCCTCTTTGACCTTTGATCTTTCCAACAATGCCTTTTCGGGATCCATTTCTCATTTCCTTTGTATTGATAAAGAAGGGCCAAGGGAAACAATTGTGCTCAAACTTCAAAACAATCTTTTATCTGGAGAATTACCTGATTGTTGGTCGAATTGGCCGCACTTGGCGATCTTCAATTTAGGTAACAATAAGTTTACAGGTTTCCTTCCAAACTCCATGAAAACTTTAAGTTCCATCAATTCGCCTCCGAAGAAACAACCTTTCCGGACGAATACCGGGGTCATTTCATAGTTGGACCAACTTAGAAGTACTTGACCTTGGTGAAAATGAGTTTATTGGAACTGTTCCAATGTGGATCGGAGAAAGTCTTTTAAGCTTAAAGGTTCTCAACCTTCGTTCAAATAACTTTCACGGATTTTTACCATTGGAGATTTTAGATCTTGCTGATAATCAACTCTCTGGGACCATACCAAAATGTATCAGTAACTTCAGCGCCATGGTAAAAACTGACAAATTTGCATTTGGTGCCTTGATGACGACTAATGACTCTGCATTCGGTTTTTTTGGGTATGATAGTGAATCAGTTGGAGAAATTTTTGAAAACACATTGCTTGTGATGAAAGGTAAACCTGCTGAGTATAGCACTATTCTTAATCTGGCAAGAATTATAGACCTTTCCAGAAATAACTTGTCGGGAGAAATTCCAATGGACGTGACAAAGCTTCGAGCACTGCTGTCATTGAATTTGTCTCAAAATTCGCTCACTGGTACAATTCCTGAGAGCCTCAGTACTATGAATTCATAGGAAGCAATTGATTTCTCTGCAAACCAGCTTTCTGGTAAAATCCCACAGAGCATTTTTGAGTTACCTGAACTTATCCAATAACAAGTTGACTGGAGAAATTCCTTCGAGTACTCAACTACTGGGCTTTGGTTCCATCCAGTTTTGCGGGTAATGAACTGTGTGGATCTCCTCTCGAAGAATTTTCTCCCGAGGTGGTGCCAAATTACGACCTTGGAAATGAGCACGAAGTGGATTGGGCATTATATGCAAGCATGGCAGTTGGATTTGTGATGGGCTTCTGGGGTGTCGTGGTTCCTTTGTTTGTCTGCAGAAGATGGAGGTCTACATATTACCGTTTCTTGAATCAGCTCTGCGACAAATTGTACGTGACTGCTGTGAGAAGATGTTACTAGCTAGATTTCTAATTTTCTTAGTGTTTGATGCTATGTCGTTTTATCTACTTTAAAACCAGTTGCAGAATGTAATACATACAAATGGTAGAACAGAAAACATGCGGCCATGTAGATGCCCTGCATAATAAAGACTTTACCCTTGTATTTCCAAGTTGTTCTTGGACGCTTGAAGTACTCTGATGGGGTTTTCTTCCCTGTCCGCCCTTGTTTACTCTGTCGTTTAATTTCGTCAAACAGCCAAACACTGCTATTAAAACACTGAATAAATTAATAAACGAAGGAATTCAATACCATTTCTTCTCATTATGTTATATTCTTTTTTGGAATGAACGGTTGTGGAATGTCTCTGCCACCATTTTTTTTTATTTTTCCGGAGAGTTACCTCATGACTCTATTAAAAATCTGAAGTCCTTGATTCAACCTGCAACTTCACTGGATGCGGAATTGAAGAAGAAGTTGATATTGAGCATGGAGCAGATTGGTTCGATGTAAGCATGATACTTGGCTTTGTGGTCGGTTTAAGTTCTTCGTTGGTCAGCAGAAGATGGAGCTATTCATATGACTGTTTCGGGAGTCAGCGCAGCCACAAATGTTACGTTGACCACTGTAAGAAGATGATGTGAGATTTCCAATTTTCTTGCGGCATAAAGCTACGTCGTTTTCGGAGTATATTGTTAAACGTGTCTATCAGTTTAATATCATTGAAATCTTGATGCAATTCACAATCAGGGAAACTCCCCTTTAACTTACCCTGCAGGAAACGCAGGTCCTGGCTGCTTTTCCGAAGTAATTGCTTGGTCAAGTTGCATGCCGACAGAGTCAAGATCATGACCTAAACGTGTCATCGGGAGAATATTATTTTGATAAAGAGTCTTCAATGCCCCGTTGACGAAAGTAGTAAATTAGCATAGCTGTGAAACCAGGCAGCACTAGAGGGTTGCTGTTGTCCTCTTTTTTCTTGGGTTACTTGCCACTAACATTAGCTTCTGCAGTGGACGGCGCCACCTAGGAAATACTCCAGTTGCTTCTGAATACGAAGCTTATGAGGGGTCGAAGTTAGATGGTAAGATAGATCATTCTCTTTCCTTGATCTTGTTTCAGCTTTTGATTTTGTTTTAATCTTAATCAGAAATAAAATTGATGGATTCAGATTCCTAGTTGGTTTATTCAGGAATTTAGGGTAGTTCAATCTTTTTAACTAGCAAAATCTTTACCTTCCATCATTACTGGGGAACATGGACATGGACTAATTAATTTAGACTCTCTGCAAATAATTTAAGAGCTTTTCAAACCTTAAATGGCATGCTAATATTTCCCACAAGTGTTTTGTAATAGATAATGCCATAATCTTCTACTCTTTCTTAATACATGTGGTTTGTATTTTATAATTTTTTTTCATTAACTTTCTGACAGGTATAAGGAAACTTTCATGGAAAAATCTTGAATATCTTGACCTTCGTTCCAACTTGCTTGAAGGGCCAGTTCCAGTTCCACCACCAAATTTGAAAGTATTTTTGATCTCAAAACAATTAACTTCACAGGGGCGATACCTCAATTGATCTGCAATACAAGAAACCTTGAAGTTGTTGATATGTGTAATAACACCATCCCAGATTGCATTGGAAACATTAACAACACTCTCCGGGTATTAGATTTGCGGAAGAACAGATTTCATGGCACAATTCCTAATACAGTTACAATGGACAACCAATTGAAGAACCTTAACCTCAATGGCAATGACCTAACGGGCGCTGTCCCGCGATCTTTGCGCAATTGTGCAAAACTTGAGAAGTTCTCGATCTTGGAAATAAGAAGATAAATGATACTTTCCCATATTGGCTGGGAAGTCTTCCGGAGCTGCAGGTTCTTGTTCTACGCTCCAATAAATTTTATAGGGAACATGAAGCCGATTATTCTTTCTCGAAGTTGAGAATCTTTGATCTCTCCAACAACAACTTCAGTGGTTCTTTTCCGTCAAAGTATTTTGAAAATATGAAAGCCATGGTGAATATTGGGGAAGCATCTGATACGAAGTTGCGGTACATGGGGGAAAGTTATTATGAAGATTCTGTGACACTGACGATAAAACGTTTTGAGGTTAAGCTTGAGAAAATTCTTACTATTTTTACTACCATTGATTTTTCTAACAGTAGCTTGCAGGGAGAAATTCCTGAACTAATTGGAAAGCTTCATTCACTCCGTCTCCTCAATCTTTCTCAGACATTTCTCGCATGTCTAAATCTGTCACAAAACAAACTCATTGGACGAATACCTCAAGGGAACCAATTTCCTACATTCAGCAATGATTCGTACAGTGGAAACTTGGGATTATGCGGATTTCCACTGTCAAATAATTGTACCACAGATGAGCCTGCACAACCATTATCCGCCCCAGAAGATAATAGACTGCGAAGATGGATTTGGTTGGAGAGTTGCTTTGATGGGCTATGGTTGTTGGAATAACGTGGGGATATATTGTAATTTCAAGTAGTAAGCCTCGGTGGTTTGTAAGGATGCCTGAAGGAGGACAGCATTGAAAGAAAAGACAGAACAAGAAACGCAAAGGGAGGAGAATCGTCTGTGCAGCTACAAGAACTTCTCTTCGGCGAATCTTGCAAACTTGCTGTGTAGGAATAGCGTGCCTCTATTCACGGTCATAGAATTATCCAAAAAAATTCTGCTGCTTTGTCAGAATGTTTCATAATTTACTGTATTTTTCTACTTTTCCAATCGCTCATCATCAAGATATCAAAATGTAAAATTGATATAATTAGCTCACTTATATCAAGTCCCTAATATCTATCATCGTACGGTGGTTAAGCAATTATTACAAATTTCTTAACTAATTTAACACTCTTTGTCCTACATAATTTTCATGAGGAATTGTGATAATTATGAGTATCTTGTTTCCTAAACATGACAGCCTCAATGGGCTGTGAGGATAGCCTAAAGTGACAGATCAAATAATGTAGAAGAAATTCGTGCAGGCTAATAGCTTTCCTGGCATTTGCAAACATGCATGGAAACTCTGCCATGGTAGAGATTATAAGAATATGATAAGTAAACTTTGCCAGAATGTTGACAAATATGCAGGATTCAGTTCTCCCCCCTCAGCTTTAAATGGCATGCCCTGATCAGCAACTAAGACCTGTCAGGGCAGGCAATCAATTGCTATCAACAAGCCCTGGAGAAATCTGGCAAATTGTAGAAAAGCAAACCCAACTTAAGCTTTACAATCGAAGCAGTGTCTACGTTTCCAACTTTAATACAGTGTTCAAGCTTTGATGTTTGGTACAATTAGACCCTTCACAGAATTCAGCTTTCAAATTAGGTAAAGATGTAAACCTCGTCATACCCCTTCCTGCAGTCAGGATAACATACAACAATCATGGTAAAAAAAAATGAATGGGCAAATCTAAATATGGGACTAGTATTGCAAAAAGACAGCTATTTGGCTTACCCGGCCTTTCCACAATATGTGGCTCTGTAATTGTAAATGAGGTTATCAAGCACATTTCGAGTGGGTGGCCTGTTCCATGACTTTCTAGCCTCGCTGCACCAAAGAAATACAATTTGATGCTAGCCTCAGTTCCTTCAAATGTTAGGATACATTCAAAAGCAAAGCCCTAATATATTTATTTTATTGTAAACATAACCCTTGGTGTCCTGCTTCAGTTTTGGTCATCGAAGTGATAAGAACAAGTATTTATTTGTAATTTCAAACACTAATTTATTTTAATATTTAATTGTCCATACTCCATGTGTATCCAGGTGCCATATATATTTATCAACAGATCATCAATGATATTTAATAACCGAATAGACCCATTAATTTATCATGATTTAGTGATTTGTGTTTTCCTTCGTATATCTTAATGAAAAAAAAGGGCCTTCTGGAAAAAAAATTGAGTGGCCCTGTTGAGACAAAGCATAAGCAATAGGACATTGCCCAGTGCAATTGTATAAATCCTACCACTTGCGTAGCAACGAAATTTACAACTGAAATCATCAATGCTTTTTATGGTTAATGAGAACTAACCTGATTAAATAATTTGCAGTATGTTGAGTCACCAGAATGGCGTCCTCTGTGTGTGGAACTGCTCTTGATGCCCATTCAAAAGCATTTTTCTGCAGAATGTTTGATCAGTTTTTTCACCTCTAAAATGGAAATCAGTAGAATTACTGAGACAGCTACTAATATAATACTTGAATGGCAGAAACAGGATCAATACAAACACAAATTCACACACAAAAATGCAAATGGAAAACAGGGATAATTTTGTAAAACTGTTACAACATATGCATGAATACTAAAGAAATTTGGCGTGATATATACATGATATTGACGTTCAAACTGAATATTTGGGTTGCTATATGTAGATGTTCAAGCTTGGTCTGAATTCAATGCAAGCCAAGAGAAATGAATATAGTTGCCAGACAGCTTCTCCGCCAGATCATGAACCTCGAGAGCTTAGCTCAAAAGTTTCATCACAAATTTTTTACTGACCGGGGGCAAGGCATGAGAACCTCATTCAGATCACCACTTTTAACAATTGAGTATGAAATAATATTTTGGCATTACAACATGGAAAGACAAATCAAGACAACATGAACTGACCTCTGCAACCATTCATTGAGAGGTCCCCCTCTGCTTATCTCACTTCTTATGAAGCAAAGAAGCCTTCTATACTAAGCTTATAATATGAAACAAAATTTTACTACAAGATAAGTTGATGAAACCCACTTAGCAAAAGATCAGTCTTGGTTTCTTTACACAAGACGAAAAAAAATAAAAGGAGAGACATGCCCCTTGCTGATCTGAGTTGCATCTTCTTGTGGATAGGTTATCTCATTTGCAGCACAACTTTTTAAGATATGAAAAACAAGGCTTCCCTGTTCCCAAACGCTCTCAATGTTCTTGATATTGTCATTAAAATTCCAAAAAGCTCCAGTTTTATGGTTCTTATTTGCAAACCACTTTTCTCATTTTCCCAAAGGACAGTAGCTTGCACAAGCAATCAGGTTCATAGAAAAACTTTAATTGATTCATGCCTCAGCAGTTTCTTTGCCATTGTAGATGATGACCATATTATAACATAAATGTCTTCTATTTACCAAGAAAATCATTTAAAGACACTTTTTGATTTTAGTACTCATGCTAAAATAACTTCCTTAAAGCATGGCCGCATGGTGCCAGTTTGATATGAAATTTATCTCCACATTAAAATAAATATAAAAACAGAGTGAATGAAAAAGAAATACTTCCATTCATCAGATAACCTAATAATAAACAATTTGTAAATGAGGCACAGCCAAGAACAATTTTAAGCACATTGAAGTTGTACCTCTGGATGCCATTGGAAGGCAGTCACAGGATAGTTATAAGCTTGCATTGTAGAGACATACACCTGATAATTATTAATAACAGAAGTTGGAATTACACAAGATAAATAATATTCTAATTTAAAGCATTCAATCTTATCTCCTAACACCGTACATTTATTAGAAATAAGGGAATAATTTATAAACTGTACCTTATCATTTTTATCCACACTTGTTGTCAAGATCCTAAAAAACTGTGATAGATCCAGGTTCTTCTGCATTCTTTCAGGTGAAATTCCAAACTGTTGCAATGGTACAACACATAAAATTTAGATCAACGATCTAAGTACTCAAGCATCCGTACTGATCACGAAAACCAAAACATTTGAGAATCCATGATTTTCCAAAATCTAAGTCTAATGTCCTAAGTACAACAAAAGGTCCATACAAATGGAATTCTTCCATGACATGAATCAAAGAGGAGCACAACAAAGAAAGATTATTGCATAAACCTGCATATTAAACCTAACTCTTTTTTTCAAGCAACAATTATTAATGAGTGAAACTGGTATTATTGTCACTGACAGTGTCTCTTTGACAGTGATTTTTCAAAGCGCAGCATGTCGTTAGTCTGCTTTTATCGTAATATGTAAAAACTGGGGGCAACAGAAAGAGAGATATCAACTTTAGTTTTAAAGAATATAACGGATCCTCTACACCAACAATCTTTCCTTTTTTTATATATTTCAGTTTAAAATCAAATTAATTTTGATATTTATTGTATAAAACTCATTTTACAAAATTAATTCACTCCATTTTCACCCAGACCCTTCTATATATGAGCACATACATTGCAAGCAAACTAGATTTTGTCAGCTGGAAGTAATCACATAGGATGAACTACCAACTAAGTGACTGCAGAAGATGAGAGAACATGCTAAAAGAGTACTGAATCTAACAATAAACAGATGCTTGTTTTACAACATAAAGCTTAAGACATTTTCCAGTAATTGAATCTGGGTACAGAAATGAAAAGCAAGGTAAGCAATAGAAGAAGCATAAGTTTCTTACAAAGTGATTTTGCAAAACAAGGCAATCTGTGCTCATCTTTTCAAGTAACTCTGGCGGAAATCTGTAAAAAGCATGAGTATCAAGATGCAAATGAGTGACTTGAGCTACTAAATGCCATTTACTCTGACACTATCATTCCAAAATCTTCACATCAATAACAACCAAACAGATCTGAATTCAGTGAAAAATATTAACGAGAAATGGATGAGTTCTTTTCTTACCTTTATTATATAGATGCCACGCAACACTAGCCACAAACTAAGACAAAAGTTTTTATTATTGGAAAACATTAAGGACATGCACTCAATAGCCATAAAGAATAAGTATTCATATAAGGGCACTGCTTTCTAAAAGAAAATGATATAAAGATACAAGAAGGCATTGGAAATGATATAAAGCAGATGCCATCTCATAATTCAGTTGTGAACCCTACACTATTATACATTTAATCACATTAGGAGTAATGGGTATTCTTCTGTGTGGGGGAAAGAACTAGACCTTGTAGAGTTCAAGTTGAGTAATTAATGAGTCACTATGGTTCTTAATCCATTGAAAGTATTAGCTGAAATTCCTTAAATTTTATGGTTTTAGGAATCTTGGTGTAATTAGAAAAGTAGCCAAATTTCTAAATATTTGTAATAATAAAATCACGCAAGCTGATTACAATAAGATACCAGTTTTGATTATTAATATTTCTATTAAATTGTTGATTGTCTTTCTCATCTTCTTCCATCCATCCCCGTTATCTTTTCTTCTTTCTTTCTAGATATTTCCCTCCATTGTTTCATTAATAAAAAATGAAGAATATTAACATAAGTCATACTTGGCCACTCCTTTACTTTTGTTTTTCTCATAACACCAATTCACATCTTGTTACAAACAATAGAAACCGATCACTCAAATACACAAGTTCATGGAAATTGCTCCCTGTACAGGGACAGACCAATAGCAAATGAGCTAATATTGCTTGGATAGGAAGTTTTCTAAGAAGCATATATACCAGTTCTGCAACTACCTCAACTTTAATAAGCATCTAACAAACTTCATCATCAATGCTTGAAATTGAAAAACATATAAGCATGTAAAGGAAAGTTACAAGTGATAAGATAACTAGAATCATTAAATAGAATTACATAAAAATCAATTAAAGAGAAATGAAAAATTATGTACCTTCGAAAAACAGTTCCTTCAACATCAGTGTTTTTGAGGAATTGGAGTGTAGATGCCTGATTTCGTGCACTAAATGTCTCAAGAATGTTTCTGTCCTGTTATCAAAAACAAGAAAAGAGTTCTTAAAATCAAAAGTTTATTTAGATATTCCACAGGATCCTAAAGTTAGAAATTATTTTGCCCACATCAGACAGTAGAGTGGTTTGGCAAATAATAGGGGGTAAATGATCAAAAAAGGAACATAAAACAAGCGTACGCTTGCCTTCAGGCATCAGGTCAGACAGAAAAATGATGGGTTGAAGTTATAGAATTGATCTCAATTCTTGCAAATAGAGAAGTGAGGAACTATTGATATGCATATGCCCTCTTTCGATGCAACTTGAAATTCATCTATCTCCTCAGAAGACATATTAAATGCCAAGTTATTAGTCATAAACCCAAGTAAGTATCAACAAAACTTAACAGCCAATAATAGACAACTCTAAACGGGTGGGTTTACTCCAAGCGGGTGGGTTTTGAACAGGAACAAAACTAAGAACCACGTTACCATAAAGAGACAGATTACCTTGCTGATGATCAATGATAAAAGTTCAAACCCTAAGCAAATGGCATATACAGGGAAATAATCTCCCGCATCATTCTTCTCTAAACTTTTCTGCAAGAAACAGAGGAAAACGAAACTTAAAGTTGGTGAAGAGATCTTGCAATGTGCAATTCAATACATATAAAAACTATCCATGTACCTGCTTGATGCACTTGAAAATGTAGACATGCAAGCTTAATATCTAATACAGTCAACAACAATCATCACATATGAGCAACATACTTCATGGATTACTTTCTAATAACCATACAGCCTACGCTGTACAAGCTGAGAACTCATTCAGCATATATAATACATGTACGGAGAACTCAATAAAGCATATAATTTGTTTTGGCCACTAAGAGCTGGGAATGTCATGGTCAATTTCGAAGCGCTTTTGGTGTCATCGAAAAATGGCTTTGGAGTTGATTTTTCAGTGTCAATAAAACAGAGAATTATTTAAAATGAAAAACTTTTCTTGATGTGCTTTTTGTAAAAGCACTTAAAATTTTAAAGAACCATTTTTCAGATATCAAAAAAGAAAAAAACAATTCAAGTGCTGCTGGTAAAACTATTTAAAAAAGTGCGTCTAGAAAATGCTTTCATATACATTTTTGAAAAAAAAATACCCGTATTACAATTTTAAAAAGGAATCGAGGTAACCGATGTGAATAAAATAATATCCAGAAGGCCGTTGCTCCAATAAGTGCTTTTTACAAATTGCATCCAGGCGCTAGAAAGCGTTTTCACTGATTTACCTTGAAAATCTTTTCAACAGTATCGTAGTACAAACCTTCTTTAACCCGACCGCCAGTAAACAGTACACCATTCACCAATTTCAGCTTCTGCAATAAGCAATACAACAAACAAGGTCACTCAGCTTAACAACACATCTAAAAGTCGTTAAATTTTGTTACTTAATTCTTTCACCTCAAAAATAATTTCTTCAGGCTCATTGTAAATAAGAGGAATGACACGAGCACCGCCCGATTCAACGAACTTCACATACGACGCTGCAATATATGACGCATTCGTCGCGTTACTCAACCTCCCAGAAGCGCCGTCACCTGGATGACTCACAATTCCAATCACCGGCCGGTAATTTAAACTTGGATCGGGTTCGGAGCACCGAGGCACCGAAGCGGATAAACTACTCACGAAGACATCGCTAGGTAAATGGATAGTTGAATGAGCTTTAGCTGAAGAAAGATCTTTCAGCAGATAGAGAAAGATAGGGATCCAGAGGTAGTTCCCCAAATTGGTAGGAGAAGGTGAAGGAACAGTGTCATTTTCGTTTGCCGAGGAGCTGGCGGGTGTAGAAAGGGAATTAGAGAAGAAAGAGGCAGGCATTTTGAGGAAGTGGAAGGCAAGAGGTTGGGAGGAAATCGCGAGGAATTAACTTTGACGAACGGACTCTGTTGCTGGTTGGTCCAAAGCCACTGATGAGCTAGCTCACTTCAGCCTCAACTTGACGAATTGTATATCGGAACGTGGAAAGAGAAATATAATTTCCGCTCCAGTGAATGAGATTGTGTCACGTGTCGTGTTGCTGAAAATGTGGGTGTACTCAGAAAGTACTAAATTGGCCCTCCAAGGCCCGCTTTCACTGGAATATAACCGATCTGATGCACATTAACGTAGAACAGACTAATATGCAACGAGGTTCACTGGAATTTGTTGATCATGTACTCGGAGGGCAAGTTCAATAGAGAAATCTCTGTGGTTCGTATGGATACAGATAATTGCGTTAGTTTCATTGCATAAAGAGATTGGTTCATTAGGGATCATAAGGTCAGGGAAAATGGCTTACAGGACGCAATTCTCCACAAAATTTACCACAGATATGATCATCAATCTGACGTTTATTACCATGTAAATTACCACGATAAAGCCTGAATCATCTTATATTATAAAGGCAATTCCAAAGTGATTGCATATTACAAAATATAAAAACTTGTAAGGGATTTCTATTTCTTGGCTTTCGAATGCCTGGAATTATGATCGTTAGTTTCGGTTAGTTTCCGACCACTAAAATCCTTGTCGATACTGATGTGCAGTCAATAATGGTGAGAAGATTGATGACAGCAAAGCTACTCCAGTGTGAATTTGTCATCAGTTACCTTGACTATGCCATAATAGTTTGACTTAGATTGATGATCTCCTTCAACAATCTACTGACAGAAGCCTTTACTTCATCAGGCACATCCACCTTAGGAGGAACTGACTCCAAAGCATACAAAGTAATAACCCTCATAACAATAGCCAAATTCAAATTCTTGTCCTGACCTTTCCACACAAGTTGATTGGCAAACTGGCATGAATCTTTTAACGCACATTTGCAACATACCTGAAACAAATGCAAAGGAGGAAGTTTTAACTAAGTTGGTACTGAGATAAGCAGGTAGTTAATAAGCACAATCACACAAGGTAAGAGGATTTCATAATACATATGAAACTGAGCACTGAGTTAATGAAAGCTATGGGAGATTAATGGAAATATTAGCTTACCAAGTAGTCTTCTTGGATGTCAAAATAATTGCGCAATTCTTTGGCAGCAAAAGCATTCTTCCTTGAAAGGGAAGGACAACCAAAGAGGGCCACCTTTTTCAAGTCATTGCCTGACAACCATCTGTAAAGCCAAAATGCAGGTTATAAAACTATGAATAAAATGACAATCAGGATAGTTGCCAACAAAGAAGCGAAGAGAATTAGAACAAAAATATCAAGTTAAATCAGAAAAGATAAATTATAATAAGCAAAATATGTGCCAAATTTCATCATGACCTAGGATGAGGTTTGTAAATGAGCATTACGTTATTAATTGCACTGATTTTTGGATAAATATACGCTGCATATTAACTTGAAACGGTGTAAGTTAAGGTCACATCAGATCATCAAATACAAATAATACAACATTTCATCATTAAATTCTAACTGTTCCACAAGATTCCGCAAATTCTATATCATTTGTAAAACTCCTGCAGAATTCAATAAGCACCCTTGCTAATATATTGTATGCATGAAACACATTTACTTTCTACTGTTAACCATTCAGGATTCCACAACAGAACATCTAAAGCCCATATAAATTAAAATCTCTTAAAACTATGACATTATTACATCATAAGCGTATATCGAGATTAGCCTCCATAAGCACGTACCTTCTCCGCCAAATACAGCATATATTGGTAGTCTTGCACCTACGGCTAATAAATCTTAGGTTATCCATTACTGTTAAAACCCCAATACAGATTGATACTCATAGTCTCAACTGCTTGAAAAAGGAATTTCAGCTACACAACATTTCATTCTTTTATTCTCTGTTTTAATTTTCTGACAAAAGTAGTGAAAACCTAAACAAACCTATTTTTATCATTCTCAACATTTGTGTTCATTTATTCTTCCATCTCATTCTACACAAAGCAGCTCCCTTGATGAATCAAATGCATTTTAACTAAAATTCTATTTTCACCAAATGAAAGACAGAAAACAGGGAACTTTCCAAATACACCAACAACATGCTATAGTTTATATGGCAAACATAATTAGTTTGCCTCTCATTAGTCAATTAATATTTCCAAACTCAAAACAATAATCCAATTTTGTAATCTCAATTTATAAATTTGAACTAACATCACTTCGTAAATCATTAGCTAGTAAAAAGATACCTCATAAGCCTCAAAATCAAAACAAGATCATTGAACAAGACACCAATGACAGTTTCAATAAGTGGAGTACTCCAAAGCAAAAGCTTTTGGTCGACCAGGAGTAATGTAACTGGCTTTAATCAGTTTTTCATTTTAGGTAATCAAAATCCTTAAGTTAAAAATCTCATTGTCTTCCCTTGCTTCGATTCCTCAGCATCAAATAGACTATGAATCTCAATGATCCAAATAACAACCAAGAGACTGCACTGAACTTGAAAGTACTTTTCCCACACAAAACCATTTCTGCAGTCATTTCATAGATTTTGCATGAAGTTGACAATAAATAAAAAAAGAAGGAATGGTTGGGTTCAAAAGCACCTTTTAACTGCTCTTTGAAAATTCACTTAATGTTGTTTTATGAGAAAGCTTTCACTTAAAACTGCTTTCGCTGAGAGTGCTTGCAACTTATTCGCGTACACCAATTTCTTCGCATATCCATGTCTAAACAAATAAATAAAACAACTATAATCCAATACAATAACCATCTTACTGGGCAAGTTCTTGATGATCCTTTCCATACTGGTAGGCCGCAAATTTAATAAAATTCCTGCTGACACTATTATTAGAACAGCTTAAATCTAATTTGTTCTTACCAGCGGGCAAGAAATTCGCTTTTTTAAAGTACCCTTCCTTGTATAAATGAACCACAAACATCTCCATTTCCGGGGAAAGCTCCTTGAAAACACTTGGCTCCTCTTCTTTCGTCGCCTTCTTCTCTTCTTTCTGTCGCCTCTTATCAAAAAACAAAGAGTATAAACCCAAACTCTTCACATTCTTAGTTCCCACTGCCCTCGCATTCTCAGTTTCCTTTGCCTTCACGTTCTTAGTGTTCTCTGCCTTGACACTCACATCCAAATTTGTTCGCTTCTTGGATTCGGCTTTCAAATGTCTCAATTCCCTCTCCAATTCTTGCAAACCATTTCTCAAGTCACCTCTGCTGTCGCCCGCGCTATCGCTTTCTGCCTTTTCACGTAAGCCAACTACTTCATTGGAAAGAACAGAAAGAGGCTTCTTGCTCTTGTTTTGGGTTGTTTGTGAAGAAGAAGATGAAGTTAGGGTTCTAGTAAAGATTGCAAGAAATGCGAAAGACTTGTAGGGAATGTGAAGCGGGTTTTGGGTTTTGAACAGAGACATGGCTGAACTGAATCGAGGGAGTTGGGGCAGCCTAGCTCTAGCTAATTCAAAGGTTGAAGAAACTGGGTTTCAGGGTTCTTTTAGGGAGGAAAATGATTGAGGTTGTGGTGGGGCTAACTGGGATATCTCAGTCAAGATGCCCAATGGAATCTGTTTTGGGCCAGTCTAATTTAAGATTTCCTATTACTCAGCTATTGTCAATTTTTGGTACAACAATCCTTAGAGATCATTCTTATTACTTATTCAAAGTTTAAACCTTGACCAAGTAATGCCACGCATACATTTGATACAATTTAAAACAAAAGATCCCGATGACCATGGCATAGCATTAGGCCAACACTCTTAATTCTTAAACAAGAAAAATATTAATTGGTAGCCCGAGTCTGTACTGTGGAATTAGCAGAAACTGCAGCTTTCTTGTTGGTGCTATCTTCTTCAACATTCAATTTTCAAGCTAGTAACTGCAGTATTCTCCATTGCTGTCAAACTTTTGTCTTTAATTCTGAGTATATTGTTGATTTGTGGAGGTCCTCCCTTGCTGCCTTCTTTTCTTGGTGGTTTACAACATCTTCTTTCTGATAAGTAGGAATATTAAAACAAAATTTAGCATAAGATTGTGAAGAACCAAAGACCAATTATAATCAAATTAACAACTCTCGAGTGAAGTGAATAATTTGTGGGTTATCAGTCGAGGCCGGGGCTAAGATTTACATTCCCATATGTCAAGCTTACAGTAGGTATTTTGGGAGGGAAGCCAAGACACTGCATGAAATCAACTATCCTTTAAAAAGTCCTCGCATGGTTCACGCGGTTGTCAAAATTGTACAACGAGTTTTGTCATTTTTCATTTGTTAAGTCTTTGAAAAGCATATTCTGGAGTGAAGACCAATTAGCAAGGCTTTAAAAATAATTGTTAACTATGGAAAAAGAAAAAATTTTTGTTAACAATCAGCGATGACCCACTTTCCATTGTTGTCCCAAAAGGTGACCACAATTCCATGTACCAAAACGGAAGTTAAACCAAAATTTCGGAATGAAAGGCTTCCATTGTCTAATTGATAGGACGGAGGTCTTCTGAAAACAAATTTATTATCTAATTAAAGAGAACTCCCAACTGGCATCGACCAGGTACACGGACTCTCGCTGGGGCAAACAATACCCAAAAGCAAATATTCTTCAGCTGCTGCTTGAATTTCGACCTGAAAATAAAGAACAAACAAGGAAGCCTAGTGGTGTTTATACTGAAGCAAAAAAGAAAAGGAAAACCTGATAGAAATCGTTATCCGAGTCGTCTTGTCTTCGCGGTCTCTGAAGACATCATCTTGGTCCAATTCCATTTTTGCTTGGGAGGGAAATGAGAGTTTCGGAGTTTCCAGCGTTTCACAAATTCAACTGCACTCGCATATTTAAGGAATTCCAAACTGGAAGCTTCAGTTCAGCGTCTGGCAAGCTAAAACGAGGAGTCAACACTCAACGCTGGTTAATGAATCTTGCCCGTTATTCTAGACCCGGTTGTTTTATAGAAAAATAAATTTACATTATTAAATCATAGCATAAATTTACATAATTTCAATGTTAAATATGCTTAAAATGATATGTTTAATTCTAAAATACTTCCAAATGATCTAGAAAAATGGTTCAGACTTTCTGCAACACTACTACAAACTGCAGCCACAACCACTTTCCAAATATAATATGCAAAGATGCATGCATACAACTCACATCTTTCTCTTGCTACAGAACCAAGAATAAAACCACTGCACAAACAAATTGTAAACTATGCTGCACAGAGCTGACTGCATAAACTACGATCCAAACCTGCATACGGGTGCAGAATGATATACAAACGGCTTTTATTTTACTAATAAAACAGGATAAACCACAACCGTAACAGTATCGACGTCGGGGACACTACAAACAGAAAATTCCTTTATGCTTCTAGGAAGCCTAACAGAAGGAAAAAAAAAGAGACAACACCAGAGAAAACTTCTACATATCATGATATGAGCATCAGCTGGCTCTGTCGAGCAGCCATTAGTTTGAAGCTTTAGCTTTCTTTGCAGAACCATCTGATTCTTTTGCCTGAGTTTTCACTTCAAGCTGATCTTTTACATTCTGAGGGCTGTTGTGAGAAGTCACCTGCTCCCTGTTGATCTTTCCTCCCTTCCCGTTGCTCCCTTTTGGTCGCGACGGTGTAGCGCATATTCTGACAAACGATTACAATTAAAACACATGAAGATGTAAACACCAGACCTTAATTCTAATACCATATTATCTAAAAAGCAGAACGATTAAAGAAGTTAAAATTTTTAAAATCGTACATGCTCCTTTTTCTTGGCTGCTGATGAGTCTTGAAACTTAGAAGCGGGGTCAAGGTTCTTGGCATGAAGGCGAGAGCAAAAGCCATGACTAAGGGCAAATAAAGATTCCCGAACTGCTTGGTTTACTGGCTCTAGTTCTGAGTTCACGGTGACAATTTACAGACTGAAAATGCAAGTGGGCGACCAACTTTATGCAGCTGGTCGGCCTACAGTTGCTGGCAGTATTGCTCGCGACAAGATGCACAAGGAATAAAGATTAAAAAAGAATCAGAAGCTCAAGGAATTATTTAAATCTGTCTGTGTTCGATGATTGACCACACAATGCTTTATTGAGGCATCTTGGTATTGTTTAATTTTAGCTTAGGTGATTGAATTAATTATGTGTTAATTTACTGTACGTTTGTGTGCGTATTAGCTGGGGGTTGGGCCTTACTGAATGTGCCTATACGCAATCAATTTAGCCCTAAAAGTTGAAATTTGTTGGGTCAACGTCCAAGACCACAGAAATCTAAGGGGAAAAATCAGAAGTAAAGAAGGACCTGATAGATGACTTTGACCAGTCCTCTGTTGAAGTTAGAATGTTTGTGTTAGAATCGATGCTTTGTAGTAACTAAAGCGTATGATTTTGTTACGCACGTGTTTATGCATAACACGCAGAGGACAGTAAATATTCTAAAAGAATTATATTTTTTAATTTTTATTATTTATTTATAAAAATATTAATACATAATATAATTATTAATAAATATTTTTAAATCATACATTAATTTTTAAAATATATATCATAAAATATAAATTTAATTTATAAACAAAATTAAAATATAATATAAATTATTTAATAATAATTATATTATCTATTAATATTTATTTAAAAATTAATAATAAAAAAAAATTTAAATATACTGACAGAATCGTTGAGAGTGAACATACAGAATAAAGTAACTGAATATAAAAATAGGGGAATTACTTAGCGTCTTCCATGGTTAAAAGTAGACTCAATCAAAAAATTCTCAACCATTTTTATGATCAGGTTCATCGCCACCGTACGAAGCAAACAGATCATATTGACGTTGAAACCTGAAGGAATCAAAGCTGGGGAATTCGATGCCATTCCAGAACGTCTGTCGCCACTGAAACCAAGCGAAGGAATCTAAGTTTGTTTTTATTTTTTTAAAAACAAATGATAAAAAAATCATTTATTTTAATTATATTTTATTTAAATAATAAAAAAAATTATATTTTTTTATTTAAAAAAAGAGTATTTTTATAAAAAAAAATTAAACACATCATAAAATATTATTATCATTTATTTTTAATATTTTATTATTATTATTAAAAAATATAATTAATTTTAATATTAAAAATTATCATGATAATTACTGTATTTTTATTATAAATTATGTTTTTTTTTCATGTTATATTCCGATAATAATTGGTCTGCTGCCGGAATCAAACCCAATTTCTATTGAATTTATATTGGTAATTTTTAAAAATTAATTTTATTTGATACGCAATTGTCCACGCTTAACGTTGGCGCGTGAAATATTGATTCAGGCAACGGCTAAAGGGGTCCACGTGGGCACGCAAGGATGCATGGTCCCGTGAGAGGGTCATGTCCTCGCCGCAGGGTGCTGGGCATGCACACATCGCGACAATGACAATGGGAGACTTCGGTTTCACACGTGCGCCGAATCTAGGTGCATGCGACGTTGCTTGGCTTGGCTTCCTTGTCGTTGGACGGTCACGGGACGGAGAGGGTTACCGAGAGCGAAGACAATGTCCGCGTGGCAAGCAGACGTCACGGTTGGTCAGAGACAGAAAAAGAAAAAGAGAAACGGTTGCGCCGCGGGGCTTTAACGTGTTGGCCGGTCTCGTTTACTATTTTTCCAGTTAAATGTCTAAAATACCATTGTACGATTTTAAGATTGTTTTATCTAATGTGCATGAAGAAAAAGTTGTGCTCGAAAAAGCAGTGGCGTATTTGTAAATTGATGGATAGCTACTGGCAAATTCAGGTGGGGTGCCCTTTAGATGACGATCTCTGAAGTCCCTTCCATTTGCACACAGTAATTCATGCTTTTGCTTTTCGTGCTTCGCTTTAACCAAAAAACCGCTCATGATCTCTCGACCGATGCCTTGACATCACTGTAACTTCCTTTTCATGGATCTGATCAGATCGTCACACACACTCTTGACCGATTCATTCTTGTAAACCCCAAGAAGATCAAATTCTTTTTCGTATCCTTGTTCCTTCATTGACTTTCGTTCTAATTTGTTCATTTGAGCTAGAAACCACTCAGTGTTCTTGTTAGAACCGCGAGTTCAGTGCCGCAAGAACTGAAGAATCGAGGATTCATTCTTTGATTCTTCTTTCTAGCTCTGATTTCGTTGTAATTTCTTCATTTCTTCCCTGGAACTGTGTCCTTTTTTTTGGGGTATTAGTATCGCTGAGGTGGAAGAAGCAAGGAATCCTTCTCTGATCTTATTTCTTCGTTCATCCTGGGAACGGCGTCTGTCTAGTTTGATTTAAAAACTGTTTTAGCTCCGAGGTCGATAGGAATTGTTCTTTGATTCTTGTTCTTCATTGATTTCGTTCCAGTCTCTTCATTTCGTCTTATAACTTTGTCTTTTAGTTTGATTCTTCGGCTCGGATTTCTTAGAAGCGAGGATTTGTTGCTTGATGCTTGTTTGTGTTTCTTCATTGACTATCCTTCTAATTCCTTTCATTTCTCATAGTGCCTCCGTCGTTTCAGTTAGATTATTGAGCTCGAGCTACAAGTGCTGCTTTAGCTGAATTTTCTCTTTCAGTAAACATGATCGTTTTTAGCCTGAATTCTCTGATCTTTTAAAGCAATTTCTGTCGCAAACTGTGAATTATGAAATTGTAGTCACAAAAGCTGAGGTAAAGAATTTTGTGTGAGGGAGATGACGACGGGAACGAGGTTGTCAACATGGAAGGAGAGAGAGAACAACAAGAGGAGAGAGAGGAGAAGGAGAGCGATAGCAGCGAAGATATTCGCTGGTCTGAGGATGTACGGTAACTACAAGCTCCCTAAGCACTGTGACAACAACGAGGTCCTCAAAGCTCTGTGTAACGAGGCCGGTTGGACCGTTGAACCGGACGGCACCACCTACCGTAAGGTATCATCGGTAAACCTCTCTGCGCTTTTCTTTTCAATTTTAATGTTTGAGTTGTCTTTTTTGGAACCAAAAACACAGATAAATGTTTAAACAAAAAAATGATCAAGGATAATAGATGCTTTGTTACTGGCGTGTTCTTGGATCATATCGGTTAAATGAGCAACAGAATTAGTTTGTGCAGCAATCTCTGTGGCACGTGCAACAATGAACTACTGACGTAGCGTATTTTAGCCGAGATAGCTGCAATTTAGGGAAAACTGCATTATTCTTAACTGATTTTTAGCCAACATAAGGATACATTCATCCTGGGAAAGAGTTTTTGACAAATTTATGAAATTTCAGGAAGACTTTCTACATATTTTTGGGAGATATTTATGACACTTTTTTTAAAAATTTAATTGAGAGATATTTTCGTTGAATTGGAAATTAGCACACTCGTGCTCTAAATCAATTAAAATTTAGGAAACGAATGAAATTCATCTTTGTAATTATACGCTAACATACGTCGATTCCCATTGTTCGTCGTTAGCGGTAGCTCCTCGTTCAAGAAATAACTTGCGGCTAACTTGCTGTTAGCGGGATATGTGATTCTGATTAATGTTTTTGTTGTTCACTTCGCCGGCGTGCGTTAGATCTGGTGTCCGGCTTTGGTTAATTTTTAATCATCTGCGTACACCAGATCTGGTCAACAGTCAAGCGGCTATTTTTCTCTTTTCCATTTGGTGGAACGCGTGAGAGTAGAAAGATTCTCTTTTTTTCTCTTTGATGACCGGTAGTAGTCCGAGCGAGAAGTAAGAGAGAATATTCAAGTTCAACGCGAGAAGACAGAAATAACCTTATCAGGTGCTTTTTCAACATTTTACATGGACCGGGCAAATTTCTACTTTCATAGATGTAGTTGGGTAACCTTTTCTGTGTCAGTGAAGTTTCTTTATTGAAACTCCAACAATTCCCCTTTCAGTTTTGGTCAATTCTGAAGACCTGTTTGCCGTTTTGGTGATGATATAGTTACTTCTTTTGTGTGATATTGCAGTTAAATTATTCGGTCATTTATTGTTATTTAATGTTTATGGAATCCTAATTTATTTATCAATACTTATATCTGCATTATGTTGGTGCACACTCAATTTATGCACCTCGGCTTGATGTGACTCTGCACTGTGCAAGTGATTGCAGTTGGAGGGTCAAACTTAGTGGTGTACCGCGTTTCATCTTATTCCCAGCCCTGGATTAAGATAATGCCTTAAAGATTCTGTTGAGGAAGTAGTTTGATGAATCTCCTAGCCAAGGGAAAAAGATAACAAAAGTGCTTCGGAGAAAATTGGGTTCTATATTCTGATAAGTGCTCGAGACAATCTTTTTACCTAAGAGCATTATATCCAAGTTTTAGGGTGAGCATTAGGTTTGAGATAATGCTAATCTGTCCCGTGAAGAAGGCATGTGCTGATACCTTGCTCTTGTACCTCATTGCACTTTTGAGCCTCAATGCTCTTCCTTGTGTTACCATTTGTATGTAACTTGTATTCAACTTTGAAACGGGAACACTGTAGAGTAGATTCCCAGTTCTCAGTAGAGTAAAAATTTATCTTGATTTCTTATTTAGGGTGTGTGTTTTGTGCTGTCATGCTTATGGTCTTCTCATGCTTATAGGGCTTCATCTAGATTTAGTCGTATTGTCAAGATTGCCAACTTAGAATATATAAATTTGCAATATTGGTTTGTTAACGGCAGTATGGATCCGGTTGATCAGTTATGTTCCTGTAGTAGCTGGAGAACATGGAGCAGTTTAGTACATTTTTATGCATAAAATTAGAAACAAGTAATTCATTGCCAAACAAATGGAACTGATTTTCTCGAGCCCAAGCAATTTCTTATACAACATTCATAACCTTTTCAGCACTTCGCTTATGTTTACATGCAACTAATCATAATTTATTTGTGCAGGGATGCAGGCCTGTAGAGCGCATGGATATACTGGGTGGATCTGCAGCAGCAAGTCCATGCTCGTCTTACCACCCAAGCCCCTGTGCTTCCTACAACCCAAGCCCAGCCTCCTCTTCTTTTCCAAGCCCAGCTTCATCTTCATATGCTGCTAATCCTAACAATGATGGCAGCTCTCTTATTCCATGGCTCAAAAACCTCTCATCTGCATCCTCATCAGCGTCCTCTTCCAAGCTTCCCCATCTATACATTCATACTGGGTCTGTAAGTGCTCCTGTCACTCCTCCTTTGAGCTCCCCAACTGCCCGAACCCCTCGAATTAAAGCTGATTGGGAGAATCAACCTTCGCGCCCTGGCTGGGGTGGGCAACACTGTTCTTTCCTGCCTTCTTCAACTCCTCCAAGCCCAGGACGGCAGATTGTTCCTGATCCAGAGTGGTTTGCAGGGATTCGTATTCCACAAGGTGGGCCAAACTCTCCCACATTCAGCCTTGTTTCCTCAAACCCATTTGGCTTCAAGGAAGAAGCTTTAGCTGGTGGTGGCTCGCGCATGTGGACTCCTGGGCAAAGTGGAACATGCTCGCCTGCCATTGCTGCTGGCTCTGATCATAATGCCGATGTTCCAATGCCTGAAGTAATTACCGATGAGTTTGCATTTGGTAGCAATGCAACAGGGCTAGTGAAGGCTTGGGAAGGGGAGAGGATTCATGAGGAATGTGGATCAGATGATCTGGAACTCACTCTTGGGAGCTCAAAGACGAGGTGAGCTGGAATCATCATTTAACGAGGCAGATCGATTTTTCTTGTTTCTTTACTTGGAACCACGCTGTGCTGCAGATAAAGAATCAAACAGAAGAAAGTTCAATCTGGGGGTGGTTTCACAATCCTTTGGGCAGGCCATTCTCTCTTTAAAACCAAAATTTATTGAAGAAGAAACTGATATATATATATATATATGTATGGATTTGCTGTCTTGAAATTTTGGTTTGCCATTGTAGGGAGAGCTAAATGACTATTTGATTGGATTGTAAATCAATCGCAGAATCTTCTGCGAAAATTTGGATAGATTGGACCTTTACCGTTGCCTTTGTACTTTCACTGACATTATTGTGTGTTATATTTATTTTCCAGTCCACTTCTCTTTTGGCTTTACGTTTCTCGCTGTCATGAGTGATTGATATTTGTTGTCTGCTGCTGCTAAGTAGTAGTTTGTTGACTAGGACAACTTATTGGGACCAAATTGAAATTTGCTACAGTTTTATGTCTCTTTGAATGCCCTTTTTAACTACTCTTTTGACCAAATTCCAGTGAGTTGCGTATCATCTATTCCAGTGAGTTACAGGAACAAATCAACCAGAAGATGGGGCCGTATGCCGTTTCCATTTAGCGATTTCAGCCACACTTTCCATACCGGGCCCCCCAATGCGTTAATCTCAATTATCGTGGTTTGACCTTCAATTGAAACCCATGTAGCAATATGGAATTTACTGTTGAATTGATTTTGATACAAGTGATTTGGCTTTATCGATTGTTAAGACCCTGATTGCTTTTTTATTTGAAGCATAAGATGCGGCCGTTGTCCCCAGAGCATGATAAACTTGAAAATTTTCTGTTGAATCCTTGTTACGTACAGGCAATGGTTTAGTTGCATTGTTCTTGTGACAGACTAAAGTCTATACGGTCAATACAGACTCAATCTGATACTAAATAATGATTATGCTCCAAAATTTAGCTAGGATATTGAGCTTGGGTTCGTTTTCAAGGGTAAGTTTACTCATAAATTCATGTCAAATTGAGGTTGTCCATGAATTTTTGTTGTAAAGTTGAAAACAGGAGCCTGTAAAACTCTGTATTTTGGGGAGCAAAAATGACGACATGTTTTATTTGAACAACACAAATAGTGCCTTGTGACGAGGTTAAACAATTGTTGGCAGTGTATGCAGAGATTTACGAAGTGCAGACCATTCCCTTGTTTAACTTAAATCATTCGTCATCCACTTAAAACAGGTATTAATCATCCATAATTTGCTTTTATTGTGCAGCCATTACAAAGGGGAAAAAGGCTTATTGGTTTAAGCTTAAAAGAACACCAAAGCTGGTTTCGGAACATGAATTTTGACCATAGTATTAGAATTACTTGGGATTAAAGCCTATTTTCTTCTAGAAATATACCACCTGACAAAATCACGTTAGCCAAATGGGAAACAGAGGAGAAAGTGAAGGTCAAATAGTTAATTATTAGGAGCTGTGGTTTTGCGTGTACGAAATTAACATTGATTCAATCTTTTTGTGCATGCACATTCATGGGTTAGTTGTGCTAATTGACAAGATCTTTGTCTCTACTACGAACCTAATCCTAGTAAAATACAGCACGTTGTCAACTGGGATGACACCAAATACGTTCAATTTAACCAATTTTATTTCTTTTTTTTTCAAAAAATTTGACTTTTCCAAATTTTAATTTATTAAATTTACGTTTTCCCCTCTAGAGTGGACAAATTAAAGGTGACATGACATAAGCTTACAGCAGAAAGGCGGATATTCCTCAGCTCAATATCAGACAATTGAGGGGCAAGTGGTCCTAACCTTGGATGAATAATTGCATACTTCGGAATCAAATATTCATCATGAGCACAGCTTCGCAATGTAAGGTGAAGGTGGGTTCTCTGTGTATGGCAATTTAGTGGCCATTAAATCCACAAGAGATCATCATAGACCTGCATTTGAGGTTGGTCGATGTACGACAAAACATCTTCAAATGCTCTAAATAATTGCATATAATTAAATTGTTTATCATGACCTAACCACACCAACCCACATCAACATTTTCTGTCGGTCAAGATTTTATAGAAAGTGCATTGCATTTATACCATTTCATTACTTTTTTTTTGGAAAAACAATAAATAGACATTACAGAGAAAATATGAGGATAGAATTTACAAATGGTTTCAACTCGAAGATATCTCCCAGCAATATTATTGCGGAAAAAACATCCTTGCTAGTAGTTGAACCTGATATGCAGTGTTCAGCGCTCAACCTTTTGAAACAGATTTGAGAGAGCATGGCACAGAATGCCAGCAGCAAGAGGCCTAGGCAGTGTCCCAATAAGAATATCTGATGCACATATAGGTGGGTATGGCCATAGAATCAGGAATTTTACGGTGTTTAAGCAGCAACGATGCTCCCTTCAAGGGAGCAACCAACAGACGCAACTGCATAAAGATCAAAACGCAAGTAAATTACACAAACTAAGCTGAATCTATAACAAGCAGCATAGCCCACTTCGGGTTTCAACTTTTGTGCCAAGTTGCTCAACTTCTTTTAGAGCGATCAACTTTTGTGCAAGTAAGCAAGAAAGAAAGTCAAGCACTTAAAATCATTTACAACTAGTGCGGAATATAATCAGTTCTTTAAAATTCAAGGTTTTTTTACTTGAATCTTGGTATGACTCTTCTTCTTAGCAAATGTATTATAGTTTCATAATCTTTTGTAGATCAATGATGGCCACATTAGGAAGGCAGCAACCAATATCAAGCAACCGGTCGACAAGAAAGAGCATTGACCATTGCAAGTTTAGTTTTAGAGGCATAGAGTGCCCAGTCTTATAAATGATTTGAAAAGTTATCCAACAAATCAAACGAGGTTACAAATCAGTCTGGTTGAACTTTGAGATTACTTACAAAGCTGAATTAGTGCCTAACCCGGTTTTGTGTTAGCTGCCTTACAAATCTCATATTCCATGGATTGGAGGTTTGGAACCATGGAAAATTAAGCCATGATCTCAAAGTACAGAAGGTCAGTCAGATAATGGGCGGGCAACTGAGCTGCACCACTTACTTCTTCCATTAAATGTGCTTGGATTGAGTCAACCCCGCAGATAACATAAATCACACACTCATTCTGGATTCCGAGACTCCTTCCTTTATAGCAGTCATTGCAAAATATCCCTCCGCAGAAACGGCAGTTGTGTCTAGAGCACACAATTGAATGAAACCGCACATTACAGTACAAGCAAGCAGCAGCAGTACTGTCAGCAACGATTTCGGCTTTCAGAAGCTCCGGAATGTCACCAAAGTTCAGTAAGAGTTTGAGCCAGCTCTTGGCAAGCTTGCACAAGGAGATAACTATATATCCAGGAGATTCTACATCTACTGACAGCACCTGAAACAGTAGCATTTACTTTCTCAGGGGTTCAACTAACATCTCAACAGCCACATCCCACATGCTTGGTAGTGTTTAACATTGTTGTTTTGTAAATGGGTTAGGCATCTAGTGCCTTGGTGAAAAGCCTTTACACTGGATAGAGAATGTCTTTGGAGCTTGTTTGCTTCTCTGGCAGATTTTGCATGTCCTATATTCTCGTTTAGGCAGCTTTCTTGGGTTGCTTACTGTGCAAGCATTAGATGTTTTACCTTTTCAGCTGTTCATGGTTCTTACACAATCCCGCAGTATAAATTATTGGGTTAAACAAAAAAATATTAGTGAAAGCTGTAGCATTAAGTATGTTAAAAAACCATCACTAAGTTTCTGTGTTTTATGTCTACAAACTGTGCTTATGAACTAGTAATAATTTGGGACGTTCTTGGAAATCATTTAGTGCTAATATGTTTTATGCATTCATCATATCAATGGTACCTTTCCAGTGCAGGAAATCATAAATATTACATCAACTTATGACAGTCGAACATGTGACTTGGAAAGTTCTTTGGTTGCAAGGGGAGATTTGTGGAGGGTGGAGGCATCAAATGGAAGTTCTGCATCAGGAAATGACAATTCATCTCTCTTCCTTGTTCAGCTTGGACCAGTACTCTTTGTTCGTGATTCAACACTGCTTTTGCCTGTTCATCTGTCAAAGCAGCACTTGCTTTGGTATGGGTATGATCGAAAGGTATGACCAGTCCTTAGTTGGACTATTTGGAGCCAGTTATAACATTTATATAATTTAGAGTTGAGTGTGTTCAAGGTGCTGAAACTTTTAGACTTTTATCCTGATATAACTAAATTATAAAAAAAATGTAGTTTTAGGAGAGTGGTAAAAATTAGATACGAGAGCAATAAAAGATACTAAGGCATAGTTTAGAGTTGAGTGTGTTCAAGCGCATACAAGTTTCTTGATCTCCAGAAATAAATTTACTTGTTCTGTTTCTTCTGAAAATGGATTTATTCTAAAAAAAGGTTTGCAGGTGCATATGATTTATGTTTGATCATTATGAATAGTTTATGCGCAAATTTGAAGCTATTAAACTGCATCCTGCTGATCAGAATTATCATCTTTGATTCTTTAATTTGCTTCTTAAATTTTGAATTTTACACAGCCACCACAAACATAATTACTAAAATGAATTTGTATTGTGGATATGATGATATTAGCAGGGCAGTTCTCATGCATTCCATTCTTTCATGTAAAGGACAGAATTCTGACACAATAATGTGTATGTCTATTTGAATTCTGGGGCATTCCTATTTAAGTTTTTGTATTACCAAGATATTGCCTTCATTTCGCATCACTTATATTTTCACATAATTTAGAAAAGATTCTCTCAGACTTTGTTAGAATCCTACCATCCCCATTTACTCTACAACTAGTTTTAAGCAATCTTCTTCTCAGTCAAAGCACAACCTACTTGTAAAAATGTCCGGGAGAAGATGGCGCAAGGCAACTACCTTATGCACGTTACAAAAAACAAAGGCAAACGAAGTTGTTCCAATACGTTTATATCCATGACTCCCTGAGGGATATTATTCCAGGGCATACAACTCCAATTATGACCCACATCTTCAGACCCGCTCATTTGACACTATTCGCCCTCAGAGGCGAAACTGTACGCGCTCAGTCTAGTTAATCCTCTTGTAGTCCAGTAAGCAGCGTTTAAAGGAGTAAAACAAATGAAACTTCTGGCTGGTTGCGTGAATTACCTTTGCCAAAGCCTAATCTGCGATAGCTTGCTTTACGAGAAAGAAAACAGAAGTTCTCCGCTCTGAGTGTAAATTTCGCAATCCTTTTGTCACTGAAGAGGAAAATGAACAGGTACCAAGTGTATGTTATAGGTATAGAGTTGTGTTTCGTTTTCTGCTTATGATTTCTGGTGTCAAGAGAATCAGCAGAAAGAATCCATGCCAATTGCCAAAGTTTGCTAGCAAGGACGTGATCGAGGAAATTTTGGAATCCGTTGGAATATCTAGTTCTTCGCTGCTGCCAGTGGGACCTACGTGGCCGCAACTGAGTTGTGACATGGAATCTATTCACTGGTTGTGCCTCTCCATCGGAAACCGTAACTGACAAGTAAGTCTTCCTTGGCATTGCCTAATACCATATCACGGGAAGACACAGAATTGCCGCCAAATTGAGACCTTCGACGAGCTAATACTCAGAGTGTAATATTGTACGAATGAAGAGACGTACGATAGGTAGTTATTTCAGTTATGTTCGTTAAGACTCAGTGCTTGGCTAACCTGCAGGGGACTATTAATGGAAACGGAAGACGCAATCTATTTAACTTCCATACGAAATTAATTCCGGCCTCTTCTCAAATATTCCGCTTTACGGCCAGTCGTTTACTATCTACCTATCCAAACGAGAAACGGGGTCACGTTTATTATACAGTTTAGAGGACGACGAGTCGTGTTTGTTATACTCAAAGAGTGACTTGTCGTTTCGCAACCAACTATTGTAGTAGTGTATTTTTTTTACTGCTAAGACTCGGAGAGAAAACTCAGCGGTAACGACTGCATCGATCGGCTGTCATCGAATGAATTCTTACCTGCGACTAATGCCGGCGCAAACTCTTAACTAAATATAACTGAAACACCAACCAGTCCAGCCAGCTAGCTACTTAAGCTAACTAACCAGGCGGTCAATATATATATATATATATATATATAAGATACTTTTGACTAAAAGATGGGTCAATTTTGTGTGGATAATAATCGAGCTTCCATGAAATATCCCAATCCCAATTCCTAATTACATTTATTATTATTATTATTATTATCATTGTCACCGTTTAATTAGAAAAAGACAAGTAGGCCAATGGATGGATGGTCCTATTCCTATTCCTATTCTACAACAGAAAAAGTCTTGTCAAAATCAAAAGTATTCTGATTCCTATACCATGGAAGTGCAAGTAGAGGTTTTGGTTTTATGTCTTATGACCATGTCTAAAATGTCTCTGTCTCTGTGTAAACATGGAAAACTTTAGCGTTAGTCATTCCACCTACATAAAATGGAACTTTGTCATTGCTTTGATTTCTCATGGAATTTTCAAACTTACTTGGCCGAATGTTTCGTTTACTTGAAAATTATTATAATCACTTGTTAAAATTTTTAATATTAATAACTTTTTAAAAAATTATTTTTATTAATTATCTTATTTTATTTTATTTTATTATGCAATTACGAAGTACGTAAAAAAGAAAGAGAGTATAATTTTTTATTTGTTAAGTTGTTTCGTGTTGCTTTTGTGATCTAAAAAAAATAACTTGGTGAAAAAAATTCGTTGGTATTCTCTTTTTAATGTGCTTCTCTCGATTAATTAATCAAAATTAATTAAAAGTTAATAAAGATCGACTAAAATCAATCTATCAATTACAAAATATCATTTTCTAAGAAGGTTTTGTGTGGCCATTCTCTTCTCATAATTAATGCCCAATGCATACTTTTCTTAATGCATTATATTATATCAAGTATAATTATTATATACAATCAACTGATTTTAATATACAAATAATTTTTATTTCTTTGTTGTTTTAATTTAAATAATAATAATCATTTTATTTATCATTGAATTTTCAAACTTAGTTAGCTCCAATGTCCAATCATCTCATTTATTATATCAAGTACAATTATTATATACAATCAACTAATTTTATATACAAATAAATTTTACTTCTTTATTGTTTTAATTTAAATAAAAATAATAATAGTAATGATGAAAATAACAATTAGATCATTCTATTTATCATTGAATTTTCAAACTTAGTTAGCTCCAATGTCCAATCATCTCATTTATTTGAAAATGATTACAATCACGGTTAAACGTTTGCAATATTATTATTATTTTTTAAAAAAAAATATATATTTTTATTAACTATTTTATTATAATTTGTTTGTATTAGTTATTCTTCGTTAAACATGGTATTAATTATTAATTTTTGTGTTTTTATAATTTTCAGGTGAGACGGATTTTTAGGTTTTTTTAATTATATTAAGTAATATTGATATGTTTTATAAATTATTAATTTATGTTTAATTAAAAAAATTATTATATGATATATTTTACAAATAAAAGAAAAGAAATAAGAAAATATAATTTTATTTAAAAAAATATTTCTTTTTAATTATATCTATTTGTTTTAGAAAATAAAATCGCATATAATTATAGTTTTATTATATGAACGCATGTTATTTGTTTTATTTTGCAAACTTGAAGCATGCCGAAAAGGAGGAGAGTGGATTTGTTGTTTTTTGTTTTTCAAGTTGTTTCATTGATCTAAAAAATATCTTGATAAAAATTATAAGTATGTAATTTTTACTTTAAAAACTTAAAGGGTGATCCTTTAAAATGTTTTCAAGTACTTATTAAATGATAGCTCTCACAAAGAAATCTTGTCGAACAAGTTCACTTAGAAAGATTCAAAATTATTACAATAAATGAACAAGTTCACTTAGAAAGATTCAAAATTATTACAATAAATGAACAAGTTCACTTAGAAAGATTCAAAATTATTACAATAAATGAACAAATTCACTTAGAAAAATTCAAAAATTATTACAATAAATAAACAAGTTCACTTAAAAGAGATTCAAAATTATTATAATAAATATAAAAATAAAATTTTATTTTATTTATATTTATAATAATTATTTTTTAGCAGTATAATTTTTTTAAGTGTAATCTCGTAAATATAAAATTAAAAAAATTAAAATCATGTTAAAATTGGATAGCGTTCTCTTTTAAATATGCTTTACTTGATTAATTGATAAAAATTAATTAAAGTTTAGTAAAGGTTAACTAAAAACAATCTATCAATTACAAAATATCATTTTGCATGGGGTTCTGTCTGGTTTTTCTCTTCTCGTAATTAAAGGTCAACAGCAGTCTTTCCCCGCAACTTTAACACAACAGCGTTCCTTAATTCCCTTCCTTCCTCCCTTTTCATGTAAAATTCTAAATCTTATTATCTATATATTTTAACCAGAAGAGAAGCTGAGTTCTTCCTTAGCAATATCAAATTAAATTAAGCATGTTTCCCCGTTGTCTCTTAGTTTTTCTTTCACTTACCGCCTTTTGCTTCACAACTCTGGCTTCGGAGGCCACCCTCCCTGGAGATGAAGGTAACTGTGTGTTTAGGATTCTGGGTTCTGAATCTCTAACAGTTTAAATCTTTATAGCAAGTGATTAACGTACGTTTTTGCAGTGCAAGGTTTACGGGACGTGGCCAAAACCTTGGGGAAGACGAACTGGAATTTCACGGTGGATCCATGCAGCGGAAAAAACGGTTGGGTTGATCCCAAACCAGTGGAAGGACGTGAAAATGCCGTAACCTGCAATTGCTCCTTCGTGGACGGCTCCGTTTGCCATGTTGTTAGCATGTATGTGAGCTTCTTCTTTCTCTCAGCTTACACTAACAAGTGTACTAGCTCTCAAAATATGAGAGAACTCGTACATAATTAATAATAATAATAATAATTTAATACAAAATTATTAAAAATTCGCAAGCAACCCAAACGTTCGAATTATTGTCACAAAACGAAGCCACAAGGAAAGCTAGAAATTAACTGAAAGATAAAAGGAGGAGACAGAAGGCTCAAGGCTACAAGCCAGCTTGCTTTTTCTATGTGTTGATTTTGTCTCGCATGGAGTCATTTTAGTATTATCAATTTAAATAGATTGAATCTCAGAATTTCCACTGAAGCGCAGAATTCTCAAGGCTCAGAATCTCAGCGGCGCTCTCCCACCAGAATTGACCAGGCTCCCTTTCCTCCAAGAAATGTAAGCAGAAAATCGAGGACTTTTACATTCCAATTTTGTCCTCCATGACCTTGAAACTTACTCCCTTTTTTTGTAACGAGCTTAATTGCCTAACATTCTTCGCACAGTGACCTGGCTCGCAACTACCTCAGTGGCACCATCCCTCCAGAATGGAGCTCGCTGCCACTCGTCAACATGTATGCATGCTCACCTTTCTTTTTCTTTACTACTTTCGAAAATAGTGTTCGCCAAAAGCAACAGATACCAATATACCTCTTTAATCAAAGGAAACTAGCATATACTTGTTTGGTTCTTGTTTCAGCTCCCTTCTTGCCAACCGGCTAACGGGTTCAATCCCAAAATCTTTTGGAAACATTTCCACTCTTTCCAGTTTGTGAGTTATTCTTTCTCCAACCTACAAATTTTAGGAAATCTTTGTTTTAAATGATTCTTATTTATGTATGGTATACGTATAGAGTCGTGGAAATTAATCAGCTTTCTGGAGTTTTGCCTGCGGAGCTTGGTAATCTATACAACATCGAAAGATTGTAAGGCACTTCGGATAAATGTGTGCATTAACTTTATTCCATCCAAAACTTCTGAAGGGGAAAAAAAATACATTCCCTGTACTTAAGTTGTTGTTGTTCTGGTTACAGACACCTTACATCAAACAAATTTGCTGGCGAGTTGCCTGCAACATTTGCGAAGTTGACCTCACTGAAAGAATTGTAAACTTGTGACTCTTCTTGCTCTTTCAAGATCATTTATAGATCCAAGTTAATTGCTTATGGTATTAAAGTTTTTTCTTGATGCAGTCGGATTAGTGACAACAATTTTGCAGGAAAGATACCCAATTTTATTCAGAGCTGGACAAACCTTGAAGAACTGTGAGAGCTAGATTTTATTCTTTCTGATATTTGTCACAAGAACTACATATTATTGACGCTGACTAATGAAATCAAAATTGTGTAACAACAGATTCATTCAGGCAAGTGGTTTAGTAGGGCCAATTCCTTCAGGCATTGCTTCTCTCGTAAATTTAAAAGACCTGTATGTATGGTTTTTCAAATTGAATGAATTTATTTTTATTGTATCATGCGTGTTATGATGTACTTAAATCTTGTTCTTGGTTGAATTTCAACATGCAGGAGAATTACTGATTTGAATGATACTGAAACAGCTTTTCCTCCGCTTAATAACATGACGAACATGGAGAAATTGTAATTAAATTGCTTCAGCAATACCCAATTAGTAGAAATTTTCTTCATGTATATTTTGGCAAGTTGAAAAATACTGATGTTTGGTTTTGTGACAGGATATTGAGGAGTTGCAATATCAAGGGAGAACTGCCTGAATATCTTGGGCAAAAGATAGACTTGAATGTTTTGTTAGTAGACACTTTGCTTTCTTCTGCATGCCCTCTAATTTTTACAGAAGAAAAAATGTCGTCTGGACATATCAGTTTGTTTTATGCTTTGTTTATAAATTTTCCTGTAGAGATCTCAGCTTTAACAAACTAACTGGAGTAATTCCAAGCACTTTTGCTGGTCTATATGATGTGGATTACATGTAAGCAATTTATTTTTTAATCCGAGTTTTCTCCATCGAACTGCAGGTTGTGTTGCATACTTTTTCTGTAATTAATGCTGTTATGGTACTATACTGAGTTTACTGTCTGTCTGTTCAGATATTTAACTGGAAACTTGCTAACCGGAGCAGTACCTTCTTGGATGCTGCAAATAGGGGAGGCCATGTAAACTTCTCTTCCCCCATGCTTCACGTAATTTAAGTTGCATTTTGATGTATGATGAATCACATTGAAATTTCTATGTGCAGAGACCTTTCATATAACAATTTCAGCGCTGACAGCACAGCGTCATCCTGCCAAGTCCGAGAAGTGTAAGAATATTGCTATTAACTAATAATAACAAGCACCTTCAACAATTAATCGTCTTCTCTAATACCGTGTTAGTAACTGAAAATTTAACTAACATCTTCAGTATACTAAGATTTATGCTTTGCCGTTCTCCCTAGGAAATTGTTTGCAAGCTCTTCTAAGGGCAATAACAAGTAAGTTTTGAGTTTACCTAGTTCTATTTTTTTGGTCACATTAATTGGATCAAACTTCTGTTACATATGGTTATGTTATAATGATGGTAACCTAAATTACGTTGAATCCTTCCAGCACTGGAATCGATTCATGTTTGAAAAACGTCCGGTGTCCAAAAAGTAAGTCAGAACGTTATTTCATAATTCTAGCCTGAAAGGGTTTTCTCTAAGCAATTGGTCGCTGAATTGCTGTTTCTTTTACCAGCTTACTACTATCTTCACATAAATTGTGGCGGGCAAGAAGTGACTGTCAATCAAACAACATTTGAAAGTGACATGGATCCATCAGGGCCTTCAAAATTTTACCGAAGTGGAACCAATTGGGTATTTAGCAACACTGGTCAATTTTTGGACAATGAAATAGATCCATATTCTTATATTCAGACAAATACGTCTAGATTGTTAATGGATGATTTTCAGTTGTACAAGCAAGGCCGCATTTCTCCCATTTCTTTAACTTACCATGGATTCTGTTTGGGAAATGGAAACTACACTGTCAACCTTCACTTTGCAGAGCTAATGTTCACTAATGAACAAACATATAGCAGTTTGGGCAGACGCATATTCGATGTTTATGTTCAGGTATGCCAATGTGATTCAAATTATAAAGCAAAATTTGGTTAATTATATTAGATAATAATTAGTTGAGTTAATAAAAATTAAAAGAAAAGTACGCTAATTAAGTCATTCATTTTTTTTTATATAACGATAGTAACAATTATAATTAATATTATAATATTTTAAATAAATATTATTTTATATTAAAAATAATTTTTAAATTTGAAAGATCAATATAATAAAAGATTATTTTGAATTGTTTTGATAAATTTTTTCAAATTTTATTGATTATTTCTTGCTGGTTATATCTCAGGTTTCAACAAGGTATTAATTCTATGATGGGTTTGCATTTTTCTCAATTTCGGGTCTAGCGAAAATGATGATTATATAATAGTTTGAGCTCGGTTTTGGACTTGGTGCATGCATTTTCACCTATATATACGTTCCAAGCTAGGCTCGCTTTTGCCAACAATGTAAAATGTTACATATGTTACTGTACCTGTATGGAAGGTTCAGCTAATTGGGTATATGCAGGGGAAGCTGGTGCTGAAGGATTTCAATATAGAGGATGAAGCTGGAGGCGTTGGGAAAGCAATTGTTAAAAAAATTCCTATAATTGTGAGCGATCATACCGTGGATATTCGTCTTTATTGGGCTGGGAAGGGTACAACTAGAATCCCTGTTAAAGGAGTTTACGGACCTCTTATATCAGCTATTTCTGTTAATCCGGGTAGGTTTAAATTATTACTAGCACAAAAGGCTTCTAATTTTCATCTTTACGCTTTCCCATTTGATGCACGTGTAATTTTTCTTGTTTTTCTTCAAATAGATTTCACACCCCCATCAGAAAAAAAAAGCGGTAGTAGTAGTAGTCCTATGTCTGTCGGGACGGTGCTCGGAATCTTGGTGGGAGCGGTATTTGCCACAATCCTGATGGTTCGTTTCCTCTGGTGGAAATGCTGTTTGAGATCAGAAAGAACATTAGAACAAGGTACTAATTAAAATTAGATTAACATTTGCTCTTGCATTCAAAATTTACATGGAATGTGGAAGTGAAAGCATCTCGTCTAAACAAGTTCCCTCCTCAGATCTAAAAGGTGTAGACTTGCACACTAGGTCCTTTACTTTGAGGCATATTAAATCTGCCACAAACAACTTTGATGTTGCTAACAAGATTGGAGAAGGTGGTTTTGGCCCTGTTTACAAGGTACATTGTGTTGGTGTCATGCTTGATAACTACTTCCTTCCAAATCAAATGTTCAGGAATATATCCGAACCTGACTGCTTTTCTGAAATATATAAATTTATGCAGGGCCTTTTGGCAGATGGCACTGTAATTGCAGTCAAGCAACTTTCTTCCAAATCAAAGCAAGGAAATAGAGAATTCGTTACCGAGATTGGCATGATTTCTGCTTTGCAACACCCTAATCTTGTAAAGCTCTACGGATGTTGCATAGAAGGGAATCAGTTAATGCTTATTTACGAGTACCTGGAAAATAACAGCCTTGCTCGAGCTTTGTTTGGTAAACTTTCTTACTACAAAAGAATGCAAATAACCCAAACATAGCTTACACATATATTAAGACTTGTTCATAACTATCGCGCTTTACTTAATTTAGAAAGGACAATTATTAAACCCTTAGCGAAGCACATTCCATAAATTTTCAAAACATTCTTTCTGGTGTTTTTATTTTTTTCAGTTGCAGTATTTTAAAATCACACCACTTCGATTCAAACAGTCTATAGTTGATTCTATCCTTTTTTTAATTATTTTTGAAGGTCCAGAAGAGCATCGGTTGAAACTAGATTGGCCAACAAGGCACAGGATTTGCGTAGGAATAGCAAGAGGTTTGGCTTATCTCCATGAAGAATCAAGATTAAAGATAGTGCACAGAGATATCAAAGCAACCAATGTGCTTCTCGACAGGGTCTTGAATCCTAAAATATCTGATTTTGGTTTAGCCAAGCTCGATGAAGAAGATAACACCCATATCAGCACACGAATTGCTGGAACTTTGTGAGCTGCATCATTCAAATTTCTAAACAATATTTTGCATTTTCATCTTCATTAAACATCAATGGACTTATCCAAATTCTTTATTCAATTTTGCAGCGGATATATGGCACCGGAATATGCAACGCGGGGCTATTTAACTGATAAAGCGGATGTTTATAGTTTCGGAATCGTGGCCTTGGAAATTGTTAGCGGGAGAACCAACTCTAGTGACAGGCCAAGCGAGAAACAATTTTATCTTCTCGATTGGGTAAACCATCGACTGCTTTTTGAATGTGTTGTTTGAAAACTGTTTTCTATCTTTAAAAACGCGCACACACAAAAAAAAGAAAGAAGAAGAAGAATGTTTTCCTCATTTCGCTGACAAACGCACGTATCTTCACCTTCACCATTTTTTAGGCTAACGAGTTAAAAGTAAAGGGAAAGTTAATGGAGCTGGTTGATCAAAATCTGGGTTCAGATTTCGACGAAGATCAGGTGATGGTGATGATCAATGTGGCTCTGTTATGCTCCAATGTCTCCCCTGCAGTTAGGCCTTCGATGACTTCGGTCGTGAGCATGCTGGAAGGCAGAGCTGAAGTTGAAGAGCCTGTTCCAGATTCAAGCATCTCTAACATTGACCAAACCAAGTCTGAAGCAATGAGAAGGTATTACCAATTCAGCATAGAACAGCAACAAAGTGTGAACGAAAACCAGACACGAAGTACGTTGATTGACGGGCCGTTTTCGGAGTCTTCAACATCTGCTGTTGATCTATATCCTCTACATTTGAATTCGGAGTATTGGAATTACAGAGATTAGTGGTTTTATAATAATATGCAGCAGCCAGTTAAACTTCCAGTTACTAATAGCATGTAATAATCTTTTGCTTTAAATCATAGGATTTCCAGGTTATGCCCACTTGTTTGAAACTTCCAAGTGCTTTCTTTCGGGCATGTGTGTGTACAGTGTATTGAAGTCAACCATTATGTGTTTCTCAATCTAATATGCAAAGCCAACTCCAAAACGTTTAGACTAGGAAATAAGCTATTTGTGATTGGGTTTGTTGTTTCATCTATTATTTTCATACACCGTACCGTACAACCGATATCATGCCATATTACTCTTTAATTTGATGGAAGTTGACTACGTAGCAAAATTAGGGCAGTCACCGTCAAATTATTATTTAGTATTAGCAAGTCACGTTGACCAACCTACCAATAACGTGTTTTAATCCTTGATTCTCATTCCAAGTAATTGATAAATCCAAAATCTGTAGGCCAACCTTGATAATTAATTCTAATGCTAATTTTCTGTGTTCCAATTGTCTCAATTTTTATTGCAAATTGCGATTAATGATACATAATCCAATGTTAATCCTGTAATTACAATCGAGGAGAGGTCTACTCCCTTCTCGCCCTTAAAAAATAGAATCCTTGTTGTTCTTCCCTCGCTACTCTTTTCCCACAAAAATAGAATCCTGACTCTCATTAATGAGAAGCCGATTTCTTCTTCACCAAAAATCTAAACAAGCATGTTTCCTCGTCGTTTCTTCCTAGTTTTTGTTTCACTTGTTGCCTTTTGCTTCACAACTCTGACTTTTGCGGCCACCCTCCCAGATTATGAAGGTACGTGAACATCTCTTTGTTGGTTATAATTCTTTTTAGCATGAACTAAATCGGGGTTAAGGTTTTGAGTTTTGAATCCAACGGTGAAGTTAACGGTGTTGCGTTTTGTAAAATATGTATATATATATATATATATATATTGTGCTTTGTAGTTCAAGCTTTGAAGGACATAGCTAAAACCCTGGGGAAGACGAACTGGAATTTCAGTGTAGATCCATGCAGTGGTGAGGAAGGATGGGCCGTTCAGAATCCAGTGAAAGGATCTGAAAATGCCGTCACCTGCAATTGCACCTTCGTCAACGGCACCGTCTGTCATGTGGTTAGCATGTATGCTTCTCTCTTGACTGAATAATTACTAGACATATTTCGATACTCATGCTTATTGGTAACTGTAATTCCATGCAAAATTGTTAGGAGTCAACTGCTTTTGGTAGTAAATTAATTTTACAGTGCAGTCTATGTTACAATAAAGAAAGAGGTAGGTACAACCTTACGCGGTCTTGTTGCCAACTTGCTTTTTCTATATTCCAATTACTGTCTAGCAATCCTTGACTTTGACTTAAGGAATAAATATTATACTAATTATTTTGTTGTTTAATGATAAATCCAAATCATAACTCGTCATTACGCCCTGTCATGGCATCTAATTTAATTTTGTTACGTAACCGACAAAGAAAAATTGCTTCTTGTCGGTTTGTTTTTCGTTTTAATTAATTTCTTGTTTGTTGATTTAATATACGATGATAAAATCCCAAATTTCCTTGTAAACCACAGACTTCTCAAGAGTCAGAATCTCCCAGGAGTTCTCCCGCCAGAATTGGCCAGGCTCCCTTTCCTAGGAGAAATGTAATTTGCTATCGACTACCCTTCTCTCTGGAAAATTACCCTTTTTTATTATTTCAATTATAACGAACGAAATTAATTGTCTGACATTGTTCATACAGTGATCTCACACGCAACTACCTTAATGGCACTCTTCCTCCAGAATGGGGCTCCCTGCCACTCGTCAACATGTATGTATGCTCTCCTTTCTTCCCCTTGAATATTAAAAACGTGCCCTTGATCACATCCATTCTTATTTAAGTCAAATATCAAAAGCTGTTCTCTGCTATTTCATATTTGTGTATATATATTTGGTGATGAACTAAGATATATATGGTTCTTGTTTCAGCTCCCTTCTTGCAAACAGGCTAACGGGTCCGATACCAAAAGCTTTTGCAAACATTTCCACTCTTGCCAGTTTGTGAGTTTCCAATCTATAATCTGGTCCCCTTCAATTTTAGAAAATCTTCGTTTTAAGTGATTGTTGTCTGTCTGTGATTGACCTACAGTGTCATCGAATACAATCAGCTCTCAGGAGTTTTGCCTGCAGAGCTTGGGAATCTAGCCAACCTCAAAAGAATGTAAGACACTTGCCATAATTAACATGGGCATTTTATCCTGACTCAAAACTGTTTTTAGTTTTGTTATTTATTGTTCTTGCTGCGTAGACTTCTTAGCTCAAACAACTTTACTGGGGAGATACCGGCAACATTTTCAAAGTTGGCCAATCTGACGGACTTGTAAACTTCTATTCTTCTTACTCTTTCAAGCTTTCTAATTATAAATATACCCAAGTTAATAATGATTTATGGTATTGAATTTCTTTTTTGTTACTCGATGCAGTCGGATTAGTGACAACCATTTTACAGGACAAATACCCAATTTTATTCAGAACTGGACAATGCTTCAAAAACTGTGAGAGATAGCTTTCATTCTGTGTAATATGTATTACAGGAACTGTATATGTGTTATGGCGACTAATGGAATCAAACTTGTAAACAACAGAGTTATTCAGGCAAGTGGTTTGGTTGGACCAATTCCTATTGGCATTGCTTCACTCATAAATTTGACTGACCTGTACGTATATATGAATTTTCTATTTTGACTCTATTTTTTTTTCAAATTTCCTACCATTATATCCTGTGTGTTGGATTCATATTAGTCTTGTTCTTGGTTGAATTTCAACATGCAGGAGAATTAGCGACCTGAAAGGAGCAGAAGCAGATTTTCCACCACTTGGTAACATGAACAAAATGAAGACATTGTAAGTAAAATGATTCAGTAATACCCAATTAGTAGAAATTGTCATCACATATGTTTTGGCAAGTTGAAAAATCAAGATGTTTGGTTTTGTCACAGGATACTGAGGAGTTGCAATATCAAAGGAGAGCTGCCTGAGTATCTCGGGCAAATGACCAACTTGAAAGTTTTGTTAGTATACACTTTGCTTTCTTCTGCATGCCCTCTAATTTTTACCGAAAAAGGACATAATGCTCTGATTATAAATTTTCCTGCAGAGATCTCAGCTTTAACAAACTAACTGGAGTAATTCCAAGCACATTTTCTAGGAATAAAGTGAAATACATGTAAGCATTTTTCAGTTTTTTTTTATACGATCGGATTTATCTTCTTCATCGACTTGCAGGTTGTCCATTTTGTTCAAGAGACAGACATAATGAACTGAGTCTGAGTTTGTTGTCATTTTGTCAGATATTTAACAGGAAACTTGCTAACTGGAACCGTACCTCCTTGGATGCTGAAAGAGGGAGATAGCGTGTAAGCTTCTCTTTCCACATCATTATGTAGCTTGTTAAATAGTTATGCTAAGCATTCTGATTAATTTCAGCATTGTTTAAGAAATTGCGTTCTGAAAAATGATGATCACATGTAATTTCTATGAGCAGAGACCTTTCATATAACAATTTCACTTCTGAAAGTTCACAGTCAAACTGCCAATACCGAAGCGTGTAAGTATTATACTGTCTTGTCTGATTCATGCATGTTCACAACTGATTAATCTAAGAAAACTTGTAATTCTCAAAATACTTACCAAGCTTTATGCTTTGTGCCATTCTCTGTAGGAACTTTTTTGCAAGCACTTCTAAAGGCAAAAATTCGTAAGTCTTCAATTCACATGTATAAGATATAGTCTGTTCGATTCTTATAAATAACCCTTTATAATTAATCTGCATACTCATATTTTGTTGGTTAAAATTCGAAAATACAAGGGTAATTTGTTATTTCAATAGCAATTAAAGATCTATTTGATTATGTTACCATGAAGCTGACAGTAAGTGCATTACATTTTTCCAGAACTGGAATTGTTTCGTGTTTGAGAAACTTCAACTGTCGGAAAAGTAAGTCAGAATGAGAAACATTCTTTCGTAATTCTAGGCACAAAGGATTTTTCTGAGCTATCTCGTTACTGAATTGCTGTTTCTTCTCCAGCTTACTATTTTCTTCATATAAATTGCGGTGGAAAACAAGTGACTGTCAATGGAAACACAACGTTTGAAGATGACACAGCTCTATCAGGATCTTCAAGATTTTCCTTGAGTATACCAAATTGGGCATTTAGCAGCACTGGTCATTTTTTGGACGATAATCACCCTACAGATACTTATATTCGGACAAATACATCTAGATTGTCGATGAATGACTCCCAGTTGTACATGCAAGGCCGCATTTCTCCCATTTCTTTAACTTACTATGGATTCTGTTTGGGCAATGGAAACTACACTGTCAACCTTCACTTTGCAGAGATAATGTTCACTGATGACAAAACATATAGCAGTTTAGGCAGACGCATATTTGATGTTTATGTTCAGGTACGTGAATGTGATTTAAATCATTAGGTAAAATTCCATTAATTTTGATAGTTAACAATTTAGTAATAAAATTTGAAAGAAAAGTGAGCAGCTAGTTAAGTAACTAGTTCAATTAATTCAAGTCGTTTATTTTTTTAATTGAAAGATAGATAAAAGTTATTAACAACAATTACAGTTGATTGTTAAGTAAATATTATTTTGTACTAGAAATGACTCTCAAATTTGAAAGATCAATGCAACAAAAAAGTGTAATTTTCTCTTGAATCCTTTGTTGTTTTCCATTTGTTTTTGATTTTGAGTTGACTTGATAAGTTTCTTCAAGTTTTATTGGTAGTTTCTTGTCGGTTATATCTCCATTTTCAACAAGCTATATAATGGTTTGAGCTCGGCTTTGGAATTGGTCCATGCATCTTCACGTATTTTTTTTATATGCTAGCTAGTTTCCTTTAGGCTGGCTTTCACCAACAATGTGAAAATGTTACATATGTCACTGTACCTGAATGGAAGGTTCAGCTAATTGTGTATATGCAGGGGAAGCTAGTGCTGAAGGATTTCAATATAGAGGATGAAGCCGGCGGCGTTGGGAAAGCAATTGTTAAAAAAATTCCAGTAATTGTGAGCAACCACACCGTGGAGATCCGTCTTTATTGGGCTGGGAAAGGGACAACGGGTGTCCCTCTTAGAGGAGTTTATGGACCTCTTATATCAGCTGTTTCTGTTAATCCTGGTAGGTTTAAATTATTACTATCACAAAAAGGCTTCTAATTTTCATCTGTATGCTTTCCCGTGTGATGCATGTGTAATTTTTCTTGTTTCTCTTCAAATAGATTTCACACCCCCACCAGAAAAAACAAGCGGTAGTAGTAGTAGTACTATCTCTGTCGGGACAGTGGTCGGAATCGTGGCGGGAGCGGTATTTGCCACAATCCTGTTGGTTGGTTTGCTCTGGTGGAAATGCTGTTTTAGATCAGAAAGAACATTAGAACAAGGTACTACTTAAAATTAGATTAACATTTGCTCTTGCATTCAAAATTTACATGGAATGTGGAAGTGAAAGAATCTCGTCTAAACAAGTTCCCTCCTCAGATCTAAAAGGTGTAGATTTGCACACTAGTTCCTTTAATTTGAGGCAAATTAAATCTGCCACAAACAACTTTGATGTTGCTAACAAGATTGGAGAAGGTGGTTTTGGCCCTGTTTACAAGGTACATTGTGTTAGTGTCATGCTTGATAACTACTTCCTTCCAAATCAAATGTTCAGGAATATATCCGAACCTGACTGCTTTCCTGAAATATATAAATATATGCAGGGCCTTTTGGCAGATGGCACTGTAATTGCAGTCAAGCAACTTTCTTCCAAATCAAAGCAAGGAAATAGAGAATTCGTTACCGAGATTGGCATGATTTCTGCTTTGCAACACCCTAATCTTGTAAAGCTCTACGGATGTTGCATAGAAGGGAATCAGTTGATGCTTATTTACGAGTACCTGGAAAATAACAGCCTTGCTCGAGCTTTGTTCGGTAAACTTTCTTACTACAAAAGAATGCAAATAACCCAAACATAGCGCGCACACGCACACATATTAAGACTTGTTCATAACTATTGCGCTTTACTTAATTTAGAAGGGACAATTATTAAACCCTCAGCGAAGCACATTCCATAAATTTTCAAAACATTCTTTCTAGTGTTTTTATTTTTTTCAGTTGCAGTATTTTAAAATCATACCACTTCGATTCAAACAGTCTAGAGTTGATTCTATCGTTTTTTTAATTATTTTCGAAGGTCCAGAAGAGCATCGGTTGAAACTAGATTGGCCAACAAGGCACAGGATTTGCGTAGGAATAGCAAGAGGTTTGGCTTATCTCCATGAAGAATCAAGATTAAAGATTGTGCACAGAGATATCAAAGCAACCAATGTGCTTCTCGACAGGGTCTTGAATCCTAAAATATCTGATTTCGGTTTGGCCAAGCTTGATGAAGAAGATAACACCCACATAAGCACCCGAGTCGCCGGAACTTAGTGAGTAGTTGCATTTTTTATTTCTGATGAATTTTTCCATTTTTCCTTTCCTAAAACGTCAATGAAATTTCTGAAATTCTTGATTCAATTTTGCAGTGGATATATGGCACCAGAATATGCAATGCGGGGCCATTTAACAGATAAAGCAGATGTTTATAGCTTCGGAGTCGTTACCTTGGAAATTGTCTGCGGGAGAAGCAACTCTAGTTGCAGGCCAAAAGAACAGAGCTTTAATCTTCTTGATTGGGTAAAACTTTCGTTGCGCTTTGAAAAAGTTAACTAAAACTGTTGTGCATTTTCAAATCAGATTGTTTTACTCATTTGGCTAACTCACCCATGTTTTTTCACTGTCTTTTAGGCTCATGTGTTAAAAGAGAAAGGAAACTTGGTGGAGCTGGTTGATCAAAATGTGGGTTCAGAATTCGACCAAGAGCAGGCGATGGTGATGATCAATGTAGCTCTGTTATGCTCCAACGTCTCTCCTGCAGTTAGGCCTTCGATGTCTTCTGTCGTGAGCATGCTGGAAGGCAGAGCTGGAGTTGAAGACTTTGTTCCAGATTCAAGTGTCTCTAACATTGATGAAACCAAGTCTGAAGCAATGAGGAAGTATTACCAATTCAGCTTAGAGGAGAGTGTGAAGGGGAACCAGACGCAAGGTATGTCGACCGAGGCGCCATTTACTGGTTCTTCTGCATCTGCCGGTGATCTCTATCCTATCAGTTTGAATTCTGATTATTGGAATAACAGAGGTTAGAGACTTATGCTTCCTGTTCCTGCTTCAACAATATACTCTCGTATATTTTCTTCAGCTTTTCTCTTCCGTTTCCTTTCATTTTTCTTTGTTGTTGTTGTTGAATCAACTCCTTAGTGGCAATAAATACGAGTGTATATTATGGGAAGGATTACATGAAAAACCTGTATTGTTTATGTGATCTTTTGTTCGGATAATAATTTGAGGCTACATGTTTAGTATCTGTTAAGTTTATTTGATTTCTCTCTGGATTCTCTACTCTAATGCAAACTTACTTAAACTTCAATCATTTTAAAAAAAAAGAAAAAGGCTATTGGTGCAAAATTGGAAAGGGGTTATACAAATCAACAACAGCAACCTGTTCTAACAAATTTAAACTTTTCTAAAGACTCGTTACCAACCTGTAACCGATATGGTGATAGTTACAGGTTTCTGACCACTTTAAGTCTTGGAAAGCTCAACCACAAGAGGACCCAGATGCATTGTAATACTTATTCTTCCGTAAATTGCAATTCAGAAGTCTTTACGATGCCATGGGATGGAATAGACTTTATAGGATTCCAGTTGTAACCCAAAAATGAGCCCAACTAATTTCTCGAAAGTTACTACGTCTCAATTGTTTTTGGAAAAAGAAAAAAAAAGAGAGAGCCTAACAGGTAATCTGGTCACCAATCAAAAGATCGTTGAGCCCACGACTAGCACTTGGCAAAATCTTATGCTGACCTGCATAGTTTCAGTACGCAGCAGCAAGGCACAGAATCTTTCCTTTCCTGCAATAAATCAATCCAAATCACTGCATTAAAGTGTCATAACCAACTATTTATATAAAAACAAAAGAGTATCCACATGCCCGTTGAAATGTCACAACATCTTGTGTCTCCATCCAACAGCAAAGCAGTAGTAGCAAAAGCATTTTTACACAGGCAAAAGCGCGCTTTTATATGTACACTTACAATCGTGTAAACAAGCATCAAAGAAAATCAAGATTTAGAGAAGAGAGACTCTCTCTCTCAATGTTCATGGCTCTCCGGGTAGGCAGCCATTTTCCAGCTTCTGCTTCAGTTTTTCTTCTTCTTCTTCTTTTTGTTTTTTCTCAGCAAGCAAATGCAAGCGAGTGCGATATGTTCACGGGAAGCTGGGTTCCGGACCTCTCATATCCGCTCTATGAATCTGCCATTTGTCCTTTCATTGAGCGGGAGTTCAATTGCAAGAAGAACGGCAGACCGGATCTGGATTACACCAAATACCGATGGCAGCCCCGTGACTGCAATTTGGCAAGGCAAGATTCCTTTTTTACTTTTCTTTTGAGTGCTATGATTACGTGCTTTGTTGTATACATGTAAAGGTAACTTGTTAATGCATAATAATTATCACCGTTAAACCGTTTTCCAAAACTTAATTATTATTTTCCTTTTCTCTTATTATTTGTTACTGTAGGGTTAATTCTTTGGTCGTTCACCTTTTACCGTAGCAGAGTTCATAGAAAAAGTATTTATTATTCAATACATTATTATTTTTTTAAAAATTTTTTTAATTTTTAAAAATTTAGTAATTTGTAAATATAAATTTTATTTTATTTTTTAATAAACAATAATTAATTAAAAATATTTTTTTAATTATTATTTATTAAAAAAATATTAACTGGGGGGCGCGTGGCCAATTAGAACATAAGTTTTAATGTTTGACTTCTGAAGTACGCTTCCTATATCTACCATTGGCTAAGTACATCCACGCGTCTTTAAAAACGCGTGGTAAACCATATAAAAATGCTTTTACTGTTGTCATTGAAATTGTGACATAGATTCTCTTTTCCGTATGTCATCTGGAAACGACAGTAATTGGCTGCGGTCAAGTTCACGGGCCTGGCCTTGCAGTACTTTTCCTTCTTAATTAAATTTTTAACATGCTCCCCGCAATCATATTCTGCCCATACTTTTTCCTTAATTCCAATGATTATTACCACATGCTAACTTATTAATTGGACATTTGGGGCGTTTCGATTAAATAATCAAATCATTGTTGTAGCTACTCTCTCCAATCTTGTCCTCCTGCCTCCTATTATTAAAGAATAAAAGAAATAATGGCAAGCTTATATATGTCTGGGAAAGTCTAGATATTAGTCTTCGATTTTCGATTTCTAAGATCAATTTATAATGTATGCATGCATGCATGCAGATTTGATGGCTTGAAGTTCTTGGAAAAATTCAGAGGGAAAAGCATAATGTTCGTGGGAGATTCTCTAAGCAGAAATCAGTGGCAGTCCTTGACCTGCATGCTTCACTCTTCAGTCCCCACTGCTAAATACAACGTGACAAGAGTAGGAGATGTTTCCATTTTTAATTTCACGGTAAGCCCCGTCAATCCAATCAGTTTTTAGCTCCAAGTACTTTCATTATCAAAAAGCGCTTTCATAAAATGTACTTCCAGAGCTAGACATCATAACAAATGAAGGGAAGCAACGTTGTTTTTCTTTGTTGTACATGCATGCATTGCAGGATTATGGGGTGAAAGTGATGCTTGATCGTAATGTCTACTTAGTGGATACAGTGATGGAAAAAATTGGTAGGGTTTTGAAGCTTGATTCTATAGAAGGTGGTAAGCTTTGGAAAGGGATCGACATGCTCATTTTCAATACTTGGCATTGGTGGAACCGTAGAGGACCTACTCAACCGTACTTCCAAAACTTGATATATTTACTTTCGGGTTTTTTCAGAAATGTTTTCGGAAAAATGATTACAGAAATATAAAATGTTTTTATTTGGTGGTATTTCAGATGGGATTTTATCCAAACAGGAAGCACAGTTCTTAAAGACATGGATCGTATGCTTGCTTTCGAGAAAGCCCTAACAACGTGGGGAAAATGGGTGGATGCAAATATTGATCCTGCAAAATCCACGGTCTTCTTCCAAGGAATTTCTCCTTCTCATTACAAGTAAGCTAATTTCTCTCAAATAAGTGAACAATTGATTATTAATTATCACCTAAATACAAGTGTTCACTTTTCATACCGAACGTGCTACTGAATAATTCGGTTATTAGTGGGTCGGGGTGGTATGAACCAATCGCAAAGAGCTGTGTGCATCAGAAAGAACCGGTGCCCGGCTCGATATATCCGGGAGGTCTGCCGCCGGCGGTGGCGGTGCTAAAGAGAGCTTTAAGCAAGATTACAAAACCAGTGACATTACTGGACATAACAAATCTCTCATTGCTGCGTAAAGATGGACATCCTTCAATTTATGGGCTTGGCGGACGAACAGGAATGGATTGCAGCCATTGGTGTCTTGCTGGTGTTCCAGATACTTGGAACCTAATTCTTTACAATTCTATTATTTGAACATTCTTCTAGCCATCATTGAAAATTTGAGGGCAATTCTAAAATCAATAAAATTGCTATTTTATTAACAATGGACTTGATTTATATTCTCTTTTGTTCATAAATTTTATCAGTGCACTTGCTTGAGGTTTGATAAGCTTTGATTAATGTTACATCAGTTGATTTACGTAGGGTTAAAATTTTGATAAATTTTAAGGATCTCTATCAAATTCTCTCTTAATCAGTAAATATTATTCTCATAATCAGTACACCCTCTAATTGGATCCACCATTAAATTACCACAAATTTACTTCCCAAAACAAACGGAATCATGCACAGATTTCTTTCCTCAAGTGGCTTCTGAAATTACAACTCAAATCTATCATGAAATCATCACACTCAGGCGATCATTCTCCCCTAATTGGTATTATCCTCATAAACATGACACTCACGAATTGAATTCACCATTAAATTACGACAGATTTACTTCCCAGAACAGACTTAATCAAGCGCATATTGCTTTCCTAAAGTAGCCTCTGAAATCACAACTCAAATCCATCACGAAACGTGTCATTAATTATTGTTGGAAATTATCAAGAAAGAAACAAAGTTGTGTTCCAATCATGGTCACTCGTTGCATTTACCATATAATTAGAAAAATAGCAAATATAATTGTATCCTTTTCAACGTCTCTGCGTTTGGTGGCGAAGGACAGTTCAGATTCCTTATATATTTTGATTGACGTTGTAATAATATTCCAAAATATTGTTGATAATCTTCTCTTCTCCGCTCAAATTTCTCTGCCGACAGTAGGTGCCAGATACCTTCACTGCCATCCTGTATTATTGTCATTTTTGTTTTATTTGGTTCGTTTGATAATCTATCTTACTTTGCCAATCCTTTTATTCAAATACAACACCGTTTTGTATTTTATGATTATTAGCAACTCGGCATTAAATTCTTAGCCAGCGAAATAAGGCCTCGTATGGTTATGACAGCGAAGTAGAACATGACTGCAAAGGAAGCTTTCCTTGGAAGGATAAACATCAATCATTGTGCAAATCATTGAGGAGAGAAATGATGAGAAATTAGACTTTTAAGTCACTAGAAATATCTGATAAAGGAAAGTAATTCCGACTTGAAAAAATAAAATAAATAAAGAAAGAGAATTATGTCTTTGTCTTGAAGCAAACCCAAGTGAATACCTTGTCCTAACAGCATTTCCATACTCTTCTATATAATTCGTTACACATTGTGTTATTCTCACCACAGATTGCACAACCCATATCGTCAAATTTCCTTACCCTTTTCTTTCTCTCGCCCTCTCTCAGAGAAAAAGAAAAATGGGAAATGGGTTTCATTTCTTTCTCTCCGGTATTGCTTTTGCAGCTGTTGTTTTCATCTCATCTCTTCATCAATCAAATGCTGAAGTGCATGTTAGAGCTGCTGATTCAAAGTTGGGTGGCTGTGATTTCTCCCAAGGGAGTTGGGTTTACGATGATTCTTACCCTCTTTACGAAACATCAGTCTGTCCATTTATCGAGAGAGAATTTGATTGCCTGAAAAATGGTCGCCCTGATAAACAATACCTCAAATATAAATGGAAGCCTACTGCTTGTGAGTTGCCCAGGTACCACCCATTAATCAATAGTTGTCTGCCTCTTTCATACACTCATTTGCTGTACAGTTTTTCCGTTAATTCCTCTATATCAAGATCGGCAATCGATGAGTTTTAAAATCCGAAAGTTGATCAACAATTCTCATTTAAATGCAAGTTCAATAATCTGTTTGATTTTTATATCAAGAAAGACTGTCGACCCCATAATTTTGTTAAAGTTGAATCATATTTATTTATTTAAATGCTGACCCTTGTTTAATTTAATATATCATGAAAATAATTTTGATCAATGATTTTAAAAGTAGTTTAAATGACACATATTGCATCATGGAAGAATTTGCGCGCATGGGAGTAGCTGAGAACTCCAATTTCAATTTTATTTTTTTTTACCAATGGTGGAGCAGATTCAACGGCCAGGATTTCCTGAGGAGGTTTAGGGGCAAAAAATTGTTGTTTGTAGGAGACTCTCTCAGTCTAAATCAATGGCAATCACTTACATGCCTGTTGCATGCTTCGCTGCCCCAAGCAAACTTCACACTCGTGAGAAAAAATGGCCTCTCAACCTTTATTATACCGGTAGGTTATAAAACAGTGACACGATCTTTATCTTGTAGTTAATAATAGTCCAGAATGGTAATTTCCGTTGTATCATGTTATCTATACAATAATTGACTAACGTCGTGCTCTTATGTGCGTATGGGTTGAATATTAACCAGTAAATTTACATGGAATTTGCAGGAGTATGACATATCTGTGAAGTTAGATCGCAACGCTTTTCTAGTTGATATAGTGAAAGAAAAGATAGGCAGAGTTCTAAAGCTTGATTCCATTAAAAGTGGCGATTCATGGAAAGGTCATGACATGCTTATTTTCAATACATGGCACTGGTGGCTTCATAAGGGAAGCAAACAACCGTAAGAGTACACGCTTACTAAACGAATTTTAGAACTTTAATGTTGTCCATTTGTAGAAATCATAAACTCTTATTTTACTTTGTTTTTTGTTTTTTTTTGGGTTTCAGATGGGACTACGTTCAAGAAGGAAACAATATACAAAAAGATATGGATCGTTTGGTTGCTTTTAAGAAGGGACTAACTACTTGGTCTAAGTGGGTTGATTCCTCGGTTAATCCTGCAATCTCCAAAGTATTCTTCCAGGGAATTTCTCCTAACCATTATAAGTAAGCACAATTCTTATTAATAATCATTATACATTGCACTAAATTCACATTTTAAAGATGTTCCAATAACATGCTCGTTTCTTTGGTGAACTAGCGGGGAGGAATGGAGTGAAACAAAATCAGCAGCAACATGCAAGGGACAAACCCAGCCGATAAATGGTTCAACATATCCCGGAGGTTCGCCTCCAGCCGCCACGATTGTGAAGGAAGTCCTGAGCAACATGTCAGCACAGGTAACCCTGCTGGACGTAACAACACTATCTCAGCTCAGAAAAGACGGGCATCCTTCGATATATGGATTCGGAGGCCAAAAGGGAAATGATTGTAGCCATTGGTGTCTTGCTGGTGTTCCTGATACTTGGAATGAGATTTTGTATGCAATCCTTGTAACTGGACAAAAAGAAACAAAATAATAAAAAATTCTTTGTCATCAACTGTGAAATTGATTAGTGTTATTGAATACAAGCCTAGAAAAGATTCGTAGTCCGGTATTTCGTGTTAAACTGATAATCAAACAGCGAGGAAAATTGTAATACTTTTATTTCTGGTCCATATTTTGCTTTGCCTTCAATGGTTAGGATTCAGGGTATTTTAAATTGAATCTCCCATGAATTCAATTCACTTTTCATTCGCTTCTTCTTTACGCGAAGTGCAAAAATTTATCATTTTGGACCACTTTGATGTTGTTTCATTAATCTGGCATTAGATAGTGAAAGATAATTGTGATTAACGTATTGAGATATTGTCTGGATGTATCATGCATTTCTTTTTTGCCCCCATACCTTTAGCCTGAATTAAAAACCTGGCCGTCACGGTCTCGCCATTCTTTTAAATCTCTTCTTTCCATGGTCCCCACGTCAACATCTCTGTAGATTCACCCATAAATTCATCTTTCCATAACCAAATCATACAGAAAACATACCATAAGTTTCATACTTGATATATATATATATATATATACATATATATATATATATATATGTATGTACACACACACACACACACACATATATGCGTAAAAGGCCATCACAAATTCCTCAAAACTCTTTGCACTTTGCACTGCATACACCCGACAAACATACCCTAATGAATTCTTCTCCTGGTTTCTTCTTCCACCTTCTCTTTGTCTTTCTTCTCGTAACAACCCTGATTAGCAAAGGGCATGCAAATGTTTTTCACAGTTTGCTCGGTTACGATCTTATACAAACAAAGCAGCAGCTGCAGCAAGAGAAGAAAACTACAAGTGGGTGCAATTATTTTGAAGGGAGTTGGGTTTACGATAACTCTTACCCAATTTACAGTTCCAGAAATTGTCCCTTCCTGCAAGGGGGATTCGATTGCCAGGGAAATGGTAGACCCGATAACAAATATCTCAAATATAAATGGAAACCTACTGCTTGCGACCTTCCGAGGTATATTTTACTTCTTCTGTCTACAATTCTGTTCGTCACCTTAAACAGCAAATATTACAACGCTTTTTGTAAAGTTTTCAAAAATTATCCTATGTTTATACTGTGATCATTTGTAACGAATAGGTCCCTCTCACTAGGGAGCTATCTGTTATAAATAATTTAATAGCTTATATTTTTAAAACTCAGAGACTAATCCGAAAACAATTTTTACAAGACAAGAGCTGATAAAAGATAATTTCTTGGTTAATTAAATTATTGATAATTTATTGAATGATCAAATAGATTCGACGGTCAAGATTTCTTGGAGAGATACAGAGGCAAAAAGATTATGTTTGTAGGGGACTCACTCAGCAACAATATGTGGTTATCATTAGCGTGCATGCTGCATTCTGCCATCCCAAATTCTAATTACACCATCACTACACAAGGGCAGCTCTCAACATTTTTTCTCCAGGTTCAGTCTTGTATTATTTCTTATCATTTGGGTCCCAGAATTTCACCATTTCTGAAACAGGAATGTGACTTTATGGCATATACTTGTGTGATGATTTTTATCTACTAATTTGCAGGAATATGGGACTTCAGTCATGTTCTTGAAAAATGAATTCCTGGTGGATCTTGTTTATGAGAAAATTGGCAAAATTCTGAAGCTTGATTCAATCAGTTCTGGCTCCGAATGGCTAGGGATGGATGTGTTGATCTTCAACTCTTATCATTGGTGGACGCACACTGGATCTTTGAAAACGTAAGATGTATAATTATACAGCAATGATTGTACATGGGGAGTGCTAATACAACACATCTATACACACGACTATTATCTTTAAGCGTAAAGCTTGTAAGGTTGAGTAACGAGAGTAAGAATACGACTACGATAACAGTAAGCTGAGCTATATTATTTGATGGCAGATGGGACTACTTTCAAGTGGGAAGCAAGATTGTGAAAGAGATGGATCGAATGGAAGCTCTGAAGATTGCATTAACGACATGGGGTAAATGGGTAGATTCTAACATTGATTTTTCAGAGACTAAAGTTTTCTTCCAAGGAGTTGCAGCAGTTCATTTTGAGTAAGAATCAATCCGTTAATATAAATTTGTTTAAGATCACACTGAATAATGCATTTCTCATTCCTTCTTTTTCTCCTACTACAGTGGCAGGGAATGGGGCGATCCGACTGCAAAAAATTGTGATGGACAAACAGAACCAGTGAAAGGATCAACATATCCAGGGCCCGGTCATCCTGGTGAAGCTGTTGTAAAGAGTGTAATAAGTTCAATGGCCAAACCCGCTTATTTGCTTGATATTACGCTGCTGACACAACTGAGAAAAGACGGTCACCCCTCAGTTTATGCTGGCAAAGGCAATGCGTTAGACGACTGCAGCCATTGGTGTCTTGCTGGTGTTCCTGATACTTGGAACCAGCTGCTCTATACAGCTTCAATCTAGGAGCAGTTTTCCTGGTTTACATTGTTTCTGTTATACCATAAGCACCCTTGGTTAAGAAGTACTTCTTGGTTTCCTGCATTTCTTGCTTTTGAAATGATATTAATAATAATAATAGTATGCGTCCACAAATTTGAATTTGACATGAAAGAGAAGGCAAATTGGTTCACTTGATGGCATATGCCCTCAAAAGCCAAAGCAAATGCCTTTGGGCATGCCCATTCCATAAAGCCAAAGCAAATGTGTGAAAGCAGCCACAAACCCAAGTAAATTCAATCCAGACATAAAAATACAGGTTTTACAAACAGTGTCTACAAAGCTGCATAAAATAAAACAACTCACAAAGTCAAATAGTGATGGTAAAAAAGTGGGAGTGATGTATATTGGCTGCCAAAGCTGAAACAAAAGCAGCTATGGAATGTGCATAGTTTTTCACGATCAATGTCAATATCAACAATAGTGATAGTTGGAGCACACACAACCAAAGGACGAAATTACAAATTGTTAGAACTCGGTAAAGCTAACTTTTATTGCAGAGCCATTTTTATCCTTCACACATCAACCAGTTAGCCATACAAGTACTACATGAAGATCTTAAGCAAGTAGTAAGATGATAATCACACACAACTAAAAGAAAACCAAACAGCAAAAATTAATTCAGAAAGTTTATGCTTGACCAGCTCTATCTGCTTCTCATTTAACAAATACGTAGTAATGAATAAGGAATATATTAAAATCATAGAAAACACCTGCACAAACTGAGTATAAGAATTAGGGAACTCACTCTCCCTTTGGGAAGCATTCCGCAAACAGCATGCTCAATAATTCTTTCTGGAGTTCTCTGCTGTAGCTGGTCAAATTTTTCCACTTTCATACCACCAGGTCTTCCTGAATGCCTCCTGTAGAGCTTTTGTGTCCTCTTCTTCCCAGATACAGCAACTTTTTCAGCATTCACTTTTTGTGCTCCAAGTACAACCAAAAATCAGTTGAGTACTTATGCCTTATGCTATGCAAGAGGCCCAATATGACCATCAACATCTAGTGAAAAACTAGATAGATATCCACCAAGCCTGTCTCCAGAACATGACAATCAGAAGAAACAACACATGCCAGAGAACAACATCTCCACCAAAACTATTTGGAGTTTGGAACTTTAACAACAATACGAGTTTACACAAATCCAGAAGATAAAGTTCTCAAAACTTTTCATTCAATTAAAAGAAGATATTAAGCATATGGCATTATGGTGTTGGCTGGCCTTAGATTTCTTCCCATGTTAGATGAAAGGATTCCAGGATTAGGAGAGACTGCTATTAGATTCCAATATGCAACTTGCATCAGAAATTACTTGTATTACTTTTTGGGCAATAAGGAGTTTCCAAAGATTTTAGGGTATCCTTTTGCAAAGCCTGAGCCCGAATTACCAGCAGCACAGAGTACCATCTAGCAAGAGTTCTTTCCTGGCCATCCCAATATGATAAAAATAGGATTTGAGTAATCAAGTACAAGCGACATCTATGCTGATTTCAGTTAAACTCCTAAACCACTACATTAGTTCAAATGTATATAATAGAACTTTCTACAAAGCTGTTTGATTTATCATATATGTCACACACTTTCCTCTAAAACTCTTGTTTCATCTTCATAGACATAGACTAAGAGATTAAAATTGTGAGATTCACTAAGCTTTTGGGTTAGCAACAATTTTTATTGTATATTTATATAGGCTGGGTTGCCAAAAAGGCCTTTTTTCAGATGCCTGCGTGGATTGCCAGTCCACTGTCTGTATTTTTATCCTCCTTAACATGATTTTCAGTTTCTTACCCAAAAAGAAAAAGAAAAGATGATTCTTGAGGCTACCAGAAGCTGATGCCATTACCAAAAGTATCAACTACAGATTAACCAATAAAAACGAGGACACCTTTTTGCAAAATTGAGTACACTGGGAGCACAATCTCGTTGATGCATGCAGGATCCATTATCATTGTAATTGAAAAAAAAATCATATGAGGAAACATTAAACATACCACAATCACATATGCTCCCATGTCCACACTAGGAGTGTAGGTAGCCAGATTCTTTCCAAGAATATGAATGACAGTAGTTGACGCAAGTGTACCAAGAATTATATCCGTTGCATCAACCACATACCATGTTTTATCTGAGTGTCGATGATCAGCAGCTTTGGATGCCATGTATGATCCCAAATGTCCTATAAAACATAAAAGAACAAGAACCAAATCCAATTAAAAAAGCAAAGAAAAGAAAACAGAAACATAATAAATAATTTACAAGTGAAAGAAGCAGCACATGTCAAATTTTATGGAACTGACAAATATTAGATAAAACTTTTGTATGAAACACTTTAATGAAGTTCCAACATTGACAGGATTGGCAAAACAAAGCTTATAATTTACCCAATACACAAACCAAATAATAGAAACTAGAACTTTTAATATTTTTAATCATGATGCAATTTTTTGTTTCGAAAAAAGAATTTGGATGGAGTGTTTTCCAGTACAATCCAAGAACTGGTTTGGACTCCTAATGCCAAAAAGAAGGCATATTTGTGTTCTATGTCAATCCATGAACCAACAACCCCATAAAATTCAACATTAACCAACAACATGAAACTTTAATCAAAAACAAGAAAAACAAACTAATAAATCATTAAACTTCTAATACAATCCTTCACTTGACTCCACAAATTAAAAAAATAAAATAACATAAACAGCATAACATTGAACATACCAATAATAATTCATACAAACGAAAACAAGTGTTTTCATTTACTTTACTTACCAAAAACAAGAACAGAGACTTCCCGTTTGTCGCATTCTTATCTGCGAATAAACAGAGCTACAAAGAAAGTGCCAGAAATTCATTCAATAAGGAGACAGATATTACCGGCCCATTGCCCTCTGACTCCTCGAACATCCATCGTTGATTCTTGTAGACAACAGAGAGCTCCTGGCAACGAACCCACAAAGCCCGCTTGGTGTTCACAGGCCATGTCGTTTCGAAGGAAGCATTTATCTCCCAACCGAGAACCCAAGAAATGAGCTTGCACCAGAACCGGTGCTGTGTTATCGTCTTCAGAGTAGGAAAAGACAGCTTTGGCGTTGAAGAAGAAGAAGAAGAAGAGGATGTGAAGATGACGGAAGTTGATGCACAGAGCATTGCCAGCAAGTCCAGTGGCCCTGTAATGTCTCAGTGTCAATGATATAAAATTGGAACAAAAATAAAATAACGTTCGGATCACTTGCTTTTCATGATATCTTAAATATCAAAATCATTTATCTATTTGTATCAAATTGATCCTCGATCGTCGTTCAGTCCCTGATCCGGTGCTACCGCTACTCAAAACGACTGAAATATCATTTTTTGTACAGTGACATTCTGTACTACTGTTATATTGGAAGGGTAAAATTGAATATTACGAGAGTAGTTTGATCTTTTTAACTATTAACAGGGATTATTTTTACTCATTTGTATCTTATTTGTTATAATTTAAAAAATTATATCCTTAATAGATTATACATAAAGTTTAAGGACCTTAATGTTATTATACCATTAAGTTCCGGTCTACCCGGCGACACACGATAGATCGGAAGTAAATACTCGAATAAATTCGGGCCTCCATACGCGACTTTCCCATACTAATGTCACTTCTGTCGCACTGAGACCTGCAAACCGGCAAGAAATGTCAACTCTACTCAACATCAAATCTCCTCCGGTTCCTACCCTACAATTCTTACGGCACAAATCCCCCAAATTCATTTTTCTCAAGTTCAGAAGCCCTCGTATTTGCATTTTCTGTAACGGTAAAATGCCGTTACTTCACAGTGCCAATGCGGTTCCTTCCTCGCAAGGCGCAGTATCGGGGGCCATGAACCTGGTACAATCGGCTCAGCTCACGTGGCAGTCTGCTTTGCTTAGTAATATCGTGATTTTCACCTTAGGCTCTCCGATTCTGGTCTCCGGTTTGTCTCTCTCAGGAATTGCTGCCGCGTTCTTGCTTGGGACGCTTACGTGGCGGGCATTCGGCCCTTTTGGATTTCTTCTTGTTGCCGCTTACTTCGTTATCGTAAGTAAAAGCTTATACTGTCTTTTTGCCTCTAGTTACAGATTTGATTATGCTGTAGCTTCTAAAACTGTAATTGGTAAAGATTACATTTTTACTCAGTATTTTGATCTCTTCATAAAATGGTTTGATTCTTTAATTGGCAAAGATTACTTCTCTTTTCTTTTTCATTCTCTCTTCATTAATGTTTGATCAGGGTACAGCAGCCACAAAAGTTAAGATGGCGCAAAAGGAAGCTCAAGGGGTTGCTGAGAAGAGGAAAGGAAGAAGAGGACCGGGCAGTGTGATTGGTTCCAGTGCTGCTGGTTGCGTATGTGCTTTTCTCTCAATATATGGAATAGGAGGAAAAGCATTTTCTCGGCTTTGGCAACTTGGCTTTGTTGCCAGTTTCTGTACTAAGTTGAGTGATACTGTCTCAAGCGAGATAGGCAAGGCATACGGCAAGATGACGTGAGTAATATAGCTGTTCTTGGTTCGAATTGGGCACTTCATCTTAATGGAAATTTTGAGATGATTTTATTTTTAACCCTCTCCGACTTTTCATTTTGTGCGCTTGCCAAAGTTTAGGTGGCTTAAAAAGAAATCTCGAGAGTTGTTGCTGCTTGTATGAAGTGGTTTTTAGTTTCTGTCAAGAATGTTTTTTTTTCTCTGTATGAATGTTTATCTTGAAAACGAACCAATTCTGGTTGAAGTAGTTTCTAGTAAGTTTATAATCAGCTGTGAAGCTATTGAGAGTTGAAGCAAAATATGCATGCTTTCACAACGTGATTTTGTTCAAATACAATGCCGACGTTCCTTTTTTTTTCAATCTTTTAGTGTTTTTTTCACAATGTCCTGATACAAAACTTTAATGGACCAAAAGTTTCTGCACCATGAGCAGGTACCTGGTTACAACATTTAAAGTAGTTCCAAGGGGAACGGAAGGGGCTGTTAGTGTTGAGGGAACATTTGCTGGAATTTTAGCTTCATTTCTTCTTGCCACTGTTGGTTGTCTTATGGGCCTGGTATGCTTGTTCTCTCCTCATCTGTTTATGTCTAATTTTTTTCGGTTTTCAGTATTACTCATTCACTCGTATCTTTTGCTTCAATTTTTTAGAACTTTTTCTCGTATCTCAACTTGTCTTCTTCATGAACATCAAGTGCTCCTCTACAAGCTATTTAGTTTACCCATTATGAAAACTGGAAGTGTTCTGATATTGAAATTATTTTGGTATGTGAGTATGTTCTCTCTTGTAAAAATATACCAGTGGACTGGATAATTGCCTATAAAATGAATGAACGAGTAGGCTAGTAGAAGAATAACAACATTCTCAACCACCTCAAATTTAAGATTTGCTGATGCTTCTTCGAAACATAATAATATGCACAGGACTTGTAATTTGACTACATCGATGAATTTGTAAGTTGTTGATAAGAGCTTCATGATTTAATTTTGGACATCTTAGCATTGGACATTGGTAATACGTCCCAAATTTGTATGCGGCACATTCTGAACACACAATATTGTTTAGATTACTTCTATGGATAAGTCTCAAGTAGATAACTTCGGAAAAGCATAGAACTCAGAGAATGTATGTTACAAAAATTTGAATTTCTTGTTATATGCTAAGCCTTTTTCTCTCTGATTGAAACAGATAAATGCGCCTGAGGCAGTCATATGCATAATAGCTTCCCGAATTGCTAACCTTGGTGAGAGCATAATAGGTGCTGCACTCCAAGAAAAAGAAGGATTTAAATGGGTAGGCTACCTTACCAATGACTACCTTTTATCTTATTTCCTTTGTACTGTGATCTTTCCTGTCAGTCATTCATATGTTCAAATCAATTCCCTTATAGATAAGTGTTTGGCTACGTGACATCAAAAATAACTTTTGATCTGGCTGAACTATAGATTAATTGAACCTGGCTGTGTGAAGTATGATAATGGAGAAAGAATAATTCTTAGAGACCCACCATTAATTCAAGATCAATCTGTTGAGCAAACTTTTGAATTTGTTTACTTTGGTTGCATGTGGGAGCAATAAAATGTAATTATAGAAGGAGGATGTTTTATTATTTTGAAAACAAATTCTTCAACTAGAGTGCTACTGACTGGTTTCATGTGTATCCATATTTAAACTGATCTTCTTTTCAAGTTTTGGGATTCATTAGCTAGTATGGGCAATGTTTGAGTGCAATAGGCTTTGTATCATACTCCACGTTCCTTCTATTTTATGCAGCTTAATAATGATGCTGTGAACATTATCAACATATCCATGGGCAGCATTTTAGCTGTCTTGATGCAGCCAATTGTTCTCGGAAACTGGCATAGTTGAACTCTCGAAGTAATCAGGAGCCATACGCGCCCAGCCATGATCGTCTCTGCTACTCGATTGAATCGGTTGTACAGCAATGATTGACTATTAACTCATATTTCTAATTTTCCAGGTTTAAACAGATAATTAGACGATCAACACAGTCGGTACAGTATATCATTTTTATTTTTACCATTATTATTGTTAATAATAATAATAATATTATTATTATTATGTGGTATTCAAGGAGGTAGCATACAAGACAAACAATCACTCGATGTCTTGATTTCAAATTCTACTTTCGGATCATATAGCAGGGGTAGTGGTAGACCCGACCATTCCTCTGGGATTTCAGGAATATTTCAGAACAATGCAAAAGAATGGTTCATAATTGCATGGCTTTTGACCTTTTTCATGCACATGAAAACAAATTGGCCAATTTTGATCCAATGAGAATCTTTTGATATATGCTGCTGCAACATGTTGCCCATTTGGTCCAACTTGGTGCATTTCTCTTTCTCAGTGGTAATTAATACTGAAATGGACTGAAGAATGGTACTCCTGCCTGCCCATTTTTTTTTATTATTAATTTAAATTTTAAATTTCAGAATTAATAAACACACTTGTGTATTTTCCCGACAACGAAGAACAAAACAAACGGCATATCTCGTCGTTTCTAAAGAACTTGATGCCAAACGCCCGAGGCCCCTCCCGGTCGTTTTTCATGATGGCCGCTGCTGCGCTTTCGGTAGGCTGCTCCGTACTGCCGCGTAAAATTCGTCGAGTGACAACGACAACGACCGTATTCTCACAGAGTAGGTACCTCACCGCCACTAAGGTTCTCACACGTTACAAACATGCAAATCAAATTTGGCATTTTCTACGCGGTGATTGTGGTGATACTAGTCCGCAACGAGATGGAAATCAAGCAAATCACGGGCTGTCACGCTGCACGTATGCGTCATCCGCCGCTCATGTGTGTTTGCCTTTTTGAGTATTTCGTGGAGGACAACTGGCGGACGCAGAAAATGGTGGGGACCAAGGTTTTCAAAGCTTCTTTCATACTTGAAAATACTATATTACCCTTGAGAGAAGATTGGATGCAAGAAGAATCTTCTTCTAATAATAATAATAATACCAGAGACAATTGAACCTCCAAAATTAATAAAATCCAGATTTTTACTTCTTAAATTTGATTAAATTTAAATTATTTATTATTAATTATCAGACGTATTAATATTTATTTAAATTAATAATCAAAGGTAAATTTAATTTAAATAAATAACTCATAAGAACAATAATTATTGAAGGGTATTAATGTTAATGTCTTAAAAAAACAAGGGTAGTTTTAGGTATAAAATATAAATGTCCCCTCGAGCATTGAACCTAATGCACTCAGAGCTTTCCCCTTCACAGCCACGACTTACCGAGTGCGGGACATTTTTTTTCTCTTCGTCTTTCTCCATCTCACTCTGCAAGATTACACGAAAAAACGACCACCTTACGATTTTGAAGAACACGTTTCGTTATTCGTCTTTCTCAATACACGCGTGAGTTTGCTTCCTCCACAAATCCCATAATATCAAGGTAAAAGCAATTTTCTATTTACTTCCCTTTGAAACCAAGCACAACTACATCGCATTCTTCAGCATATAAACAACTCTGCCTTGTTTTCTTACTTTCCATTTCTATAATTCTGACTTCCTTTACCAAACCCACCTGCCTTTTTATTTTTTTCCAGAAGTTGGAGCGACATCATTTTGTCAGTGTCAGTCGGTTTTGGATTCATGGCTGTGGATTCTCCTGACCGGAGAGAAGTAATGGTCAAGATCGACGGTGATAAAACCAGCAGCGCTAATACCACCGGCAGCAACTATAGCCAGATTTGGAGAGACTCAAGTTATGATTTTTGGAAAGATAGAGATCACAACAACAAAGAAAAGCAGGATGTAAATAATGGTGGTATGGCAGGAAGTGAAGAAAAGGGTTTTGGTTTAATGCCACGCGACCGACCAGTTGAAGATCCACCATCGAAGTTGATTGGTCAGTTCTTACACAAGCAGAAGGCCTCAGGTGAGATCTCCCTTGATATGGACTTAGAAATGGACGAACTTCAACAGCAAGGTGGTAAAAATGTTGTTAGTAGTGATACTGTTAATACAAACAATAATATTGTTGCCCATACCTTACCAACTGTGTCTGAATCGCCAACCACAAATAGAGTTTCTTTTGATTCCTTTAAAAGAAGGCATTCAAATTCTACTAGTAGTCATAAGGATTCCCCGCTAAAAGATTCTGATGGAGAGCTTTTGAAGTGTACTTCAAAAAAGTCGGTTGACAGGAGCGTGTCGTTTAATAAGAAGTCTGCTTTGTTGAATACAAAGACTAAGTCAAGATTGATGGACCCGCCACCGGAGAAAATGGATACCAAATCAGGGAAAGTAGTGGGAAGATCAGGACCGGTTAAAAGTGGGTTTTTAGGGAAAGCTGTGGATGATGAAGAGGATGATCCATTGTTGGAAGAGGACTTGCCTGACGAGTACAAAAAGGAAAAAATTAGTATATGGGTGCTGCTGGAATGGATTAGTTTGATTATGATTATAGCGGCACTGGTTTGTAGTTTGACCATCAACTATTTTAAGGATAAGTATTTGTGGAAGCTTCATTTGTGGAAATGGGAAGTTTTGGTATTGGTTTTGATTTGTGGTAGGTTGGTTTCCAGCTGGATAGTTAGGATAATTGTGTTCTTTGTCGAGAGAAATTTTCTTTTGCGAAAACGGGTTTTGTACTTTGTTTATGGACTGAGGAAGGCTGTTCTAAATTGTCTTTGGTTAGGGCTTGTGTTGATTGCTTGGCACTACTTGTTTGATAAGAGAGTTGAAAGGGAGACTAAGAGTAAGGCTCTTCAGTTTGTGACAAAAATCTTGGTTTGTCTCCTGGTGGGCGTGATGTTGTGGTTGGTGAAGACCCTATTGGTGAAAGTTCTTGCATCTTCGTTTCATGTGAGCACTTATTTTGATAGAATTCAGGAGGCATTGTTCAAGCAATATCTGATTGAAACACTTTCCGGTCCTCCTGTGATTGAAATACAGAAGATAGAGGAAGAGGAAGAGAGAATTGCAAGTGAGGTTCAAAAGCTACAAAATGCAGGTGCTACTGTCCCTCCTGGTCTAAAGACTTCTGTCTCATCCTCACCACAGAGTGGAAAGGTAATAGGAAGTGGAAGGCTTCAGAAAACTCCCCGGGGAGCTGGAAAAAGTCCCAAGCTTTCTCGTGTCTTGTCCAACAAAGAAGATGATGGGATAACAATTGATCACTTGCATAAGTTGAACCCCAAGAATGTCTCTGCTTGGAACATGAAGAGACTAATCAACATAATCCGTCATGGATCTCTTACCACATTGGATGAGCAGATACAAGATTCAACTCACGAGGACGAGTCAGCACCACATATTAGAAGTGAGTATGAGGCAAAAGCTGCAGCAAGGAAAATATTCCAGAATGTGGCCAAGCCAGGGTCCAAGTATGTCCTTAATTCTGCCATATTTACAACACCATATTATGTGTCTAAATTTGGTGCTTATATGCCTTTACACTTTAACGCTGACTTGCAATTCAATTTACATTATGAGTTTATGATTTTAGTTCTTACTGCTGTAGTTTTTACTGCAAAGTTCTACATATTTGCTCTTTCTGTATGGAGTAGAACTAGGAAATCAAACCGCACTCACGAACCTCAAAACCCACCTATTTGTGTTTCTTTTAAGTCATTCTCTTGCCGTGACTTGTACAGACCCTGGCCTCAAAATCAAAAGGGATCATGATTGATTATTCCTATGCTTCTCCATCTACGATGTGGTCTCGTCATCATTGTTGATTGTATTTCAATTTTGCTCCTTATTTTTTTCTTAGGTACATCTACCTGGAGGACATCATGCGTTTCTTGAGAGAAGATGAGGCTTCAAGGACCATGAGTTTCTTTGAAGAAGAACCTGAAAGCAAGAGAATTAGCAAGTCAGCCTTGAAGAATTGGGTGGTGAGAATTTGGCAACATATTAATATCTAATATGTGTACATTCACTATCTTCCGTTTATTTTTTTCCCCATTCATTGTTTAAGTAAAATATCAAGTTATTTGTGAAATATATACAAATGACTATCACTGAAGATAAATTCAAACCTTAAGCTTTGGGTTCATAGGGAAGTGAACGAATTAATACAGTCCTATACATGTTTTATTATGATCCCAAAAAAATGTTGAAAAGAAATTAATCAGTGTAATAGATATGAATAGTCAGATGGTAAACATTTTTGGTTTGCTATCTCAAGAAAGTTGGTTGATATGCATTAATTTTTGTGGGACTATCACATAAATCACGGGATTGTTCACTGTTTTTAATTGGTTTGATTTTGGTATGAAGTTGTTCGAAGGATAATTGTCTTTTCAGGTAGCATATGGTGAGATTGTCACTTGTTTGAATTTTTGGGATAAAACATACTATATTCAGTATATTGAAATTTAAATGAGTTTAAGCAGCTTGTAATGATATTTGTTTTATTTATTGAATTACTAAAACTGGAATAAAGTCTTTTCGTGCACATGTACATAAAAATATAACTGTATGATTTTCATAATTTATTTGTTGCATGTTTATAAATATCCGTGTCATCTAAGCGTTTGTATCTCCTCGCTAAATACAATTCATAGTTTTTGTTGGTACATATGTGCAATGTAAATGACAATGTGATGCTCCTGGTTTAGGTTAATGTTTTTAGAGAGCGGAGGGCACTTGCCTTTACATTGAACGATACAAAAACGGCAGTCAACAAACTTCATCGATTTGTCAACATTTTGGTTGGCATTATTATTATCATTATTTGGCTCCTCATATTAGGAATTGCCACCACCAAGTTTCTCCTCTTTGTAAGCTCTCAGCTTGTTGTAGTGGCATTCATATTTGGAAACACATGCAAGACAGTATTTGAGGCTATTATCTTTCTCTTCGTAATGCACCCATTTGATGTGGGTGATCGGTGTGAAATTGATGGCGTTCAGGTACATCTGGATAACATTTTCACAAGTATATGAATTTTGGCTTTTGTTAATACTTTGGTTGGCCTAAGTTGTAATTTTTTGAATTGCAGATGGTAGTGGAAGAAATGAACATCTTAACTACTGTTTTCCTAAGATATGACAACCAGAAGATCATAGTCCCCAATAGTGTTCTTGCTACTAAGGCCATCAGTAATTATTATCGTAGTCCTGACATGGGAGACGCTGTCGAGTTCTGCGTTCACATATCTACCCCGGCAGAGAAGATTGCTCAGATGAAACAGAGAATATTAAGGTAGATACTGAGACACATTATTACGTTTGGCAAGTTTCATGTGGTAATACTCAAAAGCGTTGTTCCGATTATATGCGCGATGAATTCTTTCTGATGTATTATTTGTTGTTGCTGCCATGCAGTTACATCGAGAACAAGAAAGATCACTGGTGTTCAAACCCTATGATCATATTTAAGGATGTGGAGGAACTGAATAGGGTGAGGATAGCGATATGGCTGTCGCATAAAATGAACCACCAAGACATGGGAGAGAGGTGGGCGAGGAGAGCCCTGCTGGTAGAAGAGATGACGAAGATTTTCAGGGAGCTTGATATTCAATACCGTTTGTACCCGATTAACATCAATGTCCGTGCGATGCCGGGCACTCCGATGACCTCTGATCGTCTTTCCTCAAATTGGACAGGGTCGGCTTTCAGCTAAGTGAGGATCCAAACTAAACAGGAACCAAACAGTTATCCTCGTACAGTCAAAGATCCCTATTTGAGAACACTTCAAATCAATGTGTCTTTACTTCTATAATTGTCATCAGTCTTGGATTTCTTTTTTTAAAAATATTGTAAAATGATCGTAATCCTGTATCGTCCGAGAAGTAGCAGTGAAATGAAATTCGTAGGTTCTCTAGCCTTCTTTTCGAAGAAATGGCACTTGGCACGGTTGCCGAGATTAACTGATTGGCGTTAAAGCAGGCTGAGAAAGTGCTTTGCAGCCGCATGCAACCCCTGCCTATCTGTTGTGATTCCATTGAACGAACGCTCTAATCATCTACCAAACACCTGCAATACCTGTACAATTCTCTGCAAAATCAGTGGTGATATTACAAAATTTTTCGTTGCTCAAAAATTTCTTTATTTTTTTTTCTTTAATTTAGGCACTATGATTCGCTCTCTTTAGGGAATGTAACTTGAAATTTGGAAAACTGAAACTTTAAAAATATATATATATAACAATAATTTGATGAACTGAACAGAAACTGTATCCTAACAATTCTTCTAAACAGATTAAATATTGTCATCATATTGACCGATATTCGTCGTGCTCAGCATGAAATTAACATAGGCAAAGTTGTTTCACCGCATCAAAAGAAATAAGCAACGTTAGTACTTGTAAACAGATCAAATAAAAGTAACATCAGATGCAAAATCCCAAATGGGTGCGTGAGTGAGAAATGAAATTAATGAAAGCTTTCAATACACGATAGTTTAACCTGCTGGGAGCTTGCCAAAAACACATATACACAGGCACTACGCCGTTGTTGTCACCACTTGGGAGACCTTACCATTCATTTGAAGGTATTTCTGTGCTTTTCTTTCCAATTCCAAGGAACATAAAATATATCAACTTCGTCAAGATAATTAATCAATTAGATTGTTCAACCATACAAATCAAGATACTACATTTGTCTCACTTGGATTATAGACCATGAAAACTGACGCCATAACTGTAACTTCCATGCAAAAGGCAAAGAAGCAGCTATTATTTAGCAACCGCTCCTAGAATTCTGTATTACAACAGTGAATTGGAGACCAGGCACAAGGGAAAGTGCCAATCCAAAAACCTAGCGGATAGCTCATTCAATTTTTGGTTTAACGAATTAGAAGAGATAATAGACTAAAAACAAACCTGAGAAGATGAAGTTTTAGCCCTGAGACATCCAACATGAGCAGAAAACTCAGAGGGGTTCATAACTGCCACCGCCTTTTCTTGGCAGGACTGTTAAGCTGACAGAGGTGGGGGTTTTGCACTGTTGAGCTGTATATGTCTGGCACAGAAGCACTATCATAATGGTTCTGAGTATTTTTAGGCCAGGATAGCCCAGAGGCTGTTGGAGGGGAAAGAATTTGTGGCACTGCCCAGAAGGACTCTGGAACTTGACCCAAGCACTCATCATCATCTAGTTCTTCCTCAGCAGACCTTAAGATTGACAAGCTGTCAGTGTCTCCCCGCTTGCCACTATCAGCCTGGAAGAGCACAAAACACCAGCACAATCATGAAATGTATCAACTGTAAACACTAGAAGAAAATGACACAGTAGTCAATTGTTTAATCAGTTAATTCCTCTACTACCACAACCAATAAATACAGAGTCAAGGACATGATACTCAACTCACATGCCTGAACATGTATTGTTGAGGACACTTATCAGAAATTAGAAATGTCAAGCAACAGATTTTTTAGTTAAATGTAGCAAGCATTCTAGTCAACATGTGCTTTCTAGCATAAAAAAAAGGAAATTGAAGAAGGCTCACATCAGAAGGCAAGTATAAGTCATTATATGTCTCAGCAGTCATGCTGTGTCCAATACTTCATATTGGGAATGCACAAATCTCAAATGAGCATATGCGCGGACGAGGAGAGACTGAAGCTATTCCTGTGAATGCCCTTTGACAGTCACTCTAGTACAAACAACTATTGGCATTCATTAAGCAATAAACATAATTGAAGCCACAACCCAAAGAATCTTCCTCCACCCCAGCATATATGGAATCAAACATGAATTTCATTGTAACAAAGCATACCTTAGATGATCCATTATCCATGAAGCCATAATTTTGATTGAATTCAGGTAGCCCAAGAAATTCATCAATATGCCATGATGGAATGCTTCCAGCTGCAGACCCCCCAGCAAATGACCCTTCTGTTGTCGCGAAGTTGCTAACGCCACCAGGATTTGGAGGTAAAACTTCATTGTATTCACCAGCCAATGGCAATGGGGTGCCCCTTCTAGACAGAGATTGAGTTTTCATGTCCGAAATATTTTCCCCAGAAAGTGACTTAACCGAAGAAGATGATGCACCAGGGTCAGCTGATTCAAGACCCACTTTTACCCCAGTAAGCAAAAATCTTTGATGAGCAGACACCAACGTATTAGCTGTGTGTATGGCAACATCACATTTCCTGCAGAGTAAAGCTCGATCTTGTAAACAAAAGAAAAAGCCAGCTATTTCCTGCAAAGAATGGTCACACCCTTAGAAGCTAATCGAAGTGAAGAACACTTCTATTCAATATGTCAGAAACCAAAAATTCAAGAAAGTTAATTAAGACATTCTGAGATACAACTATTTTCATGAAACAGAAATACAACCAAAAAACTGACATCAACATTTTACAATAGATTGAAAATCTGTGCCTTCTGTAAAGTGTCTCAAAACTTTTTTTCATGCATACTCTGACCATCATCCTATCAACACACATAGCTGCAATAAAACTATCTTATCTTCTCACAACCTGCCTTTCATGTTCTTTATTGTAGCCAAACTTTATTTTAAGGCTTAATCAAGCCAATTAAACATCACATGATCTGAAAACAAGATGTCATTCCCCAAGTCAAGCAAAGACTTTAATTCTGCTCGCACCAAAAACATAATAGAACACTGAATTGCAGCAAAAACCATAATATTCTCAATTTTCCATACTGTCAACATTTCTTCGCAAACAAAGCAACTGAACACATAATATCCACAGTTTTAACTTATTACAACTTACAAAATTTTCGAGCAACCAACTAAGGAAATCACATACTAAATTATCCAAGAAAACGAAAATATTGAGTTAAAAGAGATATCATTGAACCCCCCTCCCATTGCATAAAATAATTCAGGGGAATCCTCATGATCTGAGAAATAGCAATAATCTCTCCAGCAGTGAAGGTCTCAGATAAAATCCAGGGAACTCTTTCAAACAAATTTCTGCAAGTTGAGAAGAGATGCCGGACTAAGTTAACATTTTTACCAGAAGTTTCGGTCAAATTCTATGATCAAGTGTGTATATCTGTATCTAAATCATACTATACGCGAGATCAGCGATATGTATTCCACGAATAATGCAAAATCTACGGCCAAATAAATAATAATTGAAAGAAAAAATGAATTAGGAAAGTGTAAATAATAACAAAAACCTGACAGATGTCACACTTGGGCATTTGTGACGAAGAAGATAGAGGAACCCTCTGGTGCTTGCTCGCTAGCTTGTTGGCAGCATGAACTTTGTCGTCGCACTCCCAACACAGCGCCGCCTCGTCGGCACAACACAACACCGTCGCTTCCGCCGCCTCGCAAACGTTGCACTGTATCTTCATCTCCGAAACAATATCACCACAAGATCCAAAACTCCGTCGTTTTAAGATACGTTTTTGCCTCTTGATTGAGCAAATTACAAAAACTGAAAGTGAAAAAAATCAAATGGCTATGGAATCAAAGTGATGGAAGGAGCTGAACAGTAGTTAGAGAGGCAAATCGGGGATATTATGTGAGGCTAGAAACGTTCAACGCGTGGCGGTTTATAGTTTGTGTTTTAAAAACAGAAGACCGCCTCTGCTCTGTCGAGCTGTATGACAGGACAAATATCCTAAATTCCATCCCACGTTATCTTCGTAGCGCGTCGATCCACGCCCTCCCGTGCGCAATTGATTCTCATTGTTCAAACGACGTCGAATCCATGAAGACAAGGTGCAAAATATTGATGTATCAATCCATCAGGCATAATAAAGCTACAGTCGATAATTTCAGTAGAAGAAAGCTAACAAAATTTTCCATGCCACGAAGACAAAAGCAGAGGTTGCCAGGTAAATGACAAAGCTGTATTTACAAGTTTTTCATCCCATATGTAAAGATTTCCAGTCACTCTGTGTTACACAAATTTGCACAAAGACCTGCAAACATGTTCTAAGATAGTAAATGGAGGGCAAGAAAACTTTCAAGCCCAGGGCTTTGAATGGTATCTCTATAATATCGCCATTCTGGATAGAGAAGAAAACATGAGAACCATCAATGTACATGAAACCCTCTTTTGAAAATCCTGCAGCTTCCGTGGACTGATTCAGTTTAACTGATCCATGCACTAAGCTAGAATTGCCAACTCCTGGTGAAATGGGCTCTCTGACCACATACTCAAGATCCTGAGATAAAATGGGCATACTGAATCCACCTGCTGAGAGCACTGCAGCTGTGGATCCAGCAGCAGTTGAGACCCTAAGACTACTTGATCGGCAGTTCACTAATAGCCAGCACGGCAAGACATCTCTTTTAATCCTGCCAACATGCAGAATAATGACATGTTAAGTTACGATATACTATGTCTAAGCAGCTAGTGACTCATTCTCAGTTGGGAATTCATTGCTTGAATGAAAACCGAGAAACTGCAGCAGGACAAGAGTGTGCAATCAAAATGTCATCGAGAGCAAACGTTGGCGTTGATTTTGAATTCATTGATATCCTTGATAATTTAGATGGAACTGTTTGACCATACAGAATGTTATCAATAACCTGCAAAAAAAAATTAAATAGTTAAGCAAGTCTACTCTTAAAAATATGTGTTTTGGTATAAACATATATACAACTCTAATCTCTGCAACTCAATTCAAACAGGGTAAGATTACATATAATGAAAACAAAAGATAAAGAACACAATTCTAAGTTGAAAGTTGAAACAGGCTTAGCAACTACAACTACAGCACCAAGTTAGTTCTTTGCTATTCAAAAATGAAGATAAACATCTTCTGTATTGTTTAAGCAAATCATTTCGTTATTAAAGGATACACAAACGAACAACGACGAAGAAAGCGACCGACAAGCAAATATAAGAAAACCCAGAGACAGAAGCCGGGCGAGACATTAACTCGTACCTTTTCCCATGTTTCAGCGAACCAAACAGCGCATATAAGAACCCAAAGTATCATCTACTTTGGAATTTTATCAAACAACTCAAATGCGACGGCAAATACAACATACGCAAAACCCAAAAGTCGCTAGAATTACATATAAAGAACTCAAAATGAAAGTAACTGTTTGGCATACAAAAATGAGAACAACCCATGGCCGAAAAGTTATTGCATTCGTGACTTCACGGAAACAACGACGCTCTAAAGAACACTAAACCACCAAAAAAAAAGAGTACGGGAATAATACCAGAGGATCAGTGACGCGAGAGATTCCGCCTGCGTGGCTCACTGAGTACACGCCCATGGTTTCAACAGCAACAACAGTTTCTTCCTCGCCATACTCTACGTCTCTCCGTGCATTGCAAAACCTGAAAGCTGCATATTGAGACTGGTCACTGTCGTGCACCGGCTCGGGTTGACAGAGGTAAGAAATGGGTAGTGAGCTTGGGTTCAACATATGTGTAACCCCGACTGCATTTGACTTGGTCCCTGACATGTTACGATGTTTTATTGAGTCGGTGGTTTGCCACCTCTGCATTGCCAAGATGCAAAATTTTTATATTACAAAAATTATTTATTTATTAAAAAATTTCTTAAAACTTGTCAATAATTAATAAATTAATCTAAAGGTAGCGTTGATCCATCCAAACCAAACCCGCCACATCATCCAATGAGAACCAATCTAGGTTCAGTCTTTCTCCCATTCGGATCCAACCCAAATTCTCTAAAATCTTTTCGGATCCAGTTTCCTCGGTCCTCTTTTCTCGTGAAACTTTCCGGATCCTCCGATCGGACTTCGCGCAATATCATCCTCCGACACAAATCTGTGTAAGAACCACTTGGAATTGTGACTGGTTATTGTCATTTTAATCTTTATTTCGTTGGATTACGTTGAATTGTTCCGTTTTTTTAGGTGTATTTTGCAGTAACTATGACCCCTCTGTTTTATTTTGAAAAAATTCCATGCTTGAGCTTGTTATTACTGGGATTTTGTTGAGTTTGAGATTTATTCGTGTAATTGTGAGTTTTTCGACGAAATTTGATATCTTGTTTGTGTGATTTCAACGCACGGTAATTTTGAGCGATTTGTTGTTGGTTTCAGCTGAGAAGTTTAAATTTTTAGCTTTTTCTCATGTAAATTTTGTGTTTGATGGTGGGTTTTGAGATAACCCATGTGTCTGATTTATCTCTCCCTATACATGCTATGTCTACGTCTATTCATGGATTTTTATTTTGGGGATTTTAATCCGATCCATTTGTTCTGATTTTAACTTATTCGTTTAAATCACGGTTTTGGAGTAAAATTGAGTATAGATTATGCTTTTGTGATAAACGACTTGTGACTATGTTGTTATTACTTTATGAAAGTTTTGTGCTTCGATACATATTTTAAGTGAATTCCCATTTGTATAGAAGTTTTTAATCATTTTTTTGGAGTTGTTTAGCATTAAGTGATATAGCCTTGAAAGCAATTGCAGGTATGCTCACTAGAATTGGTCTGACTGGGACCCATTTTATTTTATTTCTTTTTATGTATGTGTATAATTTTATGATCATAGAGAAACTAAAATGGGAATATGTTTGCATTATTAAATTCATGTGTCCTTTTTTGTTTACTTTTCATGAAAATTGTAAATTTTTTCGTGGGTTTTTCTGTGTCATAGATATATAAACCACTATAGTTGGGGCAGTTACAGTGCTTTGAAATGTCATCTCAATAATCCTTTGGTTTTAAGCAACATTTTCTAAATTAATTTGTGCAGAGGGGACACCAGATGATCATTCAATTTCAGAGTACTTTAGATGCGCGGGCATGTGTGTGTGTGTTATGTTTTTTGAACTAAAATTTTATCCTTGGTTTATTACTTTTTCTTTCCTAGAATTTTATCATAAGTTTGTGGCTTTAGTTATTTAGCCCTCTCCCCTCCTCCGCCACCCCACTAAACCACCCCCCCTTCCTCCAGAGATTGACTTGTTTGCATTTTGACCATTTATGATAATATCTGTTATGTCCTCAAAATTAATCGATTAATTGTCAATTTGTGCAGTCATGGTATTTGGCCCTTAATTCTACACCAGATAGACTTATTTGTGTTTTGTTCTGAGCTCTTATGTGGAATTCGTATTACTTCTAAATCTATGCGATGGAAGTGTCAAATGACACAGCCACTAAGAAATCAAAGCGGTTAACGTCCGTTGTGTGGAATCACTTTGAAAGGGTCAGAAAGGCTGATGTTTATTATGCTTTTTGTGTTCATTGTAACAAAAAACTTTGTGGATCAAGTAATAGTGGAACTACACATCTGAGGAATCACTTAATGCGGTGTCTGAAAAGATCTAATTATGATATGTCTCAATTACTTTCAGTGAAGAGAAGGAAAAAAGATAGTAATGTGACCCTTACAAATGTCAGCTTTGATGGTGGGCAAAGAAAAGATGAGTATATTAAAACCATTGTGAAGTATGAACCTGAGAAAAAAAAGACGAAGTCATAAGCATTGGGAGTAGTAGGTTTGATCAAGAGCATAGTCAGCTTGATCTTGCTGGATGATAATATTGCATGGTTACCCATTGGCCATGGTGGAGAATGTTGGGTTCAAAGTATTTGTCAAGAATCTTCAGCCAATGTTTGAGGTTATGCCAAACACCTCTGTTGAGCTTTCATGTATGGAGATTTATGAGAAAGAGAAACAGAGAGTGTATGATATGTTAAGTAAATTGCAAGGAAGAATTAATCTAGCAGTGGAAATGTGGTTCTCAACAGAAAATGCTGACTACTTGTGTTTGATGATGACTGGAAATTACAGAAGAAAATCCTGAATTTTGTCACACTTGAGTCCTCCAATACAGAAGACATGCTTTTGGAAGTTATTATCAGGTGTCTGATGGACTGGATATTGACTGTAAGTTGCTTGCCTTGACATTCGATGATTGTCCTGCTGCTGATGATATTGTCCTCAGAATCAGAGAATGCATATCCCAGAATAGGCTTCATTCAAATAATGGTCAATAGTTTGATGTCTGATCTGCTGCAAATGTTCTGAATTTGCTTGTTCAGGATGCCTTGGAAACACTCCAGGATGTGACTCAAAAGATTCAGGGAAGTATTAAATATGTCAAAAGTTCACAATTAACATAAGGAAAGTTCAAAGAGATTGCGCAGCAAGTTGAAATCAATAGTCAGAAGAACCTAGTTCTTGATTGTCCAATTAGATGGAACTCAACATATATCATGCTAGAAACAGCCTTAGAATACAGAAATGCTTTTGGTGCCTTAAAAGACCTTGATTCTGACTACTTATTGGCTTTAACTGAGACAGAGTGGGAATGGGCAAGTTCCATTGCAGGCTATTTAAAACTTTTTGTTGAAATTACCAATCACTTCTCCAGCAACAAATCTCAAACTGCAAATGTATATTTTCCTGGGATTTGTGATGTTCATATCTAATTAATTGACTGGTGTAAGAACCCTGATGAATTTCTATGCTCTACGGCATTTTGAGATTTATGGTAGTATTGCTCTGGATAGGATAAAGGAAGTTGATGGTACTGAGGAACTTTTCAATGCCTATTCTATCTGCTTAACCATGGTGGATCAAGGCTCAGCCTCGCCAGGAAGCAGCTTACCTAGCACTAGTAATGACAGTAGGGATAAACTAAAGGGCTTTGATAAATTCCTCCATGAGACTTTTCAAAGTCAAAATGCAATATCCGACTTGGATAAGTATTTAGAGGAACTGGCCTTTCCTCGTAATTGTGACTTCAACATATTAAATTGATGGAAAGTACTTGTGCCAAGGTACCATATATTGTCCATGATGGCTCGTGATATTATGGTGACTCCAATGTCAACTTTTATTCCAGAATCTGCATTCAGCAGTGGACGTAGAGTGCTTGATAGTTGTCAAAGTTCTCTGAATCCTGATATTCTACAGGCCTTGATATGTGCACAACACTGGTTGCGGACGGAATCTGACGGTATGCGCACTTTCTTTGAATTCCTGTTACTTATACACACTCTAAAACATAATTTATTGCTGATCATATTTTATTGATTCATAATTATTTCATCAGAGCTCAATCCTTCTTCAAACCTTTATGCCCTGTCCCTTTATGCTGAAGCAACTTAAGCTGTAGACGGTGAGTTTTTGTTGGTTCTTCTTTTGTTGTTATTCTCTACCAACTTTATATTCATCTTCCCAGAATATCCATATCTATGATGCTATTCTTATCTTATTGTTTTGGTTTAATGGCATTGTCGTGCAAGGTTGATGGATTTGCCATCAGTTGATAAGATGGCATTTGATCATTTCCAACAGTTAGTCCTCATTCTCAGAATCTGATGTAGATTTTAAGATAGCTTTCCTACTTACCTGTATTAATTCTGCATGTCCATTTATTAATCTTAGTGAGCAGAAGTGCTAAGGGCTTAAAGTTCCTTCAGCGACACTTAAAATGCATATTAAGTGCTTAGTTTTATACTTAGATTGAAGTTAGCTCTGATAGTGCCATCATTTCATTTACAAAATTTTCACACACACACACACACACTAGTAAATGCACTTTTAACCAGCATGATAACCGGCAATGCACAAAGAAAGGTTCTTGTAGATTGCTACTTCCTTATATCCAAGTGCTTTTTAAGGCATTTCTTCTGTTGGTTGCTAACCAGATGGATAAGAAATCTACAGCTATGATTTTTGCATTTTTCTCCCTCATTTGTTTTGTACAAGAACAAATCCCGTTCTTGATTTACAAGAGGTTCTTTGGAGTCAAGACTTGGTAGTTTGTATAACGAAGTGCTATGGTGGTGGGGCACAATACAAGTTTTGCTAGAATTTCATGCGTTAATCCTGAGCTGAGCTGCACATGGAAATGCAAAATTACGTGTGGGATTACGGTCACTTAGTTTTCATGGCATTGAATCTCCAAAACATATGGGACCTTGTGTTATATTTTAGGATACTCTACTCCCCATCTTCTATATATATATATATATATATATATATATATATATATATATATATTAAAGTACACAAGAATACGTGGAGATACGTACGCCCTACCCAATTCCCAACGTATAGGGTGGACGCGCTCTCTTTCTCTCTCACTCTCTCTATCCTATAAATTTTACCAAAACAGGCAAATCAACCGGGCTATCCTTTTCTTTTACCTCTTCAATTTAATCAAATAGAATATGCAGAAGTTAGTGCTGAATTAAAGCGATTTCAAAAGGCGCTTCTGGCAAAAAGTTGATAGACAGAACTTACTTTATACAAAAAGCACATATTGTGTACCCAAGTAAAAGGATGAATAAAGGGTGTGCTCACGTGAGAGGCAAGAAATCGGTGTGCAAAGCTTTTGATAAAGGTTTTGTTCGTGGCCAAGATTATTGTTGAAGAATCAGAATATTTTACTTTGCATATTGTATTTTTATATAAATTAAGGGTGATTACTTTGATTATTGCAATACTGATCATATTTTACTGATAATGGATTCCTCGTATTTATAATTTAATTACGGTTTTATTTTATTTGTAAGAAGTCTTTCGTATCCTTCACTTTTTTAAATTTATAAAAATAATTTTTTTTTATTTTTTTTAATATCGTGTGTATGCATACATCGGTGGAAATCACACCGTAGGGCTGACTTACGGGCTTAACGCTTAGTGCGGGCCCCAGTACTTATATGCCTTTTGCCGTTAAAGTTTTTTTTTATTTAAATCGCTTTAGAGGTGTGAAAGTACGAACGTGGCCATGAATTAACGAACATATTCGGGTTATTTAAAATTAAAAAAATTCAAAAGGAGGAACAAATTCCCTCCAAATGATTGGGTACAACTCACAGCACACAACGCAAAGTAAAGCGAAACGGACGCCTCCTTCCCACCAATATAAATATCCCTCGCTCGGCTCTGGTATTTTCTTAATCCTTCTCTCCGTTTCTCTTCTCTCTCTACAATCTCTCTTGTTTCACCGTTCAACGGTCCAGATTCTTTCATCAACAACATTCAGGTCAGTTTATCCTACTCTCTGGATGTATCAACGTACACTGAAACTCATATTTACAGCATTCAATTGACTCTGTCGCTACTCAAAAAGTGAAAGTGAAAAGAAGATTATAAATCTTTTGTTATCAATGGTGTTTGGATACTGAGAAAAGCGAAAAGAAAACTATGAATCTCTTATTTTCGGTGGTGTTTGTATGCCGAGAAAAGTGAAAAGAAAAGACTAAGAATCTCTTGATTTTAAGATTGTTTGGATTTGAGGAAGGGGGAAAAGAAAATAAAAAAGAGAAAATTACGAGTCTTTTGTTTTCATTTATGTTTGGATGCTAAAAAACATTTTTAAAAAAAAATTAATCTCCTGTTTTCAATGGTATTTGGATGCTGGGAAAAGTGAAAGGAAAATAAAAGCAAAAGGAAATTATGAGTCTCTTGTTTTCCTGCTCTCAGTGATGTTTGGATGCTAAGAAAAGAAACGAAACCAAAAGAAAACTATGAATCTCTTGTTTATACTGTTTAAATTTCCCGGATCGAGGTTTTGAGTGATCTGAATTAAAGGAAAATGACATGAATTAGTGCTTTAAATAGCACGTATTATCGGCTGGATTATATCTTTGTCAATGGCAAATCTTGAAAATTTTCTTGTTATGTCACGTGGTCTTTATCTGTATCAGAAACACTAATTTGGTTGCCGTTTAGATTGGGCTACACTTAATATTTCAGGAATTCTGATTTCATTTCTAGTTGAAATAAGATCAGGAAAACTATAAGAATAGTTATCGTACTTTGGATGAACTCTATTGTGTTTTTAGAATTGCTTGCTTCTTCATTTTGACCATTTGATCCTGTTATACATCAGTCAGAGAAGTCTTATGTTCATTAAGTGAATGAAAAATTATACAAATTTCAGTTTATTTCTTCCTCCTCTCTGGTCTAGCTCATGAACATCATTAGTAACTTGTAGCAGAAGCTTCAATGAAACTCCAATGAGTCTTTATACTGAATTGATATATTGACTTCGGTTCAACTAGCAATTACTTCTCAGAATGTTTTGGCTTAAATTGTATGGATATACAAATAATTGGATTTCAAGCCAGTTAATTATGTGGACTGTAATTCTAACTCGTAGTGAAAATGTTGATAGTAAGCACTTTTCTTACTTCAAATACATGGTAGATTAGGTGGGAATGATTTATTGACCAAATTCCTTCTTCAAGATGTAAATATTGTCTAAAATAAAGAGCAGATAATCTATTTAGTAATTTAGGCAGTCTAAAGTGGTGATGCACTTTCCATGCCAAATTTTAGAGAGACTTGTATAGCACTCATTTGTTATAATTATTGATATTGCTCATTGATAAAATAGCTTTTATTTTGTTGCATTAGTCCTGGTGCATCTTTCTTATTTGGCAGGCCAGTTAATCTTTCTATTGATTATTTGTATGCGTGAAAAAACATGTCAGTCTAGTTGAACGTTAATAATCTGTCAACTGATGTAAGCAAGTTAAACTGTAGATTTTCAAGGCTTGTATTCTAACTAAAGTTGTTAAAAATTAAGATTTAATTGCTAAAAAATAATCAATAAAATTTGAAAAAATTATCAAACAATTAAAAAATAAAAAAAATGAGAAAATAAGAATAAAGATGATGAATTTAAAAGAAAATTTTTGCTTTTTTATTTTATTGATTATTCAAATTTGAGTCTCATTCTTTATATATGAAAATAGTTATTTAAAGTGAACAAATAACTAATTATAATTATTATTAATAATTTTAAACTATTTTTTACTTAAAAAAATAAATAATTTAATTAGTTAAATTGATTGTTCAACTGGCTCATCAATTATTCTTAACCTAACTCAACTAATTTCTAACAACTAGAATTATCTGAATATAGCATAAGATTTGAATCATATTCACAGAAGTCTAATTAGACTATAGTTCTCTTCTGTATAACTTTTTTTAAGCTTTCCCGTTGATCCCGTGATCTAGAGGTGTTCTGAAAGTAACAAGTGTACTTTTGATTAGTCCAAAGACCAAGATAAATTTAAAAGTGGTGGCTTTCGGCATACAGGTAACTATATTCAGTCTGGTGGATACGGCCTATGGTCAAGTGCTAGTTTGATTGCTTGCCATAAACTAGTTCAACTCGTAGCATTGCCTGTGCTTGAAAGTGATCTGAGCATTAATTTCTGATTCGCAAATCGGCATGGTATATACACATAGTACTAGCATGTCTTACACTTCCTTACCAAGCACCTTAAAGTCTATGCAGCGCTAGGAACTGAGATTATGGCTTAATTAAGGCTGGAAAGATGCCTTTTAAGTTGTTGGATTCTAATTCATTCCTAATCCCCAAGGGATTCCTGGGAGGTCCTGCACCCTTGGTCTTAGTTGCTTCGCCCATTTTCCAGTTTTGAGCCTTATAATTTTTGGATCTTCTAGCTTGGTAGCACATGCTTAGAAGATGTTAGGTGTCTTGAGTGCACCATAGCCGCAAGCATAAAGATAAGCTGTCTCGTTTTGGAGACCAACGAGTGTATAGTTCCAGTCTTGTTCTGCTTGTTACTGTCGAAGTCAAATCAAAAAGGTTGTATGCAGTTCAAGAGTTCAGATGGACCGTCTCGTCAGGTGATTTAACCCCAGATTCAGAATACCTTTCGTAGTGGACCCTTAAGATTGTGGGTTCCAGCCCATTCTCCATGCGCAACAAATACCTGGCTTTCTGTAAATTCTCTGTTCACCGCGAAACCTTCACGGGCTTGCCCACTCAAAGACCCAATAGCTCTTCCTGACAACCGTATTATTACTTATTCCACTTGCCTGGTTTGGCAGAGAAAACAGAAAGGCTGCATGGGCGTCTTTTGTGTCAATAGCTGGTTCGGTTCATGTACGCTTTGGCCTGTTCGTCCATTTAATCACGAGTTATGGTTCTGTGTCACTTACCCACTTGTAAAGATAGAGGGTGCCATATTCCCTTTTCATTCAAAAGATCTAAAATTCTGCCGTTCATTGACATCATTATTGAAGACCAGAAGTATCTTTCTTCCATCTTCGGGATTCAACAAGTCAATAGAGGTGGAGCGTTCTTTTCTCTTGGAAGAATGGTATGTTCATTCCTCAACGGATATAACGTGAAAACATAGCCTGGTTAGTGTTAAAACTTCTTTGCCCATGCATCAACTGGATTAATCTTAGCACCAAATTGAATCTTGAGCATGAAAGAATGTATATACCAAACTGTCCTTGTGTGATGAAAAAAAATTCTACAAAAATGTAAAATGGAGGTATTTTCATCAGTTAGGACATCTTAGACTAACGTCCTCTCATCAGGAATTGAGTGTAGGTATAGTAGCAAGTCATTTTCCGAGCAAGGTCCTTTCTTGGTTTCTGAAAGATACAATCTGTGTCGTTGTAACAGGGGTTTGGATTAGAAACAGTCGAGTCTTTCCTCGCGTACCTGCACTGCCTCTTTGATGTTCTTACTCTAAGAGCGTTCTTTGGTCAAAATCTGTAGGCAGAAATGGGTCCCGTCATGCTAAAGTGAGTTGATATTGCACCATTTGTTTCACTTACCTCGGGCTAATTTCCCCTCTGGTACCAGCAATTTTTTTGTGGGCAGTAAGTTACCCCCAACGCAGTTAGTTGTACAAAATTGAATCACAACATGCATATAAAAGGAAAAAAATTGTCAAATGATTGTTGCAAGTTGCGAAGGAGTTTTGTCTTATTAAAATAGGGCAGCAAATGAAGAGGTAACAGTGGACACACGATAGGATAACGATGTTAATGGTGTTAGGGTTGTCTAATTTATTTCTTCGCGTGCTGTCCGTTAAAGAAATTTTAGAACGTGTCTACAAATGTGTGGAGCTAATTAATAAGAAACCATAATAATATATAAATATTCTCCAACGCCATTTCAGAAATATAATTAACGAACATATAACTCTTTTTTGTACGTTTAATTGAAGTCCAGAAATATTGTCCGAAGACTTGAAGAAAAGAAAGAAAAACAGCTGCCTTTTTCTCTCTGAAACAATTGAAGTTGTGTGCAGTGCTCGACAATTAATTTTCCGTAATGATTATAAATTCGAAATAATTTAAATATGCATAAATTCGAAATAATAAGGCCGAGCTAACACTTCTGCTAAAAGATTGAGCGGCTTTCTCAAGCGGTTGCGTTGCTAAATCTTTGTAATCGTTGTTAGTATTACATCATTAGTTTCTTTAGTTGCTGTCTAGCCGATACTGCTGATTTGAGCACCCTTTCGGCTTCCAAGTCCAACGGATCAAGACTAATTTTCCTTTCTTTTGGGGTGCAAAATAGTATTGATTTCCTTTTTTCTTTTGAACACTATGTTTGGTTTATTTGCATGGCTGTGTGGCTTTTTGTGCCCTTTAAAGCTTACACGAGGATCTTGTTGCTCCCTCTCTTTTTCTTTCACTGTAATAATTTTCTGCTGCTCAGAATCTGGAGGTTTCCCTGTACCGTTCTCTCTGCCTTTTCTTCTCTATTCTCTTTAACTTGGTGGCTTAATGTTAAGACTCCATTAAGCAACTTTTTATACCAAAACGCAGTTAGAACAAACTTTCTTACAGAAATCTTGGTTTTTCTTCAAGGGTCAGGTCCTCTGGAGGTGGGCTTCTTATGTTGCTGTTGTTTAAGTTATGCTGTTTCTATTGCTCGAGGGCAGAACTATACAAACAATGCATTTATAGTGGAACTCACTGCACTTCCAGTATTTTCTTTCCTGCACTGCACATATTTTTCAATTAAGTGAATCTTAGACTAAGAGATAAAGCAGAGACCTCTTTTTATTATCCCATGAACTTATATGGATCTCATTCTCTCTGAATCTTATATTTGTCCATACATCTTTCTGCATTTTCAGTAATTTTTTAGACATCGGGGCTGCTAATGAATCTCCGTGTGTTAGTTTGCGAATGTGGGCCCGTGGAATATTGGCTTGAGCAACCAGGATTCTATAGTAGACGGTCTTTTGTTGCCTCGTGCAAATCTGTAGATCCGATTCTCTTTATTATCTTTTTAGTTGTGACCTCCTGTCATCCTGTTTGACGCATCTACTTTAGATACGTTTTATTTTCTTTGGAGTGATGTCAAGATTTTTGAACTGGAGTAGAAAAGTGAATTAATATTTGTTTAAAAGCCAAATTTTTCATAAAAGTTGTATGTTCATTATCCAATTGGTGGCATTTGGAGCTTTGCGTGCATCATTTTAACTGAAGACTTAAGTTACCTTGAACATTTGTAAGAGACACAATTGTTTTGAGAACTCATAAATCTAGTATTGGCGGTTGGTTATAGAGTGAGCATATGCCAGGAAACAACTACAACGGTAATTCATCCAATATTCCACCTGACCGTCTTACACGTCTCTTAAGAGAGAGAGATCTAAGGAAAATCAGTAGGGCTTCCCATCCAAATGATGTGACTGATAATAGGGTGCGGAGGGAATTATATGAAGATGAACGGCGCTTAAGAGATGGGGACAACTTGGGACCCTCCATTGTTGAGCAAGACTTGGAAGGGCTTGCAAGGGCACAGAATGAGGGATGTGAAAGGCTAGAAGGAAGGCCTTTCAGCAGGCAACGACTGCTGGTGGTGGCCAATAGGCTTCCAGTCTCTGCCATCAGGAGAGGTCAAGACTCATGGTCTCTCGATATAAGTGTTGGAGGTCTGGTCAGTGCACTTCTGGGTAAGTGGTTTAAATCCTTCTTTTATTTCTAGTAGGTGTCACACTTCTTGTTTATCTGACCACATTTTAATTGATAATGTAAGTAGGTTAGTATTTAGTTATTTTAATTTTCTTATTTTTTATTTTCACCGGAAATGAGATTCTATATGGATTATGGATGACTTGTTTGAAGGCGTGAAGGAGGTTGAGGCAAGATGGATTGGGTGGGCTGGTGTAAATGTTCCTGATGAGATTGGACAGAAAGCACTTACGAAAGCTTTGGCTGAAAAGGTATATAGTTTATGTCTCCAAAAATTGTTTTGCAATTTAATGTGTTTATCTGCATTGTTCCATAATTCTAAGATTGATAATTTTATTATATAATTTGTGATTTCAATATCTCTTATACATGATAAATGTGTAGAGGACTTGGACCAACTGATATTTTTGGCATCTGTGGCAGAGGTGTATTCCTGTATTTCTTGATGAAGAGATTGTTCATCAATACTATAATGGCTATTGCAACAACATCTTGTGGCCTCTTTTTCATTATCTTGGACTTCCACAAGAAGATCGCCTTGCCACCACCCGAAGTTTCCAGTCTCAGTTTGCTGCATATATAAAGGCAAATCAAATGTTTGCTGATGTGGTAAACAAACACTATAAGGATGGTGATGTTGTATGGTGTCATGACTACCATCTCATGTTTCTTCCAAAATGCCTGAAGGAATACAACAGTGAAATGAAAGTTGGTTGGTTTCTTCACACACCTTTCCCTTCCTCTGAAATCCATAGGACACTTCCATCTCGATCAGATCTGCTGCGGGCAGTTCTAGCTGCTGATTTGGTTGGGTGAGTTTTTGTTGTATTCTGCGAGCTGCCTAAAACTGTTGGGTGCCTGGTCCCACTGATGGTTTTTGGTCTGTCATTAATCTTGATTGCCATGGATTCTTCTGTAAGTTTAACTTGGTAGTAATTCACATTGATCAGATGAATGTTATTATATAACAACATACACATTCATAGGGGTAGCTCGGTTTACTCCCAACTTTTTCTGCATTAGCCTGATTATTTGTGTTTTAAGTCTTTTAATTTTAGAAAATTTAGTGGATGCAGGAAAAAAAAACCAGTGTTATCCTTCCCACATTCCATTTATTATACTTATGTGTCTTGTGTTTATTTATTCATCACTTCAAAGAGATATTGCTCCCCTGACTTGATCCCAAGTAAGGGATGGTGTTAAATTTGGATTTTCGCAAGGATTTAGCAGTCTTGGGAAATTGTTAATGTAAGCATTTCCCTTGACCTAGGGTGTTATGCAGTTGAATCGACATTTTAAGGATCATGGTGGTCTCAAAATGACATTTTGTAAGAGCTCATCATATTTAAAGTAAAAGAAAAAGAACCGTACATTGGAATTGCAGTTTCAAGAAACATAACATTTGCATTCACGCTACCTCAACTTAGCTTTTACATTACATAATAAAGAAAAAGAACCGTACATTGGAATTGCAGTTTCAAGAAACATAACATTTGCATTCATGCTACCTCAACTTAGCTTTTACATTACAAGTTATTATGTTATCTAATGCCATATTCTTGTTATAATAGTTTAGTTTAAGTAAATGGTTTGATCAACTTGTATTATTATATGCCAAACAAGTTAAAAATAAGTTCAATTTTATTCTGCAGTTTTCACACCTATGACTATGCGAGGCATTTTGTTAGTGCCTGTACTCGTATTCTTGGATTTGAAGGTACACCTGAAGGAGTTGAGGACCAAGGGAGACTAACTCGAGTTGCTGCGGTATTTTGGACTTGATTTGTTTATTTGGTTAATCTTTGTGTTGTTTGAAATACTAGTTGGACGTGTTCTGTAATGAAGAAATCACCTTTGAACCATTTTATATTAATATTCTGGTTATTTTGTTTCCTTGAAACATCAGTTTCCTATTGGGATCGACTCAGAACGGTTCATTAGGGCCCTTGAGATTCCTCAGGTCCAGGATCACATTAGAGAATTGAAAGATACATTTGCTGGTCGGAAGGTAACTTGTTGCTGTTAGCTGCCCACCAGTTTAAAGGCTTTTAAAAGTTGATTACCATGTACATCTGAGTTAACTCAAGTAACTGCTAGTTTTGAAAGTGTATGAAAAGCTTTTGATTCTTCTCAAATTGTAAAAGTTTATGAAAGAGTTCCAGTGAACAGTTCTCTTACAGTCAGTTTAACTGTTTTACTTAGAGTGAAATAGCTCTCCTAACTTGCAGTGTCTCCTCCTTTGCGCAATGCCCCAATCTATTTACTTTGGCATGAAAAGAAGTTCATGCTTCTTGTTTATTATCACAATGTGCAGTGCCCCTTCCAATACATATTAGAATCTTTGAAGTTATGCTGCCCTTTGACAGTGGTTATAACTTTTGTTTGTCTAAATTGTTTACTATAACTGCTCTGATTTGACAGGTAATGCTAGGTGTTGATCGCCTTGATATGATAAAAGGAATTCCACAAAAGATACTGGCTTTTGAAAAGTTCCTTGAGGAAAATCCTGATTGGCGTGACAAAGTTGTTCTGCTGCAGATTGCAGTGCCAACAAGAACTGATGTTCCTGAGTGTATGCTGCTTCTCTATTTGCTGTTGCTTGTTCCATATTCACCTGCTTATGGTGTTGTTTATCTAAAATAGGATATTTTTCAGATTGTTTTACTTTTTCATTCTGGATGCTGAATCCTCTCAAATGCTCAGATGAGGCACCATCTATGCAATTTGCAACAATTTTTCTCCTTATATCAGTTGCAATGTCTACCACTATCAGACGTTCGCTTAAAATCAATGATATCTCTAGGGTAGAAAATAATGTTCTTAATTTGTTTCTTATATATGCCAGTTTATGTTGTCACATTCTGTTTGGCTGTTTGCCATGATTCAATATAGGAGCAACATCATGCTTTATTGACATTAAATGCCTGGATGCAGTCTTGTTTCTGTGCTTGCACAAGCAAGATTCCTCAGCTTTGTGCCTTTTATTACATAATGCTTTGATCTGATGTATCAATTTGACTTTTGTATATTTCAGATCAAAAACTTACAAGCCAGGTTCATGAAATTGTTGGACGCATTAATGGAAGATTTGGAACACTGACTACTGTTCCAATACATCATCTAGTTAGTGTTTGTCCCTCCTTTTTTTTTCCTAACTTGAGTAATCTGTGTGATAAGTAGTGAGTTTTCTTTTTCTGAGCTCATTGAATACAGTGAACTGAAGGGTTTTTGCTTAGACTTGTATTCATCTCATTTCCACCTGCTGAAATCTTTATCATTTGTTGGAAATAGTAGAAGAGCCTCAGGTTTGCCATATGAAAGATGCGGGGAAAGGAGAGGAGTGTTTTTATTAAAGGAAATATAAAATAGTATTCAAATTTTTTAACAGACATTGTTATATTTTATATCCTTCTAACTTGAATGGGTTGAACATTGCCTTGGTTAAGATCTCTAAGACAAATTAGCCAGACAGTGCAAGGAAATAAATTTTTCTGGACGGATGTAGTTTATGTTATTACCTGGCCCATCATCAATTTCTACAATGGTCACTAGCTCTCAGGAGAACATTTGTTTCATTGGGAGAAAAGGGACATAAAAATTTACCATCCCTGATATTGAAGATGCAAAAGAGCAACGGGGAGGTCAAAAGTACTTTGTAGATACAGCACCACCAAGATTAAGGCTTCAAAATAGGACCCAATGTAGCAGTCCTAAACTAGTTTGAGATCAAGGCTTTGGTTGAACTTATACTAGGCTCATACATAAAATTAATCTACAATGCTAATATTTATGTGCAGTTAAAAGGTTTTAATGGAATTTTCCTCCTTTTTTTACAGGATCGTTCTCTTGACTTCCATGCATTGTGTGCATTATATGCTGTTACTGGTATGAATTTTCTGTCTCTAACTTCTTAGAATCTGTAACTTAGTTATTATAATTGTCTCTGACATCCATTGAGGCCATTGATTATGATATTTTGGAAAGATGTTCTTTTCTATGGTTTTTTTAACAATGTTGTCGATTTTTGAGTGATCTCAACGCCAAAATATCAACATGGATGTTAAAGAAACTTTAAGAGGTTTATTGCTGTTAATGGAAGTGAGTTGCAGTATTTTGTCAAAAAATTTAAAACCATCATTAGTGCATACTGATTATTCATTGCTCATGTTGGAAATGGGCTCTAAATTTATATCTAATGAAATTTATTTCCTTTCCTCTGTTTTTCCTCAGATGTAGCACTTGTCACATCTTTAAGAGATGGAATGAATCTTGTCAGCTACGAGTTTGTGGCATGCCAAGACTCTAAGAAGGGGGTTCTCATTCTCAGTGAAGTAATTTCTCTCTACTTGCAACTACAAGGAGATTTTTTTTTCTTTTTTGAGGTTTTACTCAGATTAAGTAGTCTGTTTTCATATATTATGTGTGAATTATGTCAAGCCTGCATCAAGTTCATACATCCTCTTCCATATTCTATGACCTAAATGGAAATATTTTAATCATAATTTGTACACCTTTTTATCTATTTTTTAGTTTGCTGGTGCTGCACAATCTCTGGGCGCTGGAGCAATCCTTGTAAACCCTTGGAATATAACAGAGGTGGCTAATGCAATTGCCAGGGCTCTAAACATGTTTCCTGAAGAGAGAGAGAAACGACATCGGCATAATTTTGCACATGTAAAGAACCATACTGCTCAAGAATGGGCTGAAACCTTTGTAAGGTATACATTCAAATGGTGTCATGCTATGCTGTGTCATGTGAAACTGAAGATGCTTGTACCATCCTTATGGTTCAATAGTTTCATGGTATTCTTTGAATGCAATGAAGAAAGATAAGGGTCCATGACATGTCTCATGAGTAGTTAGGCATTGATGAAATCTACTGCTTTATGCTAAAGAATAATGCATAATAGTTTTATCAAAAAAATGTAAAACCAGAAGCTCAGTTCCTCCTCAATATCTGTGATGGTACATTTATGAATAATTTGGATTGTTCTTGTGGATTAGTTGACAGGTGTACTGTTTAAATAAAATAAATTTTCTTAAAAATCACACTTTGGATTTTTGTTTATTCATTTTTTTTTCAGATTAAGCATCTATGTTGTTGTGCCAACATCCATGTATTCATGGGGAGTTTGCCAGCATTCCTAGAGATTTGAATTTTATATAATTACTTTTGCAGTGAACTGAATGATACAGTTGTTGAGGCACAACTAAGGATAAGGCAGGTTCCACCTAGCCTTCGAGAAGCAGATGCCATTGAATGTTATTTGCTATCCAATAATCGTTTGCTCATTCTGGTATGCTACATTTGATTCTGAAAGCTATTGAGTTATTGAAATTTTTCTCAGATAAGTATAATGTTTAAATTTCTCATATTAGTATTGTATGCTTGATTCTGAAACCTATTTGAATTATTGGAATTTTTGGAAGTTGAGTAATAATGTTCTAATCTTTTATGTATGATTCTTCTTAATTATTCCATATTGATGGTACTCGTATACGCAAAGCATGAGAAGTTTGTTAAACCATCATTATAACAGTAGAAAGCTGCAGCGGAATTCAGCATTCTAAGTTACACGAGGAATGAGTACTTGATCACTCTGTAACACCAAGAAGAAAAATGCCTTGGAATTAGGGAATTGTGCATGGCACCTGTGTCCCTTCTAATTTCTTTTGGTCCTCCGTTTCAAATCTCCTGACCTCTGAATTGGTCTAATTCTCAGGGTTTTAATGCCACATTAACTGAACCTGTGGACACTCCTGGAAGAAGAGGTGATCAAATTAGAGAAATGGAACTAAAGCTGCATCCAGAGTTAAAAGAACCTCTAACTGCACTTTGCAGTGATCCAAAGACGACAATTGTTGTCCTTAGTGGAAGTGACAGAAATGTCCTGGATTATGTACTTGATCTGGTTCCATTCATGTCTTCTTTTCTGGCTTTGCTATATCCACTTCTTAATTAATTGAACTCTTTCACAGAACTTTGGGGAGTATGATGTGTGGTTGGCAGCTGAAAATGGCATGTTTTTACGCCGTACCAGGGGTGAATGGATGACAACAATGCCAGAGCATTTAAACATGGAATGGGTTGACAGTGTTAAGGTACCTATCTAACTGTACATTTCTGTGTAATCATCTCTTCTGACCTCAAAGCTTATGACACTGATGGTATGGTTTCAGCATGTTTTTGAGTATTTCACTGAACGAACACCAAGATCACATTTTGAACAGCGAGAAACATCCCTTGTTTGGAACTACAAGTATGCAGGTACTAAATTATTTGGACAATGTTTCTGTCTAAACTATTTCTACCATTTTATTTGTTGTTTCATCATTTGTCTTCTCACATTATTATGGTTTTAGATGTTGAATTTGGAAAAATTCAGGCAAGAGATATGTTGCAGCATCTCTGGACAGGCCCAATTTCTAATGCATCTGTTGAAGTTGTTCATGGAAGCCGATCAGTTGAGGTGCGAGCAGTTGGTGTTACAAAGGTGACTCATTTTACTATACTAGAAACTTTTGTATTGGTTGGAGTTTTATTGTGTTGACACCACATATGCTTGCTTAGTTACTTCAAATTGGAGCTTAATGGCAAATTATCTGACAACTTAATATTCATCCAGGGAGCTGCCATCGATCGTATTTTGGGAGAAATAGTTCATAGTAAATCCATGACTACACCAATCGATTATGTGCTGTCTATTGGACATTTTCTGGGGAAGGTACCTTTCTCTCTTTTAAAATGACTTGGTTCTTCAATTACTTGGAATGTTCTTAAGAGTTCCAATTAGTGCTGTCATTCCACAATATGCTTCTCCCTACAAATGCATCAATGTTAATGCTCTTCAAACTTATCAGGTGAGGGTTTCTGGTAAATTTCTTTCTTCCAGTTTCTGGTTAATAAAAGGGAGCTACTTTAATGGTGATAATAAGTTTAAAATGACTTGGTTGTAGGAATGCACGATTCTAAATTCATTTTGCTTTGCTTCAGGATGAAGATGTGTACACATTTTTTGAGCCAGAACTCCCTTCTGATGCCGCAAGCATTTCAAGAACCAAAGCAAGCGATGGAATGAAGTTACCAGGGGAGAGAAGACATACCCTGAAACTTCCAGCGAGTAGAAATGGCTCAAAGTTATCTCAAGGTAAGACACAACGACCTACGCAAAATACGGAGAAAAAGACGTCCAATCCTAACTCTAGTAATGTACGGCGACCATCACCACCGGAAAAGATGTCCTGGAATGTGCTTGATCTCAATAAAGAGAACTACTTCTCCTGTGCTGTTGGGCGGACACGTACAAATGCCCGATTTCTACTTCAATCATCAGATGAAGTTGTCTCATTTCTAAAGAAACTAGCCGATGCATCTTCATCAATGGCCTAATGAATGTTTTTAGTTAATGAATGCTTTCCTTCTTGCGTCGGATTCGCAAGTGTAAGATCCCAGCTCCAGATTTGGAGGTACGGGAAGGCGGTATAGATGGCGAGTTCCCTTCAGCAAACTGGGACGTGAATGTTAGTTATCCGTTGCACAGGATTGTATAAGATTCGAAATTAATTAATTAGTAGTTATCCAGAAAAAATTCTTCTTTTAAATGTGGTAATTCGTAACTACGACATTTGGACGTAAAACGAAATTAATCAATGGAAATATTGAATAACTTGGTAAAAGAAACGAGATGAAACTTCTACCAAAAAGGAAGTTTCGGCCGGATTCGGATTGGTGCGGTTCCAAACAAGTTTTGCGAAGTAAAATTCAATTAAACTAACAAAAGACAAACTGCCATTTGCCGAAGGCAAACAGTATGAATAGCATTTTCTATGACTCGGCATTTAAAGCTGAGAAATTTTTAAATCAATCAACATGATGAACTCAAAAGCGCTGCCTAACAACTGCAATCCAGCAGACGACGTGAAAATATAAGCAACCTATTTGTAAGCCCATTCTAGAAAGGTACACGAAAACATCATGATAGAAATATGATGCTAACTAGAAGCAGAAAACTGTCAAAGAAGCAGTGGCTAATTATCCCTGGTACAAATAGAAATAATGTTCATATGATGCTAACTAGGAATGATGATGAGTAGTAAAACTTATTAAAACTGTCCTTATACTTCCAACCCACATTACATAACCCATAACACGTTGGTCAATCAAAACTGAAACGTTTCTTACTGTGCTTAGGTTTTCTTGTTTGGCTCGAACACATACTTGATCAGTGATTCCTTGATGGACAGCAACTCAGGGAACTCATTCTTCAACTTGGAAGCATCCATCTCGTTATTGCTTCGAGGGGCAACTATCACCTTAGCTTGCTCTTCTAATGTGAAGTTGGCCCACTTGAATTGAGGGTCAATGTAGCTCTTGTACATCTCGAGGATTTCATTGTGGCTTACAACCCCAGGGTTTGTGAAGTTCCAGATACCTTTCAAGTTCCGTTTTGCCATCTCAATTGAAATTGGGAGAAGTTCATCCAAGATGGTCATGCTGTTTGGAATGTTAACCACTCTGTTATAACGGGAAATCTTGGTGATGAAATTGCGCGGATTGTTTAGGTCAGAAGAAATTGGCATTCTGACTCTCAGAGTGCACACGTTGTCATATTCTTTCAACAGCTCTTCAACCTGGTTCAAACATCAAAGACATAAGCATCAAAGTTAAACTTGAAAATGAAAATAGGAATAAGTTAAAGATTCGCTTAAAAAAAGCTTACCATCGCTTTGGTTTTTGAATAGAAAGAACCAGTGAAATTCGGTTTGTCATCCTCTTTAAACCCAATGCCAGATCCCTCAGGATGAGCTGCATCATACTCAAATATACACCCGGTAGCATAATTCATCGTCAAGAGCCCATGCTCTCTGCAAACATCTGCTAAGGTCAAGGTTCCAGCAACGTTGGTGCCAATGGTTTCAGTCTTATGAGATTCACACCAATCAACATTGGGTCTACCAGTTACACCAGCAGCATTGAAAACATGTGTTGGTCTAACATTCTGAATGTCAGCAATAAGAGAGGAACGATCTTCCAAACGCCCTTTTCCGTATTCATATGGAATCCCCTGTTTCTCACACAACTTCCCAAGTAGACCTCCAATCCACCCTGTCCTGCCATAGATAAGGAACTTGAAGGATGGTTTTCGAGGAGATCCACAGGATTTGGAAGCAGGCACCACCATACGGGACTGAGTATTATTGGTTGAGATATAGGAGGTCAATTTGCTCTCTGCTGATTTACAATCTTCAGATCCATCAAAATGTCTCCCACCAGGCATCATCAGCATTCTCGGGTGAGGAAGCAGGGCACCAGAGACGTCACCCCACCAATCAGGATTCTGAGTGTACCATTCTATTGTCTTTCTCAACCCTTCTTCCCATGTAGTTTGTTCCGACCACCCCAAGTTCTTCAGCTTCTCATCATCGAGAAAATACCTCTGATCATTAAATGGTCTATTTTCTACAAACTTGATGCTTGTCTCAGGGTTCATTGAAAAGAGTTTACATACATCTTTAGCCACATCAATAACTCTCCTTTCTTTCTTTGTACCAATATTGTAAACATGGCCAACTTCTCCCTTGTGAAGAATGACTTCAAAAGCCTCGGCAACATCCTCACAATATAAATAACTTCTCACATTAGAACCATCGCCATGAATTGGAAGAGGCAACCCTCTCATTGCCAAGAGGATAAACTTTGGAATTAATTTTTCAGGGAACTGATTGGGTCCATAAACATTGTTTCCACGGGTTGTTATAACAGGTAGCCCGTATGATCTACCATATGCCATAACAAGCATTTCTGCTCCAGCTTTAGTCGCAGAATATGGATTTGTTGGGAGGAGTTGTGATGCTTCATGGTTTCCAACAACAGCATCCTCATCTGTCTCCCCGTATACTTCATCTGTGCTCACATGGATGAACCTCCTAATCTGGCCAGTGACTTTGCAAGCTTCAAGAAGGACGTGAGTACCGTAGATGTTGTTCTTGGTAAACTCAAAACTGTTACCAAAGGAGTTGTCAACATGGGTTTGTGCAGCAAAGTGCATTATAGTGTCAATTGACTCCGCGATGAGGAGGAAGTTCACAAGGTCAGCACTGCCAATGTCTCCCTTGACAAACTTAAAGTTGGCGGATGCTTTAGAGGGAAGTAGGTTTTTCAGATTGGAACAATAATCGAGCTTGTCAAGCACAACAATTTTGTAGTCAGGGTAGTTACGAATAAGACGGTTACAAACGTGTGATGCAATGAATCCAGCAGCCCCAGTAATGAGGATGTTTTTAGGGGTATGTGTAGCCATGGAAAATCAACTTCTACACCAAATACACGAAAGAAATACAAAAAATAAAATCAAAACCACCAGTCACAAGAACTTGAGATCACAAACTTCCATTCAAGATGAAAGTAATTAAATAGGAGAATTACGTAGATCCCATAACAAATAGCACAGCTCTTTTTTTACACAAACAGCTGAATATTAAAATAAGAATTAAGATCAGCGCGCAATAATAACATCCAACCAAAATAGTCACACCATATCTTTGATGAATGAAACTAATAACTTAAACACAGCATCATTAACATAAACCACAAATTGCCAGATCCAATACAAGCGACAGTAAAAACAATAGGCAAAAAATCAGATCTTTGCGTGAACAACACAATCGAATGAACAATTCCCAACAACCCCATTTCATAGAAATACTTCTAAAGCTGTGATCTCAACAAGTACTTAGCATTTCTATTATCATCACACAAGATCCAGATCCAATTATAAACAACAAAGTAGTTAAAACAAAAGCTATAAATCAATCAAAAGATAAAATATGAAAGTTCTTCACATTTATCACAGATCTCTAAAAATAAGAAATACCCAGATCAAACAACAGCTTCAATCAATCGTTAAACACCAAATCAAATCCACCCAAAACACAGAATTAAAGTTATGGTTTTTACTTACAAATCCGATCAGATCAAGCAGGATGAGTCAAACCCAGAAGGATAAACGCAATCCCAAGGATAGAAAGTACGTAGAAATAAAAGAATAATAAACACTAAGACAAAGAAAAGAAAAGAAATGGAATCGAGAAGAAAGCGGAAAGATATTGAGAGACCGTCGGTTAAAAGGAAAACAATGAGTCCCCTGAAATGACTCTAATACCCTCAACACTGTTACCGACGCGCCGTCATTTCACCATCGTTACCGTCTTCTCGCGCGGGAAAAGAGAATGCAGCCGAGGAGTTATAATACAATGTGCCCCAGACTCTGTAACTGTGTGACATTTTAACCAATGAGATTTGAGATAGGTTTGGTTATTGGATTATGAACAGAGTTGCCATAACATAAATTGAAGATTACCTTTTAACCACAAATCTAATAATAATCTCTTGATTCGATGGGCGTGAGCTTTTCACTAAATTGGGAAATTGTAATTTTGGATAAGGATTCAATATTCATATTTGTACACTTGCATTGGTTTGTTAGGGACATGGATGCCCCAGGAATTTCAAAATTAGTCATTGAAGCTTGCAGTCAGGCAGCGAAGATGTAGCAGTGCCCAACTTTCTTCCCTTTGTTAGGTGCTAACCACCGCATTGTCAAGGCAGCCGCCCACTCGCCTACCCATCTGTGTCATGGCAGTTTGAGCTATTGTTTCACTTGGCTCGTGGCCCTGTCCCGACGCCACCAGCGATGTCAATTTCACTTCTCTTACCCGGTTTACAAATCCCAATTCATGCAAAAATCACGTGCACAATTGCACAGAAATTCCAAGCATCCGTGTACTTTTTGGTAAAATTAATCAAACAATGCAGCAGCCTTTAAGAAGCCCACATAATTGTCCAGAACAGAGTGTCGTTAAATGCACCCAGCCCGTTATCTTTCGAGTAGGGGGACAGTTAAACAAAAGGCGGGGTGTATTCAACGATGTCGTATTTGACAACAACAACCCCAGTATTATTCTACATGATAGCTACTCCGTATGAAATCAGTATGATAACGACACGTATTTATAATTCGTAAAATCAAAAATTAAATTAAAAAATAAATAAATAAATGAGCAAATCGCGTGAGAATCTCCCATTTATAGGTGGCACGTGTATGACTCCTTACTAAAGAAACTGACAACTCATGGTGAGCTGGCATTCGCTTTTTTTTAATTCAGATTTGGGGATAAGATTTTGTTTTAGTCAATTTATAAGTACTAAGCTATTATCCAATTGATTAATAATTAGGGAGTTATTTTATACAAATAAATGAAAATATGTTTTTATGTGAAAAATATAAAAGGACAGGGACCCCAACGTTATTTTGGCCGACAATTGAATGCTTAGAACTTAAGAGGTCTCTCTCTCAAGTCGTGGGGACCTGCCAGCTAAGCAAATAAGATATAACTTAAACGGCAGAAGGCCAAGCAAAGCAAGATTTCGCTTCTTCTGAACAAGGAAAGCAAGGAAGTGCTGGAGGGAGGGTGGGTATGCCAGATCAGCACATGACAACTCTGAATGATTGATTATTAATTAATATTTATTAAATTAAATACTATGGCAAATTGCCGGAAGTAAACAAAGTTTAATTTGGAATTAATGGAATAATAAGCCAGAATGTATTACAACCATAGAGGGTGTATATCCGTTAATTATACAGGCATACAGACTCAGTCTGTCCTGGATCCCGTTTTGACAAACGTGGAAAAGGACACATACGGACAGAACGCGAGGTTTTTAGAAGAGAAAGGCATAATTGAGAAGAAGACAAGAGCTCAGAGATGGATGATGGATGATTGAGAGAGAGAGAGAGAGAGACAGAGAGAATAATCTTGGTTTCAAGCTTTGTCCAAGATTGTCTGGTAAATTTCAGGTTAAGCTTGTGACACATTATTTTGCTTTTGACTGGTTTCTGTGGAGTTTTATTGTCGGTGTTATCGTTCAAGGCTTGATGGTTATCACTATTGATCATCAAACTCTCTTGGTTTTGAAGGATGCAGTTGGAATCGCCGGTAAGTTTCTTCTTCTTTCATTTATTTATTTATATATATATTTATGTCTAAATTAGTTTTTTAACTTTTTGGTTGCTTTTTAAATGGATGCCATGTTTCGTTTGTTGCGAGAAGCTTGTTAATTATTGGAAAATAAGATAACACCCTTTATTTGAATCGTTGTTTTCTTCTTATTTTCATGCTTAGAGAAGGAAAAATAGCGTTTCCATTCTTGCAAATGGGATGCCCATGAATTTGTTTGAAGTAAATGGTGTTTCGTGTTACTGGGTTTGGCTCGACTGTGAAAGCATACCTTTAGAATCGTCTAAAGGTCTTTTATATCGCTCCAAAAGTAAACAACTTATGGTCAATCCTTCGAAAATAGTTTATTTCATTATCTAAAAGTGTGCATTTTTATCATTTACGGACTAATTTGACCATTGCCGCTGTTTGGTGCAAACTGAAGTTCTAATCTCCGTGCCATTTGCTTAATGTTGAGGGTAATGTCTTTGAATAGTAAGGCAGCATTTTTTGGGCAAATAGTTAGAATCAAAACAAATTAGCCACCCTTCACTCAGCGATATCTTTGATCCACTAGCAGTACGCTACGATACTATTGATAAAATGATGCTGTTGTATGATTTGCGTACATGAATTTCTTCGTTGATTTATGGAAGCATGATTCTTGGTCCAGAGAGGGGAAGCCTTGCACATGCTTACCAGGCCATAGTTATTAAACGCAAGAAGGCTAACATTTCTAATAAATGTTCTATTTATCATCAGTTGACTTTGGATTAGTCCACCTTTGACACATTCAATTCGTATGATGGAGGAAAAATGCATTTAGATGCTGGTAATGGTAATTGGCAAGTTTGAGCTTTGCAAATCAGTAACTTTTGTGGAACTGTTCATCTATAGAGTGCTAATTATCTGAGAATGAGTTGGGGGATCATAAAATCGTTTGACATAAAGGAAGAAAAAATAGAAATGCGATTGTTTCAAATAATTAGATCAATGTCAAATACTGTTTGGGGTTTTTCCTGAATATTTTCATGAATCAGTTTTAAGAATTATCTCATTATTTTTGTTCTTGCTCATTGCAGGGAACATCTTTGCTTTTGGGTTGTTTTTGTCCCCTGTGTAAGTTCAAGTCCCGAATGACTCATTCAGTTTTGTAAGATCTGAAAATAGAGGTGAATACTATGGGTATTAAATCAATCCTGTAACTTGATCTTGACTTCACTGCCTTTCATTTTCAGCCCCACATTTAGGAGAATAATCAGAAACCATTCAACAGAAGAATTCTCAGGGTTGCCATATATATATGCACTCTTGAACTGTTTGATTACAATGTGGTATGGCACACCCTTTGTATCTGTTGATAATACATTGGTTATGACAGTCAATTCAATAGGTGCAGCTTTTCAGTTGGTTTATATAACCCTCTTCATCGCATGCACTGAGAAAGAGAAAAGGGTTTGTTATCCGTTTAAATTGACTTGCCATTGTTACAATCCTGGGATTCTAAATTGTGATTTGTTAAACAATGTCATCTAATTTTTTCCTCGATGCTCCTGGCAGGTGCAGATGTTTGGACTGCTACTGGCAGTTTTTGGCGTATTTGCAGTTATAGTAGTTGGGAGCTTGCAAATAGCTGATCATTCCTCGCGGCAGATCTTGGTTGGAATATTGAGCTGCACTGCTCTCATATTGATGTTTGCTTCTCCATTGTTTATAATTGTGAGTTAACCAAAACTATTGACCATACTTTTCTGTGTTGATAGGCTGTTTCCTTTCAAATTGTTAAAGGCTTTCTATTTTTTATCATTAATTTACAGAATTTGGTCATTCAAACAAAGAGTGTTGAGTTCATGCCATTTTATCTCTCGCTTTCCACATTCTTGATGAGCACATCCTTTTTCCTGTATGGAATCCTCAATTGGGATGCCTTCATTTGTGTAAGCTTCCTCTTGTAAACATAGGAACTGTTAGTTTGTAGTGAGTATCTTTCCAGAAAATATTATTTGCCCACTTGTGACTATTAAGTTTCTATTCAAATTTCAGGTACCAAACGGGATAGGTACTATTTTGGGAATTGTTCAATTGGCGTTGTACTTTTACTATAAAGGGACACCGAGAGAAGAGTCCAGAGATCCCTTAATAGTTTCATATTCATAATAGGTGAACTTGATACCAAGGGTGAAGGTGCATGCCTATTATTAGTTTGGTTCTTCAGTTTCAACCATCTTTTGTTGCAAATTGCTATTATATGCAAATTGGGAAATTTTGATGTTGGGCATACATAATGTGGGAAACTATGCTTAAATGCTTTGTTGTCCTCTTCTGATCTTCTGAAAAATCCATTTTTTTTCTTTTATATAAATAAATAGGCAGTCTGCACATGTTAAATTCATGCAGGCCAATTCTTGATGTGAAAAATTGTTGAAATAGCCTACAAAAACTGAAAAATAAGTCTCTCTAGCCATTTACCTTTCTTTCTTTATCTTTCTGTGAGATTGTGTGCGTGAACGGCCACATCTGCTCTTCCAGATCTATAAGATTATGTTAATCTTATATCGAGTTTATGTTCATAGATACCTACTTGATGTTTTTTCAGTACCATTTCATATCATTTGGGAAGGTCTTGTTGTTTGACGTTTAGTCTTTCCACACTAACACTAATAATTGTGCCTTGACGTGTAGATGATGTGTTCATTGTCAGACAATGCATTGAAAGTATGTAGGATCAAAATCATGTAGTTGTGGCAAGAATTTTACCTTGAGGTTGTTCTACAAGATGAAAACTGGATTGCATTCCCAACTGATCTCTTTACACTCTTTTGATACAAACTCGTTGGAAAAGAAAATATCCATTAAAGAAAATTACAAGAAGTCCCTCAGCGTAGTTTTCACGACAGCCGCTGGCTTTTCCTACCAAAAAGAAAACATTGTTAGTTGAAGAAAGCGTAACAAGAGGACCAAGTAATCCATGGAAACATTTTTTCACACGTATCTTTCTGTTTGATCACTGAATATCCACTTTCACATCAAGCAAATACGGCATTAGTTTACAATATGAAAACCAGAAAATGCTCACCCGGTGAATATCATCCTCGTGAGATGTTTCCTTGAGAGGGTGATTAAGTAGCTTGCCACTTTCATCATACAAAATAAGCCCGCTAAACCTTGGCAGCTCACATTTCTCCCCCATAAGTATCGGTCGTTGCCACACCGGTGACTCTGAGTTGTGGCTCTGCCACCCCACACCACCACCATCACAGCCTTCTTGGAGGGCAAGCAACGGTGGGGTCCTCTCCCCCCACTTCTTTGCTCCACTCCACCTCAATGAGCCCATCAACGTTCTCTTAATCGACACCCAAGTACAACTAGGCTCAGCCAACTTTACACCTATCAATTCATTTGCACTTGCCTCATTGTCTCTTACCTTTTTCTTTTGAGCCTTTTTCTTCAACACCGTGGCCATACAAAGCCCGACAACGCTGCCGGCAGTGCATACCAATAAGAGAAGTGATTCTTGAGTTGTAAGCTTCCATCTGTCTTCTAAATTCCACAATGCTTCCATAGCTTCTTTGTGAAAGATGGTATAAGCAACAAAGAGTGAATTTTTGTGTAAGTTGCATACGGGAGCATATACTCTCTCTCTGTATGTGTGTGTGTATATATTATCATCGAAGTGGATGACATGGACCAGTGAGTTTCACGTGAGGCTCACCGCTTGTTGGGCGTGGGTCATTTGTCTGGCTTCCTTATGACATAGCCGTTGTGGAGAATCTCACCGATGAAAGCTCGTAATGACAAGTTACAGCCGCACGGGCTTCATAAGGTTCTTATAAATTCTTGAATGGATAACTACTTTCAGGTTCTGATTGTTTTTAATTTTCATGAATAAGAATAAAATTTCTTATTCTGATCAATTAAGTTCCCTTATCAAAGCCCAGTCCTTTCTTTTAGTTGTTTGGGCCATGCCCAGTCTTCAGACCCCAAAGCAATACTTTATTTTTTCTCCACATTCATCTTCTTCAATCCTTGAGACTGCAGACACCTTCCAACGCAGGATTTTAATGGCTTTTTTCATGAATTTTCACGAAGCATTGAGATTTTCTTGCCCCGCTCTTAGATTTCTCTTTCAATACAGTTTCTCACATCTCAGAAGGTCAGTGCTTCTTGTTATCATGATCATTTTTGTTGCAATGTTAATAATAAACAATTTCCTGATGTTATAAGCAGAGCTATTTGTTTTCGTTTTTCATTGCTGTTATTTAATTTCTGATTGGAATCGATTTGGGATGCAAATGTAAATCAGTTTAGGTTAAGCCCATGTCCTTTCAAGTTTATTCTCTGCTGTAAACATAGACAGCCTTTTCAAATCAGTTAATTTTTTTTTATTCTGGGCAATATATTGCATTACTTTTTCCATTGGGTTCGGTTTTATATATTTGATTGTTGTTTTAGCTTTTAAGGTTAGAGTTTGTAGTAAACTTTTTCATTTTATGTAGGTTTTCAGTTGGAAAGGGAATCTCTGTCAATAGTTATTGAGGATTAAACCTTTCTTGGTGGTTGACTTTTAAAAGAGGAACAATGTCTGGAAGAAATCGTGGGCCTCCTCTTCCAATGAAAGGGGCTCTTTGTGCAGGACTGCCTCATTGTTAAGGATGGAATTTCAACAAAAGATGAGGAGAATATTGGATTAGCATTATGCACAGACCAAGTGGCTGAAGAAGACCAAAATGACAGCTCAATAGTGCAAGGACAATACAGGAATGATGGACAACGACCTTGATACCATGGTGTTTACAATTTGTTCGACTGAAGCTGATTTTGATGTTTAACAGAATGTAATCCAAGGGTCAAACTCATTCCATTTGTTTTACGTTTGTCTGGTCTAGATTATTGGCTAGCTTCAGGTTTCTTGTTTAGCAATCCTTCTTCTGTGTAAAAGCTTGTACAGTGTATTCATTTTCATAAAGAGAGAAAATACATTTTTGCAGAGCATTTTCAATCTTCTTCATTCACCACCGGTCCACGAACCTAGAGCACTTCCAACCCATCCGGCTATAATTGAGGAGGGTCTTGCAGCTCAGCATCATGATAGTCAAGGTCTTTTAGGTGATAATCAGAGGTTAACTGTGACTCACGCAGCACTAAAGCAGGAACTGGAAGCTACACAGCATGAGTTGCAGCAAATGGTACACTATGCTGATTCATTTTGGATGGGTAAAGGTGTTCAGATGGGGGAAGTATAAGACAAATCTGTACGGATGGAGGTTGATCTTTGTGGGGTGGAGGCAATATGCAGTGAACTTCAGAGGTCCAGGCTGATACGAAGGAGCTGACTGCTGTGAGGCAGGAGCTTACAGGTCAGGTTCAAGTGATGAGTGAGGATTTGGCTAGGTTTACAAGCAGATTTTTAACAACAGCTTTGAAGGCAGAAATTGAGAATGTGAAACAGGAACTCCAACGTGCAAGGTAAATGTTCACTTAGCTTTCCTCGTTGCATTAGTGAATACAAGTGTATAGTCTGAGAGCAGACTCTGAGAGGTGGTGGATTTGTATGCCTTTCGGAGGATCTAGGGCTGCCATCGAATATGAGAAGAAAGGATATGCTGAGAATTATGAACATGTCCAGGTGATAGAGAAGAAATTGTTTTCAATCACTTGGGAGTTGGAGAAGCTGCGAGCAGAGATCATGAATGCAGAGAAGAGAGCTCATGCAACTGCTGCTGTCGGAAACCCTGGTATGCAGTCACATTCTGGACCATCTACTTGCAATTGTTATAAAATTCAAGGGATTTTTTTACTAACATTCATGGCCTCCTCATAATTTTAGTTATACTTGTTGGCTAAGATAAGGAATACTTATAGATAGAGGAAAGAGTAACATGCATAACAAAAATGGAGATGGAAGATAGAGACCTTGACAGTAAAAACATCCTAGTTATTATTGTTGAGGTACATGGATATATAAACTAGCCATTAACAAATTCGTACACTAAGCTTAAGCCTCAAAAATGGAGATGGAAGATAGAGACCTTGACAGTAAAAACATCCTAGTTATTATTGTTGAGGTACATGGATATATAAACTAGCCATTAACAAATTCATACACTAAGCTTAAGCCTTTCTCACTTTTTGCTTCTAAACTAGAATTTGGTTGCTTTTGTTTCTCATTTTTATTTTTCCTTGTGTAGCTTGATTTATTTTCAGACTCAGCTACTTTTCTCATGTTCTTCCCATGGTTCATTGCAGGTGCATGTTTTAATGCAAATTATAGCACCCGTTAATCTGGATATACTGGCAATCTTTACCCTGCCAGTTATAGCATGAATCCTGTAGTTTTCACACATATCATATCGTCACATATGTGTATCATTGTATGCTTATTTATATATTCATGTGTGTGTGTCTAGTAATGGCTACTTATATAATTGGCAATGGCAGATGATATGTGTACATGACATTTTCTTTTATTAACTGTATGAATATGTTACAGGCTGGTGCAAAAACATATCCTTATTATGGACCTGGATCTGGATCCTGAGCTGCATATGATATGCAGCGAGCTCAAGAACACAGATAGACATCTTTCCCAATCATGTTACTACAACTTATTCGTGATTAATTTGAATTTGAACGGTTTCATCACAGAAGACAGTTTGGGAGCTTTATCTCTTAATGTGGTTTCTTAGGATGTACTTGAAAAAAATCAAGATTTCATATTAGCTTTGAGGTAGTATACATCTAGTATCTTCCTATGCAAACATCTACAGCCATGAAAAGAATCAGGATTTCATATTAGCCTTTAGGTACTATACATCTAGTATCTTCCTTTGTGAACATCCACAACAAAACTTCCGCATCTGAATGCATTACTGTATGAGAGATATTCCTTTTGCTCTCACTCATATTCATGAAATTTGCTTTTGGTCATATGCTCACGAAAATATCATATATTGATTCTTCTAACAGTGGTTTGCAGATGCAAAGATGTTTGGTTAAGATCAGTCATGAAACTGTAGTGTATGCCAGTACTCGAGGACTGTACAAAACCAAATAAAAATCCAGATGCACGAAGAAGAAATGTAACTAGTGCCACTTGAGGACTGGACGTATGGACTGAAGAAGCACTTGGGGCAATTGCATCTCCACATAGAATTGGAACAGTCCCCACGACAAAGGGTGGCATCATGGGAGAGATAAGCTTGACCAGGTTCAGAAATGCACCGCCCAGTACAGGAAGAAGCACAACATGTGATCATAGAAAATTTATTAATAGAACAAGTAGGAATACAAAAACAATGTTGTGGCACATCTCACCTGCAATGTGGATATTTGATAATTGTAATCCCATTGCATCTGCTGCAACATATTGCCTGGAGAGTTTCGCTGTAAGTAAAGGGTCATGGCCTGAAACATGGAATGAGAAAATAGATTTACTTTATATCATCAAGAAAAAATATAACATTAAGATCATGTATCAATATGTAACAATTTTCACGCAGCATAACAAAAATTGCTTTGTGCCGACTCAAGTATTTGACAAACCACTTGACTTTTATTGATATGCATCTCAGAAGAAAAGGATTACAAGCACAATCCAACTTGTTTACTAAATTCTAACTAGTTCAAAAGTAGGGAACGTCAAAACTATTCATCAAGAAACAATTCCTCAAAACTTTCGTCTTTATTAAGATCATTAGCAAAAAATCATAGCAAATTTTCCCAACTTGAATCTTGACACAAAGACTTCAAGAACTTCGAGCTTTTTAATCTGAGTACGTGACTTTGAATCTTGACACAATACCTCAAAAACTTGAAATTTTTCAATTTGATTATATGACAACACAATACTTTAAGAACTTGAAACTTTACAATTTTGAGTAAATACCGGCTTTAAATATTGACACGAAACTCCCAAAAACTTGGGTTTTTCAATTTGAGTACATAGTGACACAAGATTTTAAGAACTTGAGGTTACATAGCTAAACTAATCTAATTGCAAATTTCTCTTGCAGCTCCACTCGACAGAGATCACTCAGTTCAGTATTGCGATTTTGAGTTGAGGAACACCTTAAAAATGCAGCCTTCTCTATCATGCTCGAACGTAGGACTCAAATTTCAACCAAGCATGACTGACGTTTCAAGCCATCTAACAAGAATTAAACTGCAGCAACTCCCCTTCATTTCTTCTACCAAAACCTCAAGTCAACTGAGACTAAGATCGCAACTCAAATCAAAAACGCCGTTTCAGGAAAAACCCACATGGAATACGTCAGTCACTCTCGCTCCGAAGCCAAAAAACTCCGATGTTCCACTCAGCCAGATCGCTCCTCTTCGGTGCGGCATTTCGCCGAACGGTCCTGACGTTACAAATAGCCGTAGTTTTTGGGAATTGATTGAGTGGATTGGTGAAGCAATATCCACTGCTTTTCCGATATGGGTTTCTTTGGGTTGTTTCTTGGGTTTGGTCAAGCCGAGTTCCTTCAACTGGGTCCAACCAAAATGGACGGTTCTTGGCATTACTCTCACCATGCTTGGTATGGGAATGACTCTGTCTCTTGATGATCTTCGTGGCGCTCTTGCCATGCCCAAGGAAATAATTTCTGGCTTTGTCCTCCAGTACTCGGTTTGTGTTCTCCAGTATTCAATTAAATATTCCCCAATATAATTCAAATGCAAAACACTTATATCTATTTTCTTGAATTTTGTATCTATATATGCGTTATAGATAATACAAAATCATGATGGTTAGAAGTAATAATGCATTGTGCACATGATAGCATGAGCTTATAGCAATGTAAGTAACTTTAAAATCATTACTACTGGTGATAAATATTAACTTTAAAATCATTACTACTGGTGATAAATATTAAATCGTGCTAAGTAGAGTTTCTAATGTAGACTCTCAGAGAATATGCTGCTTTGTGTTTTTCGAACCTTAACCAAATCCATGCATTCTCACCCTCAAAGCTCCATTATAAGTAGGAAAATTCTCTATCTCCTCTTTCCACAATCCTTTTACAATTTGCCTCTTTTCAGTACAAACTTCTTCCATGAATATATGCATTTAGACTTGAATCTGATGTATTATTAAAAAAGAGAGGGTTTCATTTCTGATAAAAGAAAAAAGATAGGCATAGTGAGAGAGGGGAAGAAGAAAATAAGCACTTGAAACTTTACCTATGCTTGTACATCTATCTATTCACTCCGGTCCACATACCATCAAAATGTCAACTTCCGAAAGATTGTAGGCTTTTGCAAGAGCCCCACTTTCAAACTTTAGTTTGATAAGCGGGTTTCTGGGATATCAAACAAAAAACCTATATCTGTGCACTAAAATAGTATTGTCAACTTTATTGGTATGTTAAGAATCAGTGTCTCTCAACTTTCTGGATAGGTTGTTTTTTCATAGCTTCAATAGCATTTGTTTTATGCTTGAGACTGTTCTTTATTTCTGATATTTGCACTGTGTTAAGTAATAAGCCTGAATTTGTTGACAAAGGATATTCTCCTTCACTCTATGTAAATATGTACCGAAATGTTAACAGTAACTTAGATGATAATGGGTGACTGGTTTTCGTTGCAGGTGATGCCAATTTCAGGATTTCTTGTGAGCAAGCTTTTGAATCTACCATCGTATTATGCAGCTGGTTTAGTACTGGTTGGATGCTGCCCTGGTGGTAAAAATGTCTATTAGTCTCTGCATATATACTTCACTACTACATCACTATCCACATTTTGATAGTTGTCTTATCCTGTGGTTGCAGGTACAGCAAGTAACATTGTCACTTACATTGCGCGGTATGTAAATGAAATCATTTCCTTCTCTTTTGTTTTTATGTCTGCCAAAGTCTGAAGATCTGATGGCTGGTCTGTCTTCCAGTGGAAATGTGGCACTTTCAGTGTTGATGACAGCAGCAAGCACTCTCTCTGCTGTGGTCAGTAAACTAATATTTCTCTATTATATTATGCTCCCTTCCTTTAAATTGACATTAGGATGGCTCTACCTTAACATGTCCTCATGGATATGCAATATTAGGTGTAAATTTACTGTTACAAGATCCATACCAGTAGTAGTCAAATGGCTTGCTAAATATTTGGTTCAATTTTCAGGAAGGGGGTTTTGAGTTGTCACAGACTAGTTTCTGTTTTGTTGTGTCAAAATTACCACTCACTAAGATGTGGCCTTAAGATCATAATTCTCCTTGATGTTATCAAGTAAATTTTTTTTTCTGCATTCCACATTTCAGGTCATGACTCCTTTACTTACAGCTAAACTTGCCGGGCAATATGTTGCAGTAGATGCAATGGGATTATTAATGTCCACATTGCAGGTGAGATCTTCTGCCACAATGTTGATTGTAGTATTACTAGTTCTATTAATAATTTTTCTCTGACCACAGGTTGTGCTTCTTCCTGTACTTGGCGGTGCATTTCTGAATCAATATTTCCAAAGCCTGGTCAAGTTTGTCTCTCCAATGATGCCACCCATCGCGGTGGGAACTGTTGCAATTCTATGTGGAAATGCAATTGCCCAGAGTGCTTCTTCAATCCTTGCGTCTGGTCCTCAAGTGGTGCTAGCTGCATTTCTTCTGCATGCATCTGGATTTTTCTTTGGTTACATACTAGCAATGATTCTTGGGCTTGATGTAGCATCTTGTCGGACAATCTCTATTGAGGTTGGCATGCAGGTAATAATTATGACAAAAGGCTTGATTTCTAGGGACCCTTCACAGCATTCCAAATCAATAGCTGAATATTGGAGAGCATGTAATTTATTATGATCTTCTCTTAATTATTTTCATTCTTCATGTAACAGAATTCAGTGCTTGGAGTTGTTCTCGCCACCCAACACTTTGGAAACCCGCTGACTGCGGTCCCATGTGCAGTCTCTAGCGTCTGTCACTCCATCTTTGGAAGTGTTTTAGCCGGAGTCTGGAGACGCACTGTACCCAAGCAGACAAAGGATTGAAATAAGTTTGAATTGTTTCTTTTTCTATATAAATTTGAGATGTAGATGTATTGATGTGGTAAATCAACTACCATATTGGTTATTAAACTAGTTCATTCCATTATAATCTTGAGCTATCCTGGGCCTATGCTGTGTGATATCATTTGCTTGTGTGTAAAATAAGCATTACTGGGAAATTAGATTTTTGGCTGTCCATTAAGAGGTGGTTTTGACGCAAACAGGGGCTAAAGTTAAAAATAAAATAAAATTGAACAATTGAGTAAAATATAATCTTCTAATTAATTTAATGGTAGTAACTAACGGGGACCTATTCGATATAAATGGGCAAATTATGACCTTGCATAAATCGTATTAAGAAATTGGGGATTCGAGTGTAATTTCTCCTATTATTAGTTAATAAAAAATTACTGACACCAGTTTAATACGGCCCGCCAAATGACAAGATCCGCACCCGCCCGAGACATTCAGTCCAAACTTTTGGCGGTTGAAATTGACAAAAATTAAGCTGAAACCCAAAATATGAAAAGATCCAAACTGAATGTTTCTTGGGTCACCCCATTCCGGTATGCTCTCCGATTTAATTGCAAACGGACCAAAACCCCAAATTTCTGCAAAACTTTCCCGAACTTTGATAAACAAAATCTCATACTTTCCTTGCACTTCTTGTTTGCACAGACTAAAAGCAAGACCTGCATCATCTCGAACGAACACAGTTGAAGGATACCTCGAAGGTCTGTTTGCCCATGAGCTTCACAAAAAATCCTGTATTGATCTCCTAAGAATACAATATGGGTAAAGCAAGGATTAGTTAATTTGGGTAAGAAAGAATAACCCAATAGGAAGAAAGAAATATTCTCTACAATATACTACTTCAATCAAGAATTTATAATGATTTTAGCACGGGTTTTTTAATATGACAGTTGATTTCTCTAGTGTTGATTGAATGATATTACTCTTCTGTCAATAGTTTTGTCCGTCTCACAGTTTATTATGCATTCTGAACAGTATTTTCAAGATGAGTTGGCAACGTGGACAAACAAGATTAAAAAGCTATCAGCATGAATCATGATTCCATCAAGATAATGTTTTTAAAAAAAGATTTCCTGTTTGTATTGGAAGTGACCAAAATTAAAAAAAAATCATAGGAAATGGATAACTAGAGGGTGTCAGGTATTGACTAATTATTTGGTTAGGTATTGACAAAAATGCTTACAAGATAATCTAACCTGTATACTAACTAATAGTCAAGGGAAGGGTACAGACTTTTTGAATGTAGCAATCTTCTCCTTAAAATCAAAAGAGAGTTGGTAAAAGAAGCTGTAGAATTCTTGAGAAAATATGGCCAAGTTGGGAGGTTCTCTGCTTGTGCCTTCTGTTCAAGAGTTGGCAAAGAATCCCATGCAAGTTGTTCCTTCTAGATACATACGTCCGGCGCAAGAAGCCCCCACTATTTCTGATGATGCTTTAATTTCAGAGATCCCAGTTATTGACCTGCAGAGCTTGCTTTCTCAAGAGTTGGAGAACTCTGAGTTGGCCAAGCTTGATTTTGCTTGCAAAGAATGGGGGTTTTTCCAGGTAAACTCTGTGCTGAAGTTGCTTTTTTATACGGCACATGCTTCCTTTTGTGCTAGGGAATTCTTCATTTTATTTTATTTTTGTTTTTTGGTAATCAAAGAAATCAAATGGGTATTTTCATCATCTTGTTTTGTTGGGTAAGATTATGTAATTGCTGTCTGTGATCAAGAATTCTTTAAATCTCAATCAAGGAGGAAAAACAGAGGGCAAATTCAAATAAGTGCTGTAAATCTGTATTTGAAACCCGATTTCTAGTGAATTTACTGTATAGCTTCAGTTTTAAATCAGCAGCAGCATGACAAACAAACTTGTGATGTTCTTTGATACTGCTACAGAACAAAGTTCCTAGCATAGTCAAGTAAAACATATGCTCATATTTGTCTCTGTTGGTAGATTTTGTTCCTAAATCAGTCAAATAAGATGTTCCCGGTCCCAATGAAACAAGTATGGATTCAGTATACTATTTATCATATCTTAGTAGTTATTGTTGTCCGTGTTATTTCAGCTGGTGAATCATGGAGTGAGCTCATCATTTCTAGAAAAAGTTAAGAAAGAGATTCGGGAATTCTTCGATCTGAGCATGGAAGAGAAGAAAAAATATTGGCAGTCTCCAGGAGAAGTAGAAGGATTTGGCCAAGCTTTTGTTGTATCTGAGCAACAAAAACTTGACTGGGGTGACATTTTCTTCATGAACACTCTTCCACTTCATCTGAGGAAACCCAACTTATTTCCTGAGCTTCCTCTTCCCCTCAGGTTTTTTTCCCCTCTTCCCCTCTCTTTATGGTGTGCCCGTATCCTGTGTGCAGGCATACAAATATTTCTACGCCCATGTGTCTAGGCACTCAAGAAAAATAAAGCTTCTAATTGACTTCTTTCTCGTGTAGAGACACCTTGGAAGTTTATTCAATGGAGACAAAAACTCTAGCTCTGACTCTGATATTGAAAATGGCAAAGGTTTTAAATATTAAGGATGAAGAAATGAGAGAGTTCTTTGAAAATGGATTGCAATCAATGAGGATGAACTATTACCCTCCTTGCCCACAGCCGGAGAAGGTTATAGGTCTCACTCCTCATTCTGACGCGTCCGGTCTTACCATTCTCTTACAAATCAACCAAGTAGCTGGTCTCCAGATAAAGAAAGATGGAAAGTGGATTCCTGTTACACCAGTACTCCCAAATGCTTTCATTATCAACATAGGAGACGTGATGGAGGTAATAAAAATATTAGTTTCCCTTGATTCTTAACGCTCTGGATGTCGTGGAAAGTAAGAGAACTGATTCAGCTTTTACCATTTGGGGAACAAATAGAAACTAGCTCATGTGCTTTTGTGAATTTGACATGGCAGATTATAACCAATGGGACATATCGTAGCATTGAGCATCGTGCGGTAGTAAACTCTTCGCAAGAAAGGCTTTCCATTGCAACATTCTGCAACGCAAAATATAATGTTGTAGTACACCCAGCATATAGTTTGATCACTGAAAGGACACCTGCATTGTTTAGAACAATCACAGTTGAAGGATACCTCAAACGCCTATTTGCTCGCGAGCTTCGCGAAAAATCTTGTCTGGATCTCCTGAGAATACAACATGGGAAAAGCTAGGATTAGTTGATTTTGGTGACAAAAAATGCAGGAGATGATCCGAGACCTCCGATGAAAAACCACTATGAAAACTTCTGTAACAATGAAAGTGAGACATAAATTTTTAGGCAAGCAATTATATGCCCAGTCATGCATATGCCTTAATATGTGTGAAATAACGACGAAAGTCCATGTAAGAAGTATAAAGAAAAATCCTATATGCTGATGCTTGTACGAAAGAACTATTTTCTTGCTTGCTTTGAAGGAATCAAAAGTCGCCGACTCAACGGAGAAAGTGTTTTGTTCTGAGTATCGACAACTGAAAGAAACTTGAGCAATCAATCAGTCACTGGTGTGCTTCGTAGAATTTTAACAGCAAAATCAATTTAATAATTTTGATTACAAAAAGTTAACCAGAAAGACTTGAGATTACTCATCATCCCCATTAACCATTCACATCAGTATCTCTGATGTAAAGAATACCAAGTTTATATAAAGAAGAAAGAAATACAAGCAAAAACAGCAGCCACTCAAAGCTGGAAACTACTTGATACGCTTGGAACTCCTTTGTTACCACAAAAAGAAGATAATACCCTGGAGGAGCAACTGCACCTGAATCTGGTGCTTCAGCTATAATGCTGTAAACTCCAGGCCAAACTTTGTTAATCATCTCAGGATAATCAGCCTCTGATTCATTGAGATACCGTGCGTCGCGAAAGCTGGTGCATACATTATAATCTGAAGATCATGATTGTTTAATCACAACTAGTTTGATCTAACCTTCACTGAAAACTTCATGCCGTAGTTGATTACCGTGTCCGAAGACAACTACTATGTGTTGTGTAAGCCCAGCCAAAGATGGATCAAGTAAGAAGGCGAGAATTTCTCCACTCTAAGCTCTGTCGGGTACTTCACATCAAACTCTGGTGTTGCTACCAGCTACAAGAACTTTTCCGTCTGATAATAACACAGATGACGAGCGGTACATTCTCGGGATAGTTGTCGCAGTCAATTCCTCAAACCTTTACTGCACCACGTTAGGTCTGTATAAAACGGGCACGAGATTTGAATCCCTGCATCATTCCAAGCTGATGTTCCAGTTTTTGCACCACGGCAATTATTTTCTATTTTAAAAAATAATTTTACGAGTAAAAATGAATATGATATAGAATATGCACCTTCAATGCTTTCAGTATAGATGTTTCAATGTCAAATAGAACTGAATGACACCAACAGTCCAGTTCACCAGTAGTCTCATCAGCAATCCAGCAGGGCATAATGTGAGAAGGTAATGGAATCCTTGATATTTTCCAAAGCATTGCGTCGTAAATCAAAACCTTGTTAATTTTCGGAAGCAAGATTGCTTGCATAGCCGAGACACCTGAATTTTCGGATGCAAGTTCCCACTGTCCATTATATCCAGTGCCAGCCGGAAATTCCTGTAGAAAGATTAGTATCCCTTCTTTCAGAACTCTCCTTGGCATTGCCGTTGTGTTCATGTCGAAATCCGGAAAAAGGGCTTCGATTTTCATGCACTATGTTCAAAGAAAAGTTCTTCTGTATATTTAGACCATTCTCTTGCTTTTAAATTGTTGAAGAATGCCAAATTACACAGGTTTATTTTTGATTTTGAGTAAAAACAGAAGAAAAACTTAAAAAGGAGAAGTGAACTCTTAACTGAACAAGGAGAAGAGAATTCTGAATGAATAAAAAGACCCTTATTATTTGTTTATCGTTTGACAACATTAATCACGATACATTCTTTTAATTTGAATAGACTTTCTTGATTAAGTCTTTTTATAATTCAAACTCCTTTCATCTTTAGTCACGAGACATTGCTCTGGAAGAGACTGTTGACATAGTTTGAGCTGAAATCAAACTTGCGCCAAATTGTTTTTGGTATACAAAGGCTTTTTTTTGTAAATTTGGTGGTAAAATTTGTATTTGTATTTATGTTTATTTGAAATTGAAGTAGTATATTTGATCGAAAATTTTGTGTTTGTGTTTGCTTGAAATTGAAGTGGGGTTTTTGGTGAAAGGATATATAATCCTTGCATGAATCAAATACTTACAAATTGCTTCTACTATATATAATCTAGCGAATGCTTTTTCAATTATATCATTAAGATATCATTGTTAACGTAAAGAGATAAACCAGAAGTGGTAGTAGCAAACCAGCAATGGGGTCGTGGAGATTTGGCTGCTTGTTAATTTTACTTGCTTTTTCTCTTTTTGGATTTCAGGCCGCGGCATGTACCGATTATGTATCGGCTGTTGGTGATCCCGGAATGAAAAGAGATGGACTTAGGGTTGCGATCGAGTCGTGGAATCAGTGCAATGAGGTTGGAGAAGAAGCAAAGAACATGGGAAGCCCTAGAATGGCAGATTGCTTTGACTTTGATGATTCTACAGTTCCAGGTGAGACATCATTCTAAACCTACAGGGCGTTGGAAGTGTTTTCAGAAAATAGCTGATCGTTTGTTGCAACATACGAGTACAAACATACGTCTCTTGTTTCTTTTTACAATAAAAAAATATTTTACATTAATTTCATGTTTTAAACTTAATTATTTGTTATTGAAAATCCCCATCACGCATGTTTTCTTTAGATTTCTCTGTCTGAAAGAAGAAAATTCTTTACGTTGTAATATTGGACCACAATATCTTGTCAACTGTGTATGTACTATTTATTACCCTTAAGCTAACTTGTTATATGTCTTGAAGCTACGTTGAAACACTTGGTGGATGAGAAAGACAACAGACTTGGCATATTAAACGGTTCGTATGCAGGACTTAAGACTTACAGTGTTGATAAATATGCTGCCAAGAAAGAACTCTACTTGGGTGAAAAATGCCAGGTGAAAGACCAGCCAAGGCCATGGCAATTCTGGATGATGATGCTAAAGAATGGCAACACAGACACATATGCATCAAGATGCCCCTACAATGGCCACAAAGTAGGGCCATTTCCACCGGAATCTCGGTTCCCCTGCTTCGGTGACGGCTGCATGAACATGCCATTGATGTATCATGATTACACCGGTCTGCATGGAGAAAACGAAGATATCTTGAAAGGAAGCTTTTATGGGACATGGGATTTGGATACCAATGTTACCGAAGGAGTCGTTCCTGAAAATGGCACTTCTTATTTTAGCGTCACTTGGAAGAAGAAGGTTGGTGAAGGAAGCTGGGTTTTTCATAATTTGTTGAAGACATCAAAAAATTATCCATGGTTGATGCTGTACTTGCGGTCCGATGCCACAGCAGGATTCTCTGGAGGTTATCATTATCAAACAAGAGGAATGATGAAAATAGTAAGTTAGCCAAACCATAACAACCCTCCATTGCAAAATGTTGGCACATTCTAAATTTGGGATGCTTGTCAGATTTGTTGACATCATAATTAACTTGCTATCATTTGTTTCGTTTTTTCTTTCCGAAAAATTATAGATTCCCACATCACCTAATTTCAAAGTGAAGTTTACCTTGGACATAAAGCAAGGAGGGGGTCCAAGAAGCCAATTCTACCTAACGGACATAGGAAGCTGCTGGAAAAACAATGGCAAGCCCTGTGACGGTGATGTCACAACAGACGTTACTCGATACAATGAAATGATTATAAATCCTGAAGTAGAATCCTGGTGCAGTCCTGAAGATCTCGGCCACTGTCCACCTTATCACACTCTTCCCAATGGCACTCGAATTTATAGGAATGACACAGAAAATTTCCCCTATGATGCTTATCATGTTTACTGTTCTCCAGGAAATGCTGACTATCTTGAAGAGCCATTCAACCACTGCGATGAATACAGCAATCCTCAGCCTCAGGAAATCCTGCAGATTCTGCCGCATCCCGTTTGGGGCGAGTACGGATATCCGACAAAGAAGGGTGAAGGTTGGATTGGCGACCCGAGAACTTGGGAGCTTGACGTCGGAAGATTGTCTCAGTCACTTTACTTCTATCAAGATCCATGTTCCAAACCTGTGGAGAGACACTGGACATCAATTAACTTGGGAACTGAAGTATATGTCAGTGAAAATCAAGTTGCGGAATGGACAGTTAGTGAGTTTGATGTTATTGTTCCAAGAGATGGTCATTGAAAGCTTCCTGGTAAATTTGTTGAAATTGGATGGTTTTTCCAAGCTATTAACTTTCGTAACTCTAGGAACTAAGTAGGTTAGTGTCATTCTTCTTGCGGAAATATGGACTACCATTGACTCATTGTTGTAGGTATCATTTATCAGAAATTGAATTCTATGGCATCATCACATTTTATGGGAACATCATACTCCATTTGAAAGGAGGAAATTATATTCAATAATATTTATAGAATAGATTAAATTGAAATGTGGTGCAGAAATGACTGCAAGCTATTAATTTGTTAAAAAAAAAGAGCATAAGTTGGTGGTTCTAACAAGTAATAACTATACAAACCTTCGTCAAAATCAAGAACAGACTGTATAATTTTTCAATGAGTGTTTTTTTTTATTAAAAAAAAAGAGATTATGTTTAAATTTTACTTGTGTTTGATTGGGACAGGTAGCAGTTTCTAAGTGTGAATCCATTAAAAACAGAAAGAGATTGTTAAACATTGAGGGACTTCGTAAAGAATTTCAATAGAGATAAATGACAGGGAAACAAAATGTACAATGTTGCTTAAATGTCAATTGAGTCTCTCTTTTCTTCTTCAATCACTTCCATTCCTCCTGCACCAGTTATTTGATGTCGATCAGGTTAAATTTTTGCTTTCCAGACCTCCAAATTTAACGACAACAAACAAACTAACGATGTGTTTCTTTAAAAAGCACTGAACAGGTGCTTTCTACTAAAGCCCCTATTGTATGGTTTTCTTCTTTTAAATCATACTACAAACAGTTAATTAAGAAAACAATTTTGTTTGTTTCAGCTAACAACTGTAAAATAATTCCCATCTTCAAAATGATAAGTGAGTTTAAATACACTTGCCATAAAATTATTGATGTGCTGGGAATTGGCAGTAAAAGTTGGCTGCCATGTAAATGCAATGTCATGTGTCAGATCAGTCAGCTGCAAATCTGTGGGTGATTTAGACGGATGAAAGAAAGAGACAAGAAAGAAGAATCTCCGAACCAATAACAAACAATTTATTTCGATTTCTAAATTCAATGATGTTAACATTAATTACACCAGGACATAATTTCCTCGTCATGACAACACTCCACGTTAAAACTCAATTAAGACAATCCAATTGCACTGTTCCCACGTTCCTATGGGCGGCCACAGCAACAGCAGCAGCACCCGCTGCACCAAACTGGGATTGTGCCTGAAGCAGCTTCGCATCAATGGCGATTCTATCATTCAATTGATCTACCTTGGCTTGTGGTTGATAATATGGATTCCTGTTTACGTCTATGGGGATGCCATGATCTGGTTTTGCGACAGGAATGCTTTGTGTGGTTTCTGGTTTCACATGGGAAGAACTCCGACCAGCCTCCAATCCGTACTTATCTTGATTTATGCCGTTGGTCCTAAACAAATGATGAGGCGAGACAGTCTGCGAAGGGAGGACTGCATTTCTGTGAAAAATCCTTGAATTATTTGAATCTTTAATATTTCTGCCATTCTCACACGGTACAACTGAACCCACAACTCTCCCCGGTTTTGCTACAAAAAGAAAAGAATAAAAGCATTTTAAATGGTGTTAGCAAGGCCTCAAAGATCAGATTTGAAAGGAAGATAGCTGATACAGGATAAAAAAAATGTACCGACCGGCTGGCACCCTAGGTGGAGGCCGTGAAGCTTTAGATTGATTTGCAGATATTTCATCCGTTACTCTAAAATTTCTAGAAGTGTCTACTAATGCAGTTTGCTGGCTTTCAGATGAAGCAGCATTTTGCTGTATATTGGAAGGGATCGTGCTTGAGTGAACCGTAGACCTGCAAACATAGGTTAGAAATCCAATTCATCAGCCCAAGGAAATTCAGACACTGATGAAATTTGAAAAAACACATCATCAGGCTTTGAACCTTAGCCAAAGGAGAAGATAATATCTACAACTTACTAGAAAAGCTAACATAAATCCATAATATGGAATGATATTCCAAATTTGCGGATAGTCTTACCGTGGGAGGGAGACATGCTTCCTCTCTGGAGGAAGCACTGGACCACTTCTACTACCATTTTCCTCAAGATATGCAAACTGCTTTCTAAATTGGCCTGTGGCACTGCAATGCATTGGGATGTTAAAATTAGCAACAAAAATATCCAAAACAGATATAAATCACTAGAAGAGAACTTACTAAATTTAAAAGGCCAAAGTAGAAAAAATTAGAACCTAGGATAGAGAAAATTTGTGCCTTCAGTTCCATTAAGATAATCTTTGAGCAGCTGAGGATGGTATTCTAATATCTCTCGATAAATTAGTTCCCTAACGTCCTCCTTCGTAACCCTACGTCTCTCAAATTCAAATTCCAACTTTAAAATTGGCTGGCAAGAAGGCTCTCTTTCAATTTTGGCAAGGCCTTTAAAGTAAGGATCAGCCAGCACCTGTCAAAACCAGAAAGTTACAAACATAAATACAATGAAGAAAAAGGGGCAAAAACTCTATGAGACAAGAAATTACGAGTAAAAGTCTAGTCATCAATGTGCTAAATACAAACCTCTTCAGAAGTCGGCCGATCCTTTGGGTCAAATGCTATTAATCTTTGCAATAGCCGAAGTGCTAAAGGATCAACATTTGGAAACTTTTGAAAAAATGGCACAGGAGGTTTCTTCCGCATTTCCATCAAGTATTTTCTAGCTTTATCATTTCGAACCTTCATTTGTTGCAGAAGAAAAGTTACTATCAGAGAAAGAAATGGAAAATACATAAAAATAGCAGCCTAGGAAACAATCAAGAAGAAAACAGAAAAGATAAAAGAATAGAAATGAGAGATTTATCATACTCCAGCAATGGTTTCTGGTGAAGGTGTTCCAAGAAGATCAGTGATCAAATCTAGTTGATGAACAACACTTTTACCAGGAAACAATGGCTTCCCTGTCAATACCTCCGCAAATATGCAGCCAATACTCCAAATATCAATTGCAGGTGTATACTGCCAAGAAGATACCAACACAAGTCTGAGTACTAAAGGAAAAATAGAAAATTGACACTGCAAGTAAACCGTTCCAGAGACGTACATAACCTGACACAATTACCTGATAAGACAGATATTCAACTTCCAGGAGAGATCATAGTCCTCCCTGAAGAACAATTATTTTAATCTAGGCATTACTGCTTACTATAAAGCACTCAAGCAGTTTAAAGAGAAAACAAAAATGTGTTTCTTTAGTACTATTCCATCTCATAACAGCCAAACGTGTCACGCTAGTTAAAACACTCATTTCATTAAAGTAAAATGAATGTATTACAGGTCTATTACCATTTACTCATTGTTCCACACACCAGGATCAACTTTGCTACCATTGATCTAGAAATGGGAGATAAGTAAAACAATGCCTCCCATTGGGAAACTCATACCTTTGAAAAGAAAGATCCACACAGCTCTGGAGCCCTATACCATCTTGTAGCAACATAATCCTGTGGGCATATCGGGAAAATATAAAATAAAAGAATTTCTAGCATGCTTCTAGAAACAAAAAAACAAATATCATCTTGTATGAACTATAAATGGAACTCTAAAATGAGGGCACTGGAAGTACATACCGTCCAAAAAACTGTTGTTGGAGTATCACTAAATGCAACTCTTGCGAGTCCAAAATCACAGACTTTGAGTTTGCAGTTTGCATTTGCCAATATATTTTTTGGTTTAAGATCCCGATGGTACACATTTGCTACAAGCAAACACCATATAATCAGAAAAATGTCAGCAAATCCTCCCCACGCTCACTTTTTTCTTTCCCCTTCCATCCAGGTAATATTAATGACTAAAAATATATAACTGGATAACAAGAAGGTTATGAAAAGTTGATCAAATTTAATTTAAACAAAGAAACATTAAAAATAAAAAAGAGGACAGACAAAGGATTAAAAGATAAAAGGTTGCAATTGAGATGCTAAAAAAGAGACAGCAAATTATTGTCACATGTATCATCTTTAATATACTTCATACACTAGAGAGCAAATAAAATTCAATTAGCATAAAAGGGGAAAAGAATAACCTGTATGCATATATTTCAATGCCCGTAGCATTTGATAAAGAAAAAACTGTTGGTGTTCACGGGTCAAATCATCATTAGCTTTGATGACCTGGTGAAGGTCAGACTCCATTAGCTCAAAAACAACATATATGTCTCTAAACTCCCTCTTTGAGGGTGGCAACATGATGCGCTTAATTTCAACTATATCAGGATGTCGTAAAAGTCTAAGCAACTTGACTTCACGCAGGATCCGAATGGCATCAGAAATGTGTTCAAAAACGTCATGAATCTTCTTTATAGCAACTTTCTCTCCTGTATGTGTGTCGATAGCTGCGCAAACAACTCCATAGCTCCCCTTACCAATAACTTCTAGAATTCTGTATCTGTTAGCATCGCCGTACTCAGTGAAAAAGTCCTTTTCTTTTAAGTCCTGAAGGATGAACAACAAAACATAAACAGAAAAGAAAAACCATTGGACCTGTATACCAGAAATATAACCATACAAATTCATCATGAGAACCGATGAAATTTGACAAGTCACACATTGATGTAAGTGAGGAAATAGGAAGACAGACAAACAGGCAATAAGAAAGAGATACCCAAAGCATAACCACTGACAATTCTAAGACCAATATTAATAAATTCATAAAATATGAAGACCCCAGGAATGCATCAGATGGATCATGACACTACTATAGACTGGGAACAACTAGGACAGGGAAAAACAATATTACTAATGTACATAAAATTACAAAAATGATTCTTTATAATTAGCAAAAAGATCAAGATATCTATTTCAAAGATGATGAAGAAACACGAATCTGTAAGGCAACAAATTCAGGTTCTAGAAAGTGCTAATAGCTTGATAATTACTAGTGAAGAATCAGAACAGAGAATATGGTGAGCTGGATTCATAACCGAAAGGTGACGTAAATAGACAAAGCACAGAAACCCACATGATAATATGATATTATCAAATCATAACAATACTCTCAATCGGAACCATACAATGAATAGTGACCATTTATCTGAACCGTTCATAAACCAGTTATGCCAAATTAAGGTATGAAGCCAAAGATAACAATATTTTCTGTTTATGGAATTAAAACAAGAATTCACTGTTCATCGCATGGAAGAACCGAGGGCTGAAAAAGGAAATAAAACCAGTTTGATTACAGAAATGGAAAAATTAAAAACAAGAAAAATCAAAGATAAAAATAGAAATATGAAGAATTTATATTGGATGCTGTGTGCTGTCTTGAGATCCAACAAATGGAACTAAAACGGCACAAATGTAAAACAAAATAAAATCAGGCTAACTAATGCACATTAGCTATAGTTTCCCAAAATGAAAATTTTCATTTAGAACCAAAGTTTCTGTTACTTTCACTAGGTACCCATCAACTCATTGTCCTTTCCAGTTTTACCAAACTTTCCCCAAAATTTAAAGGACAACAAACCCAAACTAGATCTAATCACCTTCTCGGCAACCAAACGGAGCAAAATGAAGAAAATTCAACAGAGAGAGAAAGTAACCTTCTTTGTCTGATCTTGCTGCATCTTGCGCACAAAGATCTCTTCTTTCACTCCTTTTTTCTTCAATTAAAGAGAAATACTAAACTTCCGCGGGAAAAGCAAGAAACTTTCTCCAGAAACAGAGTATGCAGAATCAAAACCACAGCAAAATGAAAAAATCAAATCAAATTAGCCGCACTTTCCCCAACGAAACCTGCTTGAACAACCAGACCTGAATCGTATCTTCTCGTGATAATACGAACAACACCAGCACACATGCAACAACCAAGAAGCTTCTCTCTCATTCAAATCTCTCCGTTGCTTGCAGAAACTGAATTCATTATCTGAAACAACGATTAAAGATACAAGCCAAAGGCGCTGGATTTCGCAAGACCTGCTTATTATTAAGAGAGAGAACAGAGAGAGTTGAAATTTATTGGGGTGTTGGTAATATATACAGAGGGAATTCCCTTTCTTTCTGTTTTCTAGTGGGTACGGAGACATACGGCAGTGGCAGTATACGGTAATTTCATTGGAAACTGTTTGTAGGGGGTATTATCAAATTACCCCCTATAGTATGTAAAAGTAGTAAATAAACAATAAAAGTTACCGTTCCTCTCAAATTAGTCCATCTCATGCCACCAACTTCCGTGACAAAAATTAACCGATTCATTGTTATAACAAAATAAGTTCTTAAAATTTATTATTATAACAAAATAATCCCTCAATTTTTTTTAAATTATTTTTTAAAAAATCACGATTAAATAGCATTTATCATTCTCATAAATTTTGAATTTTGTAATTCATCACACAATTAACAATTATTTATTTTAATTATACAATTTTTATTTGTAAAAACAATATTAAAATTACTAAAATTAAAGAATAATTAATAGAGTTTAGTTAAATCATATAATTTATTTTATAAATAAATAAATGTCGACCGACAAATTCTAAAACTAGGTTAGGGGCACAAACAAGTTATGGATGGTATGTCAAGATCCCAAACAGCATGAATGTAACACTCAATGTGTCAAGCTCAATGCCTCTACCAATAAAATATAGTAATTAAGTTTATATATAATACAGTGGTTGTTAGGTGTAATCTTTGTTTATTTTATTCATTTAAGCAATTAATGTTCTTTAAATTTAAAATACCACTTCTTTAATGTCTCCCTTTTGAAAATTGTTTAAATACTAATTAGAAAAAGGAGTAGAGAAAGATTTGCCAACATTCAATAAGGAGACCTAACAATGATTTTGAGTAAGTGGGGTGGGGGGCATGCATGCCCCTCACCCCTAAGTGTACTCATTTTCTGCAAATTACACCTGCAAATTTAAAAGGTGTTATGTCCCCCACATTCTTTTAATTCTTTAGCATCAACTTTCCTCCAATAAAGGGCAATGTTATTGCCCTCTTCAATTTAGTTTTGATGTATGGGATTTCGAGTTGGGTATGTTGACTAGAATCATTGAAACTAGTTGCATGTGATGGCAGTGAGACTTTTGGAAGAAAAGAAAATGAATTTGAAGACAAGAATTGGGGTTGTGCTACACAACCCTGGCTAAACTCAATAATGCATATTTTTGTGGTTTGATCTCGGTTGTATCCGTTGTTATGTTCTATATCGAATAAAATGAATATTTTTGTTCAATAAATTAATTTTTTGAATGGACGACAAGCATTTAATCCTAATATTGGACAATGTTTTGAGAATGTTAGATTGATTAAGAGAACTTGGTAATATTAGGACACTGTCTGAACAATGATACGCAGCAACAAACCGGAAACTCTGAGAACTGTAGGTATTCAACAGGTCAAAAGGGAAACAGAAACATTGATAGTTGATTACAAAAGAAGTTATGATTTACTACGGGGCAGAAGGCCGTCTAAACTCATCGGCAGTTGCTGTTAGCTTGGAATATTTGATCAGCTGGTAATTCTGGTCAGCAGCACAATCTGCAGAATTCTGGTGATCAGCATGATGCATAGCTTCATCAATAAGGCACCAGGGAGGCTCACTGTTGCTAATCTCAAAATCCTTGCTCAACAAATTCTGAAAATAATCCTGCTTGTCACTGTATTCCAAGCCAGTGACTTCCTGTATAATAGCCCCCGAATCAGCCTCCTCTCTATTCCGCACATCACAGATGTAAGCATAATTAGAACCCCAAGCAATGCCGATTTCGTTAGCCCGATTACCATCTTTCTCCCCAGGTTTATTATTTCCAGTAAGACCTTGAGGGCCGGAATTGTTTTTGGTGACAGCCCCGAAATCATGCTTCTGCGGATTATAAGCCAAACCAATGTCCATTCTGTTATTTTCCTTGTTATCCTCGGCGTTGTTGTTGCCAATGTAAACATTGTTTCCAAAATTGAACTGTTTGCCGTCACAGTCCCCATTGGAAGCAGAAGCAAAATCAGCACTAGAACCCGAAGCAGAAAACTTGGAAGATAGCAGGTTATTCAATCTCATAAAGGCATTCTCCCTCAGTTTTTCCAGATTGTCTACAATAGCCTGCAACTCTCCAATTGATTCATATTTTCCCAAGTCTTCAGAATCCCACCAGAACCCATGATCAGTTTCATCATATCTCTTTATATTCTTTTCTCTCGGTTCCTCGTTCTCATGCTTCAGCTCCTTAATTTCGTTATACAACGCAATCGCTGAACTCACAGCTGCCTCGTTATCTAAAGCGACAGGAACACGATTATTCAGAAACGCATCAAATACAGCATCGACAGATGAATGTCCGAATGAATACAATGTTTCGGCGGACGCAGGCGAGGAAACCACCACAGCAGCCTGACAACGAGAAAGCATGCACAATTCTGCTGTCTTGTTAAAAAGGCCATATCGTCTCTTACTGAAGCTAACAGATAGCTGCTCCCTCGTTTCACGTTTCGTCAAGGTGTTAATCTTTCGCCTTTTACCAAAGCCAACATCTCCCTGCTTGCCGGGTTCACATTCCGTCACGGGAATCTTTCTCTTTCCGCTCGCCATTGTTTCTGGACAGAATCTTGTGTAATCTCTATCGAAGAAAACAACTGAATTGATTACACAAGGAATGCAAACAGAATTCCGAACCCAGTTTATATACAAAATTGATGCTTGTTTTGGACAAAAGCTTTAGCATCCTTGCTCTTGTCGGATTTCCCATACCAAAACAGAAACCGAAGTTCAGCCGTGATAAGAATATTTAGGAAAGTCGCTGGATCTTATTCAACAGACAGAATCTGTTGCAGATCTTCAGTAATCGATTTCTCTCCCGGACAAGGTAGGATTTGTGTTATTCAAAACAAATTTATTTAGTCAGATTTTTTTTTATAAAAATTAATTCAAAATTTTTTACCCAAAAATTATTGAAATTCAACTAATTACACAATATGTAAGCTTTTTTCATGATAAAAAATTCATAGAATTAACTAATTGGCATGATTTTATTATAAATTCTCAACTTACAGCAATTTTAGCCCATTGAAGGTCTAATTTCGGAACAATTAGAAGGCCCCTTGACTGAGTTGTCTGATTCATCTTGTCCGAGAGATGCATTAGTGGACGATTTTGCCCCTACATTCGAAAAATGAAAAATATTTTCCGCTGACTTGGATCAAAATGCATGATAGTACAGATTTTGGTAACACCTGTTTAAAGCATTTTGGCAAACGCCCGCAGCAACAAGAAGAATAATTTGCTTTTCTCAGAATTTGTACAATTATAACATGCTTTTAATTATGTCTTTATCTTTTTTTTTCTTCTTTTACAGGTTTTAAAACATTAATGGGTCAGGAAAAATCATTGTATTCAACAAAGCCAATGTCTTTGGTAAGGATGGAACAGTATCATTAAGGCCCTTGTAATTTTATGATTTAGTAAATAAGGATATAATTTGTTATTTCATATCAAAAAAGTCCCCAATCGATCCCAATTAAATGACTTAAAAAAATTTCTGTTTAATGAGCATCCAATGACAAATTAAAGTCTAATCAATTTTCCTTCTGTTAAGCAAAGAAGACATGCATGTATGTACGTTTTGATTACTTTGTTGCATGATTGAATTAACATGTAGCTAGTCAATGGTCATAAATTTAAAAGTAAAATGTTATCTTCTACTTTTAACTTTAGAAAAAGCAAGTTTGAAATTGCAAAACACATACGCCCCTATGGAGCTATTCAAAGAAGTGACATGCTATGCACACGTACCTGAAGAACTATCAATTACCCCACCAATAATAATAATAAAGAAAACTTTGGCTGCTAAGATTTGAATTGATACCAAGATCGATCAGAAACACTAGATCTTAACAAATAAAAAGATTTGAACACTGGATCTTGATTTTGATAATGGTCCAATATTGATATTTGAATTAAAGTCTAAGATGTAATAGAGCTATGAATTGAAAGGTAAAATATAATGATGATCCCATCATATGTTATGATGTCTAAACCTAGGTATACAGCAAACCTTGTATATATATATATATATGTAGCAAAAACAATTTCATAGAGGGAAAAGGACAGTTATGGATGTCGCCATTTGGTTTTCCATTTCTGTTGTGGAATAGAATTACCGATGGGATTGGGTCCTGAATGTACTTCATGCAATTCTTTTCTACGAACTTGATGATCTTCATCACCTTCAACGAATAACTGGAATTGAAAAGATTTAACCAGCGGTCAACAAATGAATGAAATATATACCTAAAGAAAGTAAGAAAAAAAAAGGGTAAATCTCACAGTTGATTTTTACCAGCTTATCCCGATCTTTCATTGATGAATCTCTCACTTTGTGATCAATTGCATCATCTGAAACCAATAATATTCAAGGTTTTAGTGCCGAAATTCAAGCAAAGAAAATTGAAGATTACAACGAGAAGGTATACAAATATATAAACACAGACCTTGAAGTTTTCTGATGGCAAAACTTGGATGAGAAAAGAGATGGGAGAGAAAGAGAACGAGGAGAAAAAATAAGGGAAAATTCATAGCTTTGTTAATAATTTCATGAGGAATAATAAGAGAAAGAAGAAAGCTGAGTAAGTGAGGGATAAGGATGCTTTCAGTGATTGATAGGTACATGAAAAAAGTTAAGAAATGATCTTAAAGAGGAGAGGAGAACAGAAGAGAATCGAAATTGATGAGATGGGCTTTGGGACAGACGAGAAAAAGAGGGGAGAGCTATGTGTCTTCTAGTGGGGGAAGAGTTGGACAAAATCTGGTTAATACAAGACAGTGCAGATTTAAAGTTTTAATATAAGATGCTGATTAATGCAATTATTGCAGAAGAGAACAACTGTATGCAGCCAATCAATCATCATCCAATTCAGATAACAGTTTTAAATGTAACCTTGCATGATATATGCGGTATACAAGGTATTTCCCACACACAAATCAGTCATTACCCATGCATGATATAAAATTCGAAAACATGGAAATTTCCTGTGCACTGATTAAAAAGCTGTACCTTTACTATTTTCCATGAGTATGTACACTGAAGAAGAATCATTCAAAATAAACATGTTGAGGTCTACAGCTTCTTCCCACTAATTAAATGGAAAACTCAGCTCCAAATTTGTCTGTCAAGAAATCTAATTAACGTGAATTCATACTTCGAAAATTCTAGCAAAATTAGTTCCCCTTCTTCTATCCTCAGAAATCGAACTATATAGCCTGTGTTTCCCAGATTGCTATATTGAATGGATTCATTCTCATAGCCTCAGATGATGATCAAAACAACAAACTACCAGATGACACTCTTTCCCACATTCTTTGTTTTCTTCCATGGGAACTAACTGGCATTTTTTCATACAGATGGAGATATCTCTGAACTTTTATCCCTGATATCAAGTTGGGTAATAGCCTTCTTCGTCAGCCTGAAAGTGAATCAGAAAAATTTGTTTGAAAATTCGATCATGTTCTTAGTCTTCGCCGTGAATCATAGGATATTTTTCTATGTTCCAAGGTCAATATGTTTTCCTCCTCTAAATATTCTCCAAATTAGGAACTGAATATCCGAACAAGTTGCAGAGAGACTCCTTTACTGCTCCTCTTGCTTGAAGATTTGTTGATTTCAGGATACCTGAAAGATGATATTACATTAACCTTTAATATTTTTGCACCTGCTTTTGATAAGGCTAATTATGAATGTTGCTACAACCGTTGAAGACCAGATTATTATTGATGCCCCAAATTGTAAAACACTTGAGTTTGGTGTTCTGTCACTTAAGAGCAGCCTAAGCTCATTAGTTGCGGCGCATATGAACTTTAGAAAACACTTTTCAAATCATGGAGGACACAACACTAGATATCTGGGTTAAAAAGGATTTCTGATGTTGAGTATCTAAGAGTTTCTGCTAACATGGCTGTTAGTTTGCTTAATTTCTTGCCAAGGGTTTTGATTTATAGCTAATATTCTCGCATTACAGATAAATTAACCTTAATTTCCACTCGGTGAAGGCTATTCCCCGTGCTCTTGATCAAAATACGTGCTTATTTCCAAATTTTCCAAGGTCTAGAGGTTCCTATTGAGGATTTTTTTGGGACTGGACATTCCTTCCACAATTACCCAGAAACTGACCTAAGCTGGAGACACTTTTCCTTGACAAAGCAAGCATGCATGCTTATTTTCTGAAAAGTTTGATCCCAATTTCAGAAAATTCTCTTTGTTTATTGACACATTGCATTAGGTAACTGAATTCTCCAAACCTGCAAGAGAGTAATACGATTGGAATTCACGAGAAAAATGCACCTGAACGTTGCTCGTCGCTGCTAAAGACAATCATCATGCTAGAAGTTGAATGGGCGGAGGAATGAGCTAAAAATGACGAGAATTTTTATTGAAGAATGGCGAAGTTTTGAATGAGCTGACAGTGAACTTACCTTGTGGCTTGGCTTCCCTTTGGAGGATGGGGAAGCATTTCTAAACAAAGTGCTCTTGCTTCAAAAAATTGTGAGATTGAGTTTCTGAAAAGTTGCTAATCATAACGTTGCCTCTGCTCTGCTACAAGTACCTGCAAGCATGGTTAGAATGGAATGATCTACTACAATTGATGATGAGTTAATTTTCAATTACTTGGTTAGGAGCATCTTCAAGTGGGCTTGATATGGGCTATATTCTAAATACACCACTAATAATTTCTTAATACACCATATGTGGGTGTAATGAGACTATAGGCGTTGTGCGTTCGATGATACTTTTGCCTCATTGCATAGCCCAAGATTTCTAGCCCATTTCGAGACAAAGAATAAATTCCGTGTCCAAATGACATTGTCCAAGTCATGGAACCTTAATGTTTATGATGACTTGGCGATTAATTATTGGAGCTTGTATATTCAGTTTGATTTATTGCATGTAGAAGATTGCTACACGTTTTCAGGTATCAACAACCGACCATTAGTACACTACCCAACCGGTAATTAACAGCCGTCGTAGAGAAGTGTTCGCTTATACAGACAGGAAATCGGGAGAGAAATTGCAAAATTTTCTTTCTTTCTTCAGTTTAATGTCTTTGTTATTTCAGTTAAAAGTGTAAGACAGTGAGAGTTTTTGTGTTGTGGGTTTAAGGTTTCTTTAGATTTTAAAGGCAATCAGACGGAAAAAAAAAGAGAGACAAATGATGGGCGAGAATGTGATAAGAAGTGAAGATTACTCTATTCTTAAGGATTTCAGATTTGAAATTGATGGAGAAGAGGGTTTTACTTTATGCTTCTGGGTTTATCTCTTGAAATCCGCTACATTTCCTGCTACACTTGTTAGCCAGGTTTTAGAAAACTTCCTATTTCCTTTTTCTTGCTTTTATTTTGATGGAGAAATTGTGGTGTTTGCTTTTATTGTCAAGAATATGTTTTCATGTTGTGGGTGTTTTTCCTGGATTTGTGGGTTGTTGATGTCGTTTGAACATGGTTTTTGTGGATTAAGCAGGTGTCAGAAATTTCTAATGTGTGTTTTTTCTAATCCAACTTTGCTTTTTATTTAGAAGATGGTTAAATTCTTATATATTAAAGTGCTCAATGGAGGTCTTACGTCTTCCGCGATGTGGAGTTTCTACTATCATCACTATGGGCAAACCCTTTGTGGACGTTTTCTTTTTGATAGTTTTGTTGGTATTTTGTAGGTCAAAATGTGATACAAGTTTGTTTCTTGTTCGTTTTCTGTTTGGTTTCGCGATGGTATAAGGAAAAAATTTCGGTTTTCTAAGTATTCTCATTTATTTTTCTGTGAGTTAAGGTAGTAATTTTCTTGGTTCATTTAGTAGAAAAATATGTTTTTGATGTGTATTTTTTGATCTTTATATGTCATATCTGTTGTACTTTCGTGTTTTCATTGAAGTCTATTAAGAAATGCTAGAAATTTGCAGTTTCATCATACTGAGTGCATCTTAAGTCCAATACTGTACTTTAATTCTCTGTTACAATTTATGGGACGTGGTGCTTTTATTGTTTTATCATCAACTTATTTGTTTTTTTTAAAATATTTGTCATTGAAACATAGAACTCATCCTGGATGTTAGGAACTTATGTTGTCTAAAGGAGAATTAGGAGCCATCATTTGCAGTGGGTGATTATGAAAGCCAGCAATTTATAGTAACTAATGTGTCTGTTTTCAAATTGTTTGCAAAGCTAAGGAATTGGTTCTTTTTTGCTATGTTTTAGGGGGCATTGAATGTGATGCGTGGAGTTTCTTTAGTTGTCTTTATTCATCTGTGACATAACAATGTGCTATAAAAATTTGTTTGACATAACAATGTGCTATAAAAATTTGTTTAAGTTCTATCTGTTATGAGTTCTTGTTCTCCAAATACTGTGAGAAGTGGATTGAATTTTATTAAACCATGCAGGTGAATATTGGTGGCACTGCTCCGTTTCTTCTGCTAAATGAGAAAAAAATATTGATGCTTTTTCCTTTAATTTCATTACATGATGGAGCTCCTGAGCCTGGAACTCTCACTTCATTAACAGAAATTCTCAATGCATCGATGGACTCTGAATTTCCTTTAGAAAAGTGGATTCATGTTGGATGCAAGGTATATTTTAAGCATATAACCAGTAATAAATTGATAAGATTGAGTTTTTTTTTGAGGAATTTTTCATCTTGTGTGTATAAATGCTACTGCTATCTTAATGGATACTTTCTTGGAGGAGGACAAAGAAACTGTCAAAAGATTTTCTCAGACATATGATAAATAAAGGATAATTCAAATGCCAACTTTTCAACTATGGGAATTTACAAGAAAGCATACAAGAAGCATCTTGAGGTCTAGTGTATCACCTTCCTTAGCTTGATTTGGCGAAGTAGCTTACAATGAGTCCAGTTTTTAATATTATTATTATTATTTTGATGACAAAGACTTTGGGTCCAATCTTTTGCCTGCTGAGCTAATGTCCAGTTTTATGTCAGTATCCAGTTTACCCTTGTGCCTGATCAACTGTATTTTGCATGGTGTATTCTCAAGTACTTTCACCATGCATTTTGGTCAACTTTGTGGAATAATGGTGTTTTTGCACATTAGAGATATACATGGTTATTCTGATCTGTTTTTGTTAGGTTTCTACTGGCTCTTTGTGGCTTCATATCGACGGAGAGATTGTAGCAGAACAGCCTCTATCTTCATCCTTAAGCAAAGATTCCATGTCAAATTCTTTGAAGAAGATAACATTGGTTGGTAGTGATTCGCAGGGTTATGTTCACAATGCAAAAGTCCTGCCTCTAAACTTTTCCATGACTGATCATTACGCTAAGGTGCACTGTCGCTGTATTTCTTGAATTTCTTTTTTTTTGTTTATTTTGTCATTCCTGTGTTGTTTAGTTTCTTATTTCACAAATATAATTGCTTCATTCTAGGACTTGCCGCTACAATTATCTATCGATACTTCATCCGCCTCTGAGATTGAAGAAGATGGCGATGGTGTTTGGAGCATTGTTGGTGGCAAGGTTAGATATTAGGAAGGTTGTTAAAGTTACACGTTTCATGTTTCACATGCACAGTTCTCTGTGATTATGGCTACAAAAAGTCAAGTTTCTAAGATGTTCAATATGTTAATTTGTTCACAATCACCTTTCCTTAGATTTCGAGTATTCTATTTCAGGAAATGGATGCTAATTGCTTATTGATAGAATGCAATGCTACTGACGTCAAAATTTCTGAAATTACAATCCAATACTATTACTTTGAATTTTTTTCTAATAAAATTTAGATTTCTCAGGCATCTTGCCGCAGGATCTTTTCCTTGGATGTTGTTCTATTAAATGCCTTTGGCCAGCCTGTTCATAGAGAAGTGGAGGTTTATTTCTATCGCTTTTGCTTATCGTAGAAATTGTCTCGTTGTACTTGTTGGTTTTATGGTATTATGTTGAAACATTACTTGTTCTAATAGGTCATTGCTTCACTTTTGTATGCCGACACTGGTGGCCTTGTGGAGAAGACGAATGATGGAGAAGCTCCACTTTTGACAAGCTATGACGGAATTGAATTTGCTTCATATGATAGACCTGGTAAAATATTGCAAGGGCGTGCATCCTTTAAGCTGAAAATATCTCAGGTAAAATATTGGACTTCTGAATGTTGTTTTTGATTTTGGTGACAATGTGTGAAAATCAGAAAAGTAACAGATAGAGGCAAGAATAAATTGGTTTGTTGCAGTTAAGAGTATTGCTGTTGCTTTAGATTTTACAATTTTGATCGTGTTAACGATTTTTTTTTCCAGCTTTCATCAAAGTGCGACAATAGGTTATTCCGTATCAGGTTTGAAGTATTGAAACTTGTGGGGTTCCCTTTCTTGGAAGCACTCTCCCGTCCAATTCGTTGTATCTCAAGGAATCGTACTATACGGACAGGCTCTGTTATTTGCAAAAAAATACCTGCTGCCATCCATCCACTCAATGGATCTCAATCATGTGGATTTGATAATGGATCTGTAGAAATTCAGCTCAATCCTGTGGGTGAAGCAAAACTTAGTATGTCATCAAAGCGGGTGAGGTTGGAGCAAGAAAAGATATCTGCAATGGAGCAACCTGAGGGGGAATGCAATTCTCATCCTTGGATTGCTAATAAGGTATTTAAAGAGTCCTACTATCTTTATTCATCGTTATCATCTGAACATGTATAATAATCTCTGTTTGAACTTGTTAAGATGTTCTCAGAGGATAGGTGGGTACTAACCTTTTCATTAATCATAAATGGAATCATTATGACCATGTTTCTTTCTGTTTTTTGAAATTTGCTTTGGGTAGTCTGCATTTGTTTGGACATATTACTCTTGATTGATTGCTGTTCTCAACTAGGCTGAGAATGCATTTGCAAAAGGTTTGGATGGGAAACATGAAAACTTGGAAGAAGCAGACACCTCCCCATCTGATTCAGAGAGTAATGGAGCTAGAAACTTGTCTTTTAAGGGGAACAAAAATTCAGTTTCAGATGTGACCATTTTTAAGTACTGCCTGGGAAGCTTGACTGAGAGATCTCACCTGCTCAAGGAAATTGTAACCTCTTTCTCTGATGAAGAAATCTTGGAGTTTGCACATCAGGTTTCCATTTACTCAGGATGTTCCCACCACAGGTAATCTACTGCTGATTTTGTTTTTCAAAATGTTCATATTGGAATTTCCATTCAATTGTACATAGACATGTAATATAACCTTGCTGGTGTGATTGTTGTTCCTTAATATTTGTAAGCGGAGAAAATTCTGATTGCATGCAAACTACTTCAAATTTAATGTCTGATTCGTTAGTTTGCTTTTGGATTTCATTGTTATTACTGCTCATTATTGTTGTTATTTTTCTTAATGCTGATAATTGCTATGACATTACCATACTCTTCCATAAATTGTCTCCATAATTGTAAGTAAGAATAGAAATGTACCATTCACTCAGGTGATTTATTCTCCCTTCCTTCAGGTATCAGATAATAATTGCAAGGAGATTGATAGAAGAAGGAAGAAATGCCTGGAATTTTATCTCACAGAACAATGGACATGTTCATTGGGATAGTGCAGTTTTTGAGATTGAGGAGCAATTCATGAAGATTTCCTGCTGCAGTACTCGATCTCTCACACAACAGGTTCTCTCTCACAAGCACGAGGACACTCTTTACTCACAACTCAAACTTGATCATATTTTTGTTCTTGTTGAGGTTCTACAGCTTTTCTATTTTGGCTTTAAGAAAATCACTGAATAGATATATAAGTGATGGGCTGATGTAATGATCAATCGTTATCTGATTTTGAAAATGAATTTGGTCCTTGTTTGGTAAGAAAAATGCTTTCACATACCCTTTTTCAGCCCTTACCTCATATCAAAACCAAATCAACATTCAATAAATTGAATTAGTCAAATAAATGTTTTCAGGACTTTGAGGTTCTGAGGAGAATCGCAGGATGCCAAGATTATCTGGCTCAAGAGAATTTTGAGAAATTATGGTGTTGGTTATTCCCTGTTGCTTTCACATTATCAAGAGAATGGATAAATACAACATGGAAGTCCACATCTCCCAAGTGGATAGAAGGATTTATTACAAAAGAAGAAGCTGAATGTTCACTACAGGATCCAAGGGGCCTTCAGGATCCCGGGACATTTGTACTGCGATTTCCTACTTCAAGGAGCTGGCCGCACCCAGATGCAGGTAGTTTAATTGTGACTTATGTGGGCAGTGACTATACTCTTCATCACAGGCAGGTTTCTGTCGATTATATTTACAGGTATGTGTTGGCGTAAAATCATTTTCATTTTATTCAGATGTCTTATAAACCTAAACATTGTGCAGAAGTGGAAGGGTAAGCTTCTATGAAATGGTAATTATATGGGAGCAATTAGGATCTGACATGTGAGGATAAGGTGCAAGTTTAATTATGGAGATTCCTCAAGTGTGGAGGATTTTGTCCTGACAGTTATTGGTCTTCCAACAGCAAGAACAGTTTTTGCTTTGCTTTGACTAGTTATGTTAAATATAAAAAAAGGTATCATCTGTGTTGTTTGTAGATATTCCATTTTGATAAAATATGGAGAAATGCCATTAAGAAGCAAATTTGGGTGGTGTGAAGCATAATTCAAATAGTTGGGTTAGCTTTGATTGATCAATTGGTGGTATTGGATGGCATTCATATTTTTGAAGAATATGAATTGACTTATTTGTCTGAGAATTTTTCTTCTCTCTGATGAAAGGGACACGGAAGTGAAACCTTTGCAAGATTTGCTATTCTCAGAGCCTGAGCTCTCTCAATTGGGAAGGCAAGATATATCTTAACTTCATTTAATTCTCTTTCTTTTACCTCAATAATACTACTCTTTCCAACTAATATAATCCAAATTATGTGGTTGGTGATAAGACTCTGTTGTATCATTTATCATTTTGTTTCTAATTTATGTCATTTTCCTTCTCATACTGTTCATATTGACCATTACTTCATTTGGGATACAAGCTTGACATACTACATGAAAAAGAGTAGTATTAGTTATTTTGTGTTGATTGCAGTGCCATGCACCGATAATCTAATTAGCGACTTTCATTACTTGAAAATGCAGGATCATAAGAGCTCATTGAGCTTGCTTCAGATGCAGCATTCAACCCTCCTGCTTTCGGTTATGGTTGTCATAATTTTATTATTCCAAATTTTTGGCGGTGGGAAAGCTGCTACTTTTGTTGTATTCCTAACCTTGCCTGATGTGTATATGAATGAGATCTTCTCCTCGCATTAAGCAGAGAAATATACAGGTACCTTGTTTCACATGAAGACAATGTTAATCACATACAGGAAAAAGTTTTTTAAAGCAAAATCCCAACGGATCAACATGAATATCCATAAAGAAACATAAAATTTGAGGATCTGAAAGAAGTTTTCATTTCCAAATTTGGTAGAGAAAGCAGTCTTTTGACAATTGCATCCACTTCTTTTGCCAAAATAGACCGTTCCGTGACTCCTGTTGGCTTCATAAACACCAAACTGCTGTATAATTTGCAAAATCGGGTGGCAGAGATTCTACGGTAAAAGCAAAAGTTTTCACATGATCACGGGTTTATTATTTTTCTTCGACCTTTCTACTGAATTCTGCATCATCCAGTTTCAAAAATAGACGTAGCATCAATTGTTTATCCATATATGCTATAGTAAGCACTGAGCAACGCCTTCATGGATTACAGCTGAAAACATTAAAATTATAAATTTCATTGCCAGTAAATTCGTCCACTAAATCATAACTCGTAATTTGTCATTCATTTGTCAGAGTTAAAATGTAATCATTGTGAAGATGTGACACTAGCTGCAGCCTGTAGTCTCGACCTTGCCAAGATTTTCTAGCGCCATAATCGAGTATTTGTCTAACTACTTTACCAACAATTTCTGTCATCACATCAAACTAAAAAAGAATTAAGTTGATTAATCCATATAACAGAGTTCAGGGATGCTGGTTTCCAGTATTACAGGATGAAAACTCTATCGGTAATCAAAAGTCACCATCCTCATCCAGTTCAAAGCCTAACTGAAGTGGGAAAAATCACAAAGTCACAGCCTGAGATGAGGTGTCACAAACTCTGTGTGTCGACAAAAAGGTGAGCAGACGAAGAAACTTGCTGCTACTTTTTAAAAAAAGAGTAGGCAGATGAAGAAAGTTGCTACTTCTTCACGTAAGAGCAGTACTCTGGCTTTGCATGCGTCAAATTTTCAAATGATCAAAGGCACTTTCTTCACCTTAAAGTGCTTCATCTACTGTAAAAAGAAGATGCCCTTCCACTCCAGTCTTCTCTCACCTCACATCCCTCCAGTTCTCTGAGTCGTAGATCAACTGAACCTTTCAAGTTTAGGTTTCTTTACTTTCACATGGTGCAGTTTTTTCTTACGTAAGTTCCTAAATATTAACTCGTTTTTATCAGTTTATCTCACTTTGTAGAATTAAATGGGCCATGTTCGGATTATACCATTCTACGTCACAATACGTTGCATCGCCTTTGTTATGTCAAAGATTATAATTTCAGTCCTACTACATAGAAGTTGAAAGAAAAAGAATGTGGTTTATGCAGATGGCTTTCCAGGTATGGTAATCTACCATAAGATGATTTTCTTGAATTTGGCTTCCTATACAGTAGATCAAGATTTGCTAATTTGTTGTTCCGGGCAAAATGCAGGTGGGAAAATGGTGATATTCAGGTCTCCACTGATACAGTCTCTCAAATCGGATGCGTTGTTGAAGAAGACGCTAAAACTACGCAACAAAGACATCATTGGCTCTGGAGGGTTTGGAACTACACTGATGCAGGAAGATCAGTAAACAAGAAACATTTAGATTGGCCATCCAGATACAAAATAGCTGTAGGTGCCGCAAGAGGAATAACATACCTTCATCATGATTGCATTCCCCACATAATCCACAGAGATATCAAGTCCAGCAACATATTGCTGGAACAAAACCTGGAGGCTCGTGTATCTGATTTCCATCTTGAAATGAGTCATGTTTCAACAATTGTAGCAGGAACGTTTGGATACGTAGCTCCTGGTAAGCAAAATAACGTCAACACTGTCCCCTTCTTGTGGGTTGTAATATGATTTATTGACAATTAATAGATGTTCTTGGGATCTTCAGAATATTTTCATACAGGAAGGGCAACAGCAAAAGGTGATGTTCACAGCATTGGAGTTGTTCTGTTAGAGCCTTTAACCGGAAAGAAACCAATAGATGAAGCATTTCTAGAGGAACTAAGCTTGTGACATGGGCAAGTCTTGAACATTGCATGGACTTGGTTTACCAATTTGTATTGCAAGAGGCCGAAAGCGTTAAGCAATAGTTTAGAGAATATTCGATCAAATCTCCAGGTTTCAACTTTTCTTCAATTTATTTTTCACTTAGTTATCAAGTTTAACCTCATTGTACCTTGAATAGATTGATAGATTACTAAACTCATCAACTTACAAATTGCTTTGACAATGTTGAAACAGGTCAAACAGTTGTTCAAGACGAGGGAGGAGTATGTACTTGACACTGGCTTAGAGGGTTGTCCAATCAACGAGATTAACCATGTATTCAGTATTGCATTAATGTGCCTAGAACCAGAACCCTTCAAGAGACCTACTATGGTTGAGGTTGACAAGATGCTTGAGCAAATTAAATCAGAAGAAGTTGCAAAAGGCTACTAATTTTTGTATATCAGGTATCAGATTCAGCTGTCATTTTTGAGATACTTTTTCAATGGGTGTACATATGCTTATCCGTCTTCCTTTATGAAGTTTCAGTATTATCAAATAGAAGGTATAACAAAGACAAGATGCATTATAAAAAACTATTTTAGGTGGTCAAATAGCAGAAGATATGAGCTTGCGCAGAAAAAAATAAAATAAGCAGAATCATGGGTTCGTACATGCTATAATTGGTTAAAACAAGAGGACCGAACCCACAATATTACACAAACAGGCAATTCAGACACTGAGAAAGCATAATTAATGCAGTTTGCGTTGATTGGATTCTCAGGCTTAAAAGTGAGGATGATTCCCTTGTAGAAACATTTCATAGTACTTAGTATTAGTAGTCAGACATATACTAAAAGAAATTATTTTAAAAAAATCAACAAAAACGAAAAAGTTGCAGCCAATTTTATAGATGAAGAACTACTGGAATACTAGCAGAAATACTGGAATGGATTTAATTAATTCCTAACAATGAGAATTTTACATGCCTAAGCAAGGGAAGCATGCAATAAGACAAGATAATAATGCATTTATGAATCGTTATGGAGAATAAAAAGTCCTATTTACTAGGCAGTAGGCAGTATACTCAGTTGAAAGAAATGTGTTCTTTCTTTCAGTTCCAGACGAGGTTCAAAGTAGAAAGTCAAACACAACTTAAACAAAATATACAGCAACCCAATTATCAAGAACTTACATGTAACAACAGAATAATGAGATAACAAAAAGTTGGAGAAACTAACTTCCCTAGAGAATTTTTGCCAGCCCAGTGGCAACTGAGGCTTTCAAGGAAGGGGAAACTGGAGATTCTCCAAAAAAGACATCATAAAGGGAAAAAGTGACATTTTCAGACACAATTGTTGCATCCACCCCAGACGGCAACCCATCTGATGAGATGCAAACCTGGAATCATAATGCAGCCCTGTATTAGTAAGTCAAGCAGAAAACTGAAAAAGAAAAAAAAAGCTATCTAAAGCATAGTGTACATTTTATGTCCAACAGACTAAACTTACAAGCATCTTGGATGGATCTGGCCAAGTTAAAAAGATGAAAGTTCCTTTCTTAAGAGATCGCCCTTGGAAGACGCTACGAAATGTGGACAAGGCAGATTTATCAACAGGTGTTGGTGTCTTGATTCTTGGAGAGATGGCATCATCCAGAGCATCCCAGAAAGTTTTTCCATCAACATCTCTGATCAGAACAATCTGTAATGATTTCTCGAAACGAGCTGCAGTCGGAAGTTGTTTTAGCAACACCAACTGTGCTTAAGAAGTTTTGTGAGAAGTATTTACTCAATGATTAATATTGTTTGATTACCCCAATAAATTGTGTCAAACAAAGATGAAGCCTCTTGTATACTGGCAGCTGCTTGTCCTTTCCATGCAATCAGTTTACTTAAGATGGATTCATTGACATATAGTCCAGCAGCATAGACCTTAACACTGATGATAGAAAAAATTTTCTCCCTGTATCCTGAAAGTTTAGCGTACAATCAATGCTATTATCTACCTAACATTCAGACAAAAGCCTAACATGATTGGGACTACTTCATAATACATCAGAGGCATGTTAGGTGAAGTACTTGTTTACATAGCTAAAATTGAGCCACTATCTCATTATCATGACTGCGGAGGGAGTTATTATACACAATTCTGTAGATAAAACTTTTCTGTATTAAGAAACAAACATGGAAGTTATGAATTTGTACTTCATAATCAAATGTATGTTGAGAGCAGTTATGGCTTATTGTCACGATTCATCAAACTGTCGACCTGCTTATCTATTGCAAGACTAAATGAAATGGCTAAGCTCGATATTCATTAACAAAATGTACCATCCCAATAATGCAACTGACCTGTTCCGAGCAAAGACAATGGACACGAACAGCCTGGCAAACTCAAAGACTTCTGAAATTTTACACTCGTTGCAGGTTCCTCTGTGCACTCTGCATTTCCATCTGCAAATTGTGAAAAGAGAAAAAGATTTATGACTCATGATAGATAATTAGTAGGTCTTTTTGATCAACAGAAGATGCCAACCAGTTAACATTTAAATCTTTTTGATAATTACATGCTCTATGTGGCATGTAATGGCTCAAATTTTCAAAAATCTTAAGGCATTTTCTTTGTTTCCAATATTTCAACTTCTTGTGATTTCTTAGTTCACCCGATAGCAAAACTTTCTGCATATCAACTACTCTCAAGTTCTGGTTTCTTCAATATCTCTAAATTTCTATTTTTCCTTCTAAATCATTGAATATTAAGATAAAATTTTTGAAGCAACCAAAACTTTTTCACAAAAGCTTCCTCTTTATAACCCTGGATCCACAAAACCCAGCTGAAATTCAATCCGCACATACATGAATGCTAACATATTTGGAAACAGTTCCATCAAACCCAAATGCATCTATCCATTTACGCTTATTCTCAGGCCCCTAAATTCTAGGACTGATAACCAAACTGCAGCCAAAAGTTAAAAAAGAAAAAATCTAAATTTGAACTCATACATACATGCCAAGCAAATTACAGAAACAACTTAAGTAAAGCAATGTGACATTCGGCGAGGTTTAACGAAATTTACCCGAAGAAGAAACTTTTATGGAGAAACGGGGCTGAATTTTTGTCGGAGAATATGTGGAAAACATAGAGCAAGACCTGTTTTTGAACGAAAACACATGCTGGTCCGCAAATTTTCCGGGAAAATAGCCACAGGGCTTTGCGTTTCCAGTTTTGGATGGAACAAGTGACGAAAAACAAATTGGTGCAGAAATCTTTGTACCTGCTGCAATCATTATAGAATTCTGCTACTACCACTCCTGTAAAAAATTTTATTAGCTCCAAATTCAAAGATTGATGATGGAATTTTCAGAAAGGGAACGTTAAGATGGCGGATTTCTCAATGCAGCTCCGTTAGATTATTAACTTCAGTTAGGTGTTGCACACTGCTAACACGACTAATCCAATGTTTTTGCTGGAATGAAGTGATGATTATTACGAATGGATAATCTGCACTGGTTAGTAACATTTTGGTCCCTATTCTTTTAACAAAATCATCAATAGAGATACAAATTTTAATCTGTTTCACATAGGTCCCTAATGCCGTCAAATTCTATTAACTATTAATGGTCCCATTAATAGAATCAATGATCTATCCCTTCATGGTATTAACTATTAATATTTAGGTTTCTGGGTATTACAATTTTTTAGAAGAAGAATTAATCTATTAATATACATTAAATTGGTCCTTAATTCTTATTAAAATAACTTAAATTTGAACAATTTGTTACCTACCAAAATTAAATTAGCATTGAATTGAAGGAATGGGAAAAGGCCAATGATGAACAACAAGGGGATGTAAAGTCATGAAAGGTGAGCTCACCACCATGCATGTCTTTTCAATTACTTTTACTTTAATGCCAACTATTCTCATCCATAACGTCTCTGCACTCAATTCCAATGTAGCCGTTGTTTAGTGTCACCCTTTTTCCACTTTCACTTCCTCCTTTAAATTCCCATCACTTTCTTTCATCAAAACGCAACCGAAAATATCATTGCTTTCTCATCGTTAGTCAGTGCTCAGTTTCAGTAGTACAGCCTCCGTTAATGGCGACTAAAGCAGCTCTCTATCTTTTACTCTTGCTCTTGCCTTTCGTTTCAGGTACACACAGTACTGGTCTTTATGTACAGTAAAAAGAAAAAACTTTTCACTATCATTGTGCTCTCCTATTTCCTTTTTCATGTTGTTGAGGACTAAATCTGTCTGTATAACATGTGGGATATTGCTCAATTGTTATGCAATCATTAGTTTTGGTCTTTTACAGTTCGCAGCATTTTGTTCCTCATCAAGATCTGAAATGGGTTTCCGTAAATCATGAATGAAGTTTCAGACATAACTTGAGTTGCATCTATAACTTCCCTAAAATGGAAATTTGATCTCATTGATTATGATTGTTTATGTGAAGGTTGACAGAGAACTTATACGTATGTTAGTTTCTGATCCAAATTTGTTTTCAATTTTTGTAGGAGGAAATTTGGTTACGCTAAATGGACAGGTAATTAAGATGAAAGATTATACAAAATTTGCTGTGATGAATTTCATTTGTGAATCATTTTCAAGTTGCAATATTGCAGAAAACTTGGTGTGTGGCAAAGCCTTCATCAGACCTGGCAACTCTCCTAGCAAACATAAATTTCGCATGCTCTCAGGTTGATTGCGGGATTCTGCAAAAAGGCTGCCCTTGTTTCTATCCAGATAACCTTATGAACCATGCCTCAATTGCCATGAATCTTTATTACCAATCCAAGGGAAGAAATCACTGGAATTGTGATTTTAGAAACTCTGGTCTCGTTGTCATCACAAATCCTAGTAAGTCACACACATATATTCTTTAAATGTTAGGTTAATTTATTATATAGTTTGAAATTGGCACCATGATATGTTATTTTGTATTGCATTGCTGTATTAAGATAGGTGTTTTTGGTGGTGTTGTGCAGGTTATTCTAATTGCATCTACGCATAGTTGCTGGTTTAAGAAACTGCCCGGGCCCCTTGGAAGAATTAATCGTTCTCGTAGTGTGCCATGATTTAGCACTGATTAATATTATGATGTGAATTAGGTGGTAATTGTAAGTTTAATTTGCAAAACAAGTGTAAGTCGTACTCGCTCGGGCTTTCTAATCCCTATCTTCTGTCATTATCGAGCTGTCGGTCGCTACTCTATTTTTTTGGACGTTTGAACCTAGCAACACTTTGCAGGGACATTTACTAAATTGTCTGAAAAAGAAAAGAGAATTAAAACATAAAACGAAAGCGTGAATCAAATATAGAAAACATTATGAATACGGATGTCTAATTATAATTTTCAAACGTGCATGGGACTGCAAAAACCTGGATACTGAAAGCAAAAGGCTTTCTGTTTCACATGCTTAACTCTTTCGACAGAAAGAATAAAATACAACCAAGATGGTGTTCTGCTCAACTTTCATAAAAAGATGAGCACTATGATTTTGAACAGGCTGTCCATGTGGCTTTCTCTACGTTAGCCAATAACCATGGAGCGTCCGCAAACATCGGGCAGTGTTGTGTTTATTTATTTATATTGGCTACCGGAAACAGACAGCCAAATGCAAATTTCAAAGTTGCCAACTGTAGACAGTTAATTGTTTGTCTCTCTTTCTCAGTAACAGTCATTCAGAGCTGATGATTTTTTCTAGGAGTACGATGTTTATGCTCTACTTTTATACATTGCACGTTATACTGCCATGTTTGTGCAACCGAATACCTAGGAGGTTTGTGCTAATATTTTGATGCTTTCTTTTCGCTTCTAATTCTATATTACTAAACCTTGATCACTCTCCAGGTCTTTGTAATCAACCCAATTATAGAATTGCCCCGGACCAATTTATTTTAAATCATGCAGAAGCTGTCTGATCACATAGAAATCAATCCGTACCATGTGAAGATTTTTTTTGAAAAAAAAATGACAATCAGTCACTTCTTTGCTAGAGCATATCTACAATCTTCATTTAGAATTCTGTCAGTGAAAATGGAGATTACTGCAGTCACATCCATTGCATTCTCCTTTGCTTTTGCTACCATTTTACTAGCATGTTGTTCGTGGATGGTACTGGATTGGGTATGGTTAAAGCCAAAGAAACTGGAGAAGTTGCTAAGACAGCAGGGTTTTTCAGGCAACTCATACAAAATATTTCACGGAGACATGAAAGAGATGTACAGAATGATGAAAGAAGAAAGAGCCAAACCCATCAACCTCTCCGACGACATTACGCTGCGAATCCTGCCTTTCGACTACCACATCATCAAAAAATACGGTATGTCGAATGCATATTAAATTTTCGGGTACTAGCAGTTCTTCCAAACCAAACATGTAATATTAACATCTAATCAAACATTGATCAAAATTACAGGCAGGAATTCGTTCACATGGAAAGGTACAACCCCAAGCATAAACATTACATTGGGGTCTGTAATGTTTATGTGGTGGTCTCAAAGAAATTTACTTGGCATCAAAGAATCACCAAGTCTCATTCTTTCCATTCGGTGGGGGTCTCCGAATAAGCATTGGACAAAACTTTGCACTGTTTCAAGTCAAACTAGCTTTGTCGATGATTCTGCAAGATTTCTCCTTCCAACTTATGTTCATGCCCCAGCTCGTGGCCTCACTGTATACCCACAATATGCTGCTACTCGAAACTTAAGTGTCCATATAATATATTATTAATCGGCTTTCGTACAAGGAATTTAAAAATTAATGCATATCATATAGATTACTATTATTATTTATCAAAAATTAAGATTTAACTATTTAAAATAATAAATAAAATTTAAAAAAGTTATAAAATAACTAAAGAACCATTAAAACAACTTAACAATTAAAAATAAAAAAAAATTATTACTAATTAACTGGTTCAAATTTGCATTAATCATGTCCGTTCAACTAATTTCTAACAATTAAAATTATTAGAATTTAACTTAAAATTTGGATTGCATTCACATTATTATTATTACTACTGCTACTTAGTTGATTGCATGGTCATACACAAATCTTGTTTTTGATGTAATTGTTACATGTAATGCCAGATATTATGATATAGAATTTGTAATGAACACCTGACACAAGTTATTTTAGATGTTTATTGTAACTTGAACGGCACTAGTTGAAGATTGGAAAAATCGAGTAGAAATCTTGAAAAGGTTTCTTAAATAATATTTTACTGATATGAGTAAAATACAGCTATGGTCCTTCCATGCCCACCAAAAATTAACTTGCATTTGCATTAATGAATTCAAAGCCTGAGCTCACCACGACGCGTAAGCATGCCGGAGTCATTTTCACCTCTTTTACTTTTTCTTCCTCTTCGTGGCCCTTAATTTTGTGCCAACCGTTTGCGTTTCCCTTTTCCACTTTGATTTCCTCCTCTGAATGCCCACCACTTTCTGTCCTCAAACATCTCGGACGAACAAACCATATCTTAATTCATCAGTTACAACAACATCCACCAAACATCAAGGATCTTTGTGTTAATGTTCTGATAGTTTATTTTCATTCCTAACTCTGTATATGGATATATATTAAACCTTGGTACAGGTCTTTGTGATTAACCTGTTCAATGCATACCGTGTGAAAATTAAAATATTCTCGTCAACATAAAGCATTTTTGCTTCTTTGTTTTTATTTTTATTGTATTTTTTTATCTGTTGAAGTCAATCTTTTTACTTCATCAACAATTATGAAAACTACAGGAATTATAAAATATCATAACGGAAGGCAAGGTCAAACCGACGCTTGAACGTTTTTTTCTGATAACTTCAATATTGACTAGGTGAATCCTTCCAACTGGAATATGTTAATGGTTAGCAAAATGTGTAAGCAAAGCTCAATAACTGGAGCATTGAAGTATTGACTTCGATCATGTCAATGTCATCCTCCATGCCATGTAACTTTCGTTGATTCAAGAAATGTTTTTAAATAATTACACGAGCGAACCGTGTTGTTTCGACGTTCCGTCACTCCGTATATTTTGTATTTTCTTTTTTTGTTTGGGGGCCGGTGGAATGGTTAGTGTATTTCAACTTCGTCACCCGACCCACTCAGTATTTATTAAGAGTTGTTTCTCTCTTCTTCTTGTGTCTGTTCAACGAAAATGGAGATCAACATGACAGTCATCACGTCAGTGGCGATGGCAATGACATTTGGCTTTGCAACCATTATTCTACCGTATTGTGCGTGGATGGTACTGAATTGGGCGTGGTTAAAGCCCAAGAAGCTTGAGAAGTTTATGCGAAAGCAAGGTTTCTCTGGCAACTCGTACAAACTACTGATTGGAGACATCAAAGAAATGGCCATGAAGACAAAGGAAGCCAATACCAAACCCATCGGGCTCTCCGATGATATTATAGGGCGAATCCTGCCTTTCGACAATCATATCATCCGGAAATTCGGTATGCTTCAATTTCAAACTAGCTAGATGAGTTATTCTAGCTAAATAACACACTAAATAAATTGCCATAGATATAACATGTCTGAACATTGAACTCAACAGGCAGTTTTACGGACCTAACAACTTGTAAATTAATGCAGGGAAGAATTCTTTCGCATGGATGGGTCCAAAACCAATCATAAACATCACAGATCCAAAATTAATTAAGGAGGTTTTTCTAAATCATGGAAATTTTCAGAAACTCCAGCAAAGTCCACTTGGCAAGTTTATTATTCAAGGGATGGTGCAGTATGAGGGTGAGCAATGGTCTAAAGTTAGAAAGATTGCTAATCCAGCTTTCCATCAGGATAAGTTGAAGGTTTTTCATTCCACCCATCAACTCTTTTGATACTTGCAAAGAGCTTGTTTGAAATTCCCTGATGTCATTAAGAAATTGACTCAACCATTTAATTATCAAACTGAGTCTTGTTTTGATTGGCAGGATATGCAGCCAAAAATGTATTCGAGTTGTAATGACACGATCAGGAAATTATCAAAAATGTCAGCAGCGTCAAATGAAGAATCGTTTGAGTTAGACATGTGGCCTCATATTGAAGCTTTGACAGCAGATGTTATTTCTCGAACAGCATTCGGCAGCAGCTATGAAGAAGGGGAGGAAAATTTTTGAACTCACAAAAGACCAAATTAATCTTTTCATCCGAGAGTTTCCATTCGTTCTCATCCCAGGATGGAGGTAAATTCTTGCCCCTGGCACTCAGAGTATGGCGTGGATTTTAAAAAATTCTTTCTTAAATTATCAAAATCACCCAGAGCTTTTTATACACAAAAAAGAACTTTAAAGCTATAAAAGGAACAAACTTTAAGATGAATTCTACGTAAAATTTACACCTAGTAAACACTGCTTACATTCACTAAATAGATTTATTAATTTGTAGGTATTTGTCAACTAGAACGAGTAGAAAACTGAAATGCAACCATAGCAAATTGCGAGAGCTGATAAAAGGCGTCATAAATAAGAGAGAGGAGGAACTGAAATTTGGAAAATCCAGCAAAAACGATGACTTGTTAGGTCTATTACTGGAATCAAACCACAAACGAATTCAAGAAAAGGAAACAGGAATGAGTATTGAGGAGGTGATCGAAGAGTGCAAGCTGTTCTATATAGCTGGGCAGGAAACTACCGCATCTTTGCTTGTATGGACATTGGTTTTGTTATGCAAGCATCCACATTGGCAAGAGCTTGCAAGAGAAGAAATATTCCAAGTTTTTGGAAATCAGGAATCGAAATTTGATGATTTGAACCGCTTAAAAATACTAACCAAAATTGTTTATGAGGTGCTTAGGTTTTACTCCCCTGTGCCTCTGGTAAATCGAAGAACTTCCACGGAGACCAAAATAGGAGACATTATTCTACCACCAGGAGTCCTAGTTTCTGTTCCAATAAGTCTAGTTCATCACGATGAAGAATGTTGGGGTGAAGATGCAAAAGAGTTCAACCCAGACAGATTTTCTGAAGGAATTTCAAAGGCTTCAAAGAACAATCAAGTATCATTCTTTCCATTCACTGGGGGTCCTCGAATTTGCATCGGACAAAACTTTGCTTTGATGGAAACAAAAATAGCTTTGGCTATGCTTCTGCAGAACTTTTCTTTCCAGCTTTCTCCAGCTTATGCTCATGCTCCTGCTCGTGGTATCTCTTTGTATCCACAGTATGGGGCTCCCATGATTTTACGTAAACTTTAATTTCCAATTGTATCTAAAATTTGAACAATAAGATTAGTTGTTATTTGATAAACAAGTATATGATTATTGTAATGTGTCAACAAAACAATTTAACACTACTTCAATGAACATTATTGTGTTAACAAATTCCGAACATCAAATTAATTCCACGAACACAACTCAAACATTGTGTCTTGTCCTTGAGAGTAGGTTGTATTTATGGTCAATCAATTGGATAATCAACAATATTATCCAATTATATATATATATATATATATCTAATAATAATTAAGTGCTAAGACTTTCCGTACAGTCCAAAATACATAATACAAGATGAGTAAACAAGGTGTTCTTCGTATAGATTATTGTATTTATTCAGATAATTTTAGCTCGGCCAAATTTGGTCTGATCCACTTCTGGTATTTTCTCAAACCATCATTACGTTATTAGCTAATACAAAATAAATCAAAATATTACGTGAATCTCAATTATATGTTCACAATTATTATTGTATAATTCGAGAAGCATCAATGGTAATCAAAGTCACCCACATGCGAAAGCAAAGAAATTCCATTTGGCCTAAAATGAAGAAAATGAAAATGAAAACAAAATAAACAAAGGGCCTACATGGCTTCCATTATACCACCAGTTTGCTTCGGCCATGGATTTGTTGACATCGACCCAGAGAGAGAGAGATAAGGCCGTTTCATTTCATGTCTGTTAACACTTTTTTTTTCTTTCAAAACATCACTCACCTCAACTCTATTCAAACTAAAAACAACAACAAAAAAAGGAAAAAATTGTGAAATCTAATTTGGGTCTCTTTGTGCCACTCGATTTTAGCTGTTCTTTTTGTATTCCTTATGGGTTGGAAAACTTATAAAACACAAAAATAGAAAAACAACCGGTCCAGCATTTTTGCTTCTTTCCAGTTTTTCTCCCATACCAAGTTGGTGATTTCGTCCGTTTTCTTTCAATTATTTGTTTTATGGGAGATTGAGTTGAGTTCTCTATCTGGGATTTCGATTTGAGGCCAAAGTTTTATTCTTTTTTGCTTTCTGGGTATTGTTAAGCATGATGTCAATAGCAAGCCACAATCTTGATTTTAAGAGAAGCGTACCTGATTTGGTGGCTTGCTGGTGTTCCACTAGTGCTTCTATTGATAGGTGTTCTGTGAGAAAATATGTAAAGACTGGTTCTAGGAAGAGTAGCAGAGGTTGCAGTGATAGAAGATTTGTGTTTTGTAGGCAAAATCTTGCTCGATGTCGAGTTTACTCGACAAAAGCGCCCCAAACTCTTCTTAATGGTACTATCTTTCGATGGCTATGGATTGTTTATATGCATGTTTTTATGCTCTGTTTCCTTGCTTATTGCCGCAGTATTGGTGTATGCTGTTTATGACTTTGAAGTAGTTTAACATGCTTTTATGCAATCTGGTACAATGTCTTATTGGTAATTGTTCTGTTTGCTGTTTTGATACCTGAGCATGCCTTTTATTTGATTGGTTTTCTCAGTCTTATTCAATTGAAGTATATTGTCATCATATTGGGTTAGTTGTTGAAATTATAACTGCATTTTACTCGTGGAATCAATATAGGAGTTGTTCAAGGCCCTCCAACAGGATTGAATTTGAAGAGAGAGTCAAGGAAATCAGTTTCACTGGCTAATTTATTTGAAGTGGTTTCTGATGACCTGCGGAATCTTAATCAGAGTCTCCAGTCTGTGAGTATTTATTGTGAATATTTGGATACTGATTAATATTTAGGATGATAAATGATAAACATACAAGATGATTCTGCATAATTTAATTCCTTTGAATTCATCAAAGTTTTGTTGGCATCAAGGGAAAGTGAACTTGAGACAATTCATTGTGTTTTGGGTTGCAAGAAGAAACTCTGTATAGGATTCTCTTAGTTTCCAAAAATTATAGTTTTCACCTTTGGTATGTAACTTTCTGGAACACATCGCTTCTGCATATTCTTTTCTCTTTAGATCGTACATAGAGTTTAATAAAATGCATAATAACTAAATAAAAATGAGTAGCAACTCCCGCATCATAACACAATGCACCTTAGATTGATCTTATTTAAGGTTGGAATATGAGGGGCTAAAACTGAAGAAGAAAGATTTCCAGTCAACTTTTGCCAGAGTTCTAGTTAATTGTCAGTGCTGTAATGCTTTTTACACTCTCAAATTAATTTCTACATTCGTGTAGTTGTATCAGACAAAAAAGTGAGCTTGTTCTAATCCGTATTCTCTCTTAAGGATGCATTTATGTTGCACCCAGCTGTCTTCATTTCTTTCATTCCCTTTTTGACCCCTGATATCTATTTTATTACTAAATTGTAAATCATGTATCTGATGGTGATGCTCTGATAGATTGTTGGTGCAGAAAACCCAGTTTTAATGTCTGCAGCTGAGCAGATCTTTGGTGCTGGTGGTAAGAGGATGAGACCAGCTTTGGTGTTCCTTGTGTCAAGAGCAACAGCTGAACTAGTTGGGTTGAAGTAAGCAGTGTTCAGAACCCTTTTGTAGAAACTCAATAAGTCAGGTAAATCAAATAGGAGATTAATTCTTTGCCCTTTTCTTTAAGGGAACTTACCACAGAGCATCGTCGTCTAGCCAAGATCATTGAGATGATCCATACTGCTAGCTTGATACATGATGATGTATTGGATGAAAGTGACATGCGACGAGGTAATCTTTTTTAAAATCTTAATGATGCCTTTTCAGCTGTGTCAATGTGCTATTCACGTATTCATTAAGAATCAATCTTGTTTTAGCGTTTCCATCATCTATGCGTATATCATGCCATTGCCAACGCAGAAGAACATTTCTGCAGTTACTCTGTTTGGATCATGTATTACTGCCTTATGTTTTTGATTGCACATTGGCTTCTGTCCTTGTTGAGTTGAAGGAAGTTAGTAAAATTTTCATCTAAAATGTGTGTTAGTAGTCCTCTTTTCATACTTTAAAGTGTTATCAGTTTTGTGTTTCAAAACAAATATGTTAGCATCTAAATCCTACTTTTGGTTTCAATCTTCATTTGGGATGATGGCAAGGGAGAACTATTGAATGAATCACCTTAATTGTGTCAAGTCTTGGGCAATGGTAAATGAAACCGGTGTACATAATCTGTGACTGGTTGTATTCTGCATTGACTGCAGCAAGTTCACATCAGGATGCTAGAAGATAAAAAGTCAACTCATCTTAGGAGTGTCTTAAAACAAAATGGTGTGATTTTATCCTGGGTACCTGTTTTTACCCTTGTGGTATAGTATGGTGTCTCCCATTTTCTTTTCTCATTTCTTTCAAGACTCCTGATTTAAATGATTCCTAATGCCTATATGCAGGAAAGGAAACTGTTCACCAATTGTATGGAACTAGAGTAGCAGTACTGGCTGGGGACTTCATGTTTGCTCAGTCTTCGTGGTACCTTGCAAATCTTGAAAATCTTGAAGTTATTAAACTCATCAGTCAGGTAAGCCAGAAACTCCATGGATTTTAGCTCACATTCTTAAATTCCTGGGCATCATAAAGTGGGTACAGGCCATGATATTCGTGAAAATTTTAGTGTACATGTAATCTTCATTAGTGATATTGCAGGTTATTAAAGATTTTGCAAGTGGTGAAATAAAGCAAGCATCTGGCTTGTTTGACTGCGACCTCGAACTTGAAGAGTATTTAATCAAGAGCTACTACAAAACAGCCTCTTTAATTGCTGCTAGTACCAAAGGAGCTTCTATTTTTAGCGGGGTTGATAGCAGTGTGAGCAAGCAAATGTATGAATATGGTAAGAATCTGGGTCTATCATTCCAGATTGTTGATGACATACTGGATTTCACAGAGTCAGCAGAGCAGCTGGGGAAGCCAGTGGGCAGTGACCTGGCAAAAGGAAACCTGACAGCATCTGTAATTTTTGCTCTAGAGAAAGAGCCAAAATTGAGAGAGATCATTGAATCTGAATTCTGTGAGACCGGTTCCCTCAATGAAGCCATTAGATTGGTTAATACTTGCGGAGGCATTGAGATGGCACGAGAATTAGCCAAAGAGAAGGCTGATCTTGCAATTCAGAATCTTGAATGTCTTCCTCAAAGTTCCTTTCGTGTGGCTCTCAAGGAAATGGTGATGTACAATCTTGAACGAATTGATTAGTAAAAATTACTCGATAGTCACATAGAACTTGTGGACAGAAAAACCGTTATTGATGAGGATACTGCATAGGCACAAGGAAAATGATACTCGAAGCTAAAGCCTCTATCAGTTTGATCATTTTCTTGCTCAACATCAGTGACTCATACCGGAGACAAGCTACACATGACTGGTTGTATTTTTCTTAAAAGGTATTGAGCTATGACTTTGGCTCATAGATATTGTTTATTAATGTACAGATTTCTTTGACTTTGGATCAAAGAGAAGTCATTATGGACAATTGTTGTATAATAAAATTCTTAAGGCCATCAATAATATCAAGTCATATTATTCTTTTTCCAACTTGCCTTGTCTGTTAAGTTATACTACAAACTGTGATTTCAGCTAAGCTTCTGCATAGCTGCGTACAAACTTTGACATGGATGCATCAGTTCAGATGGATTATCTGGTTTAATATGGAGGAGAAATTCCATCAGGATCAAAGGATAGCCATCTTTTTCTTGTTTCTGCAGTGCCTGGATTCCATGACAGCCTTCTCTTGATGAGGATGCCGGAAGTGGGCTCGCGAAAATTGAAAACCATTTTGTATTGGATTTCAACTAAGCATTAAAGCAATGCGGATTCAATTCAATTTGTACATGACAGTGGGCCCCAGCGTACCCAAGTGTGAGATTAAATACTCCCCCGCGATATTTCTAAGTACACCTTTCATTATTATTATTATTGTTATTATTTGGCAGTGCTCGTGAATCGTGATCCTTGGTTCTATTTCTCAGCCGGACATCAATACGTCGTCGTGTCTTGTTCTCCTCGGACCGCATGTCTTCATTTCTCATTCCGACGGCGGAAGTAACAGAAACCGAAGACACAGACAGAACACTAACTCCACAGATGAGAAAATGGAAACTCATAGCAAAAGAAGCCTTAACTCAAACATTAACGGTCGCTAAATTCTTCTGTTTACTCCACGTCACCGACCACTACCTCTGCTCCTCTACTCTCGTCCGTAAACATATTCTTCTAACTCTTTCAATTTTGTGAGGACTTTACAGGTATACTGTTTTGAATTTTCGATACGATCTGCTGGATGCAGGTGTACGGGCCTAGCATGCTTCCAACCTTGAACCTAACCGGCGACGTAATATTGGCGGAGCACGTTTCGCACAGACTGGGAAGAGTGGGTCCAGGCGACGTCGTCCTGGTTCGTTCACCAATGGACCCGACCAAGTTCGTTACTAAGCGCATCGTGGGCGTGGAAGGTGATAGAGTCACTTTCTTGGAACCCAGGATTAGTGACTCGTGTCGAACTGCTGTGGTTTGTCTGTTTTCTCCCCTTTATTTTCTATTTACTTTTCTACCATGGATTTTGATAGTTTCGCTGATTTGAATAGTGCAAGTATCACTTTTTTAAGTTATAAGTTTTATTTTTTAATCACTGGTTTATCATTCATCGTGAGGTCGAATCATCCCACTAAATACTATAGATTGAGAGCAATGGAAGAACATAAAAGATAGCTCAATATACTCTTATTGAAATTTTGATGCTGTCCGATTTGCTGCTATAAATAGAGAGCATGAGCAAAGCAGATGGGTAGGAATGAGAGTTTTGTGTTTGACTTGTTAAAATTTATTTTGGTTTGCTCGGGACGGAATTCTTCTAATCTTCATGGTATATTGATATTTCTTTAACACATTCACCCTTTGACAGTTTTAGCTGAAATAGGAAAATTCCCACCAACTATTTTCGTAGGAGTGATTGGAGAGTATTGTTTTGGAAATGCCATGTCGCGAGGGAAATACCATTGAGAAATTTGTAGAATAATTATCAAGTTTGGCAGAGGGTTACAATGGCGAGTTATATGGATTGACTGAATGTTCGGATATAAATATTCTGTGATCATTGCAGTATGCGTATGAGGTGCAGGCATGGTAGTGTAACCTTATTAAGAGATTGCATAATGGGGCTTTAGCAACTGAAATGCCATATTGGCAAATATGCTTCTTCGAAGCTGTCAATAAAAATGAATACAAATATCTAATGAGTAAGAAATCGGAAAGCCCAAACTTATATACATGTATTGATTAGAGAAACTCTCATGTTTTAATGTGCGGGAATCATTCCCTCTCTCTCTTCTCCCCTCATTTTAGTATATTTTAGCTTCATGGTCTATGTTCAATTTTTTTTCCCTCCAATAAAGAAACTTTGCTGATGAATTCACTAATGCAAAAGAGAATAAGTACATCAGTGAACTCGTTTCAAAAAAGAACTAGGAGAGGGAAAAAAAAGTCTGAACTAGAACAATCAAAATGGCCTATATATGATTATATATGCCCCAATGTAAATCCTACCCTCCCCTAGTATAAAAATCTGTCTAGACGAAATCTTTCCAAAACTCAATTACCAATTGATATGTGTGAAGAAAAATGGTCTAATTTTAAGTTGAGATTGTGGATTTGGCAGTTCAGTCTTTTCTATGATATTGTCAGTGATATTAAAATGATTCCTTTGTTTTATATTTTTGGATTTCAATGGACAGGTACCAAAGGGGCATGTTTGGATACAAGGGGACAACATATATTCTTCGAATGATTCAAGACATTATGGGCCTGTCCCTTATGGTCTTATTCAAGGGAAAGCATTTTTTAGGGTAATGCTTATGTTCAGATTATCTTTTGGGTTGATTTTCTTTTCCCCTTTTCATAGTAAGAGTAATAGTTTTATGTCTTGAAATTTTCTTGTTGTCTGTGCATTTTTTGCTATCTTTCCACCTGTATATTTGTTGATCTAGGAAATACAGTGAACTTGTGACAGAAGCCTGTGATGCTTGAAATGGAAAGACAATGTTCTAATGACTCATTAATTGGTTGACGTATTTCTTTAATCAGTTTTGACAATTGGTAATCAGTTTGTTTATCATTTTCATGGTTTAGGATTCAAATGTAAATGCACAGAGGTGGTAGTATGTGCACCTCCGCAAATAACCTGCTTTACTTTTCTTCCTTACCAGAGCACTTTTTTTTAGTCAGTTTTATCATGTAATCACTTGTGCTTTTGCCATCAGGCGTGGCCACCTTACTGCTTTGGATCACTGAGACCATGAGTGCAGCAATACTTACACACTGGAGGTATATAATTGGGATTTTATTGCATTAAATTCTTGATGCGTGCCATCTGTTGATCTGCTACATTAATTTACGGCATAAGTGCATACTGGCTGGTTTATCAATATTGGTCATAACTTTCAGGTGTTGTGAAAACTGATTCTAGACGATGATTGACATTATATGTTGCAAATATGACCTTTTAACTTAGAATTTTACACTTGTATTATTGATAACTTATAGCGCCATTCGTTTTCCAGCGGAACTCTAGATGTTTCGGGTTGCATGTGTGGCATTCTACACAGCAACAACATTGGTTGTGGTCAAAGAACATTGATACGACAAATACAAAAGTGACACCAACCACTGTTTAACTAATTATCTGCCGCATTATTCTGCACTTGATATCTAGCAGCTACATAAATGTGCAACTAATCATTCCTTATGTTTGGATTTGCAGGAATTCCTTTTTGTCCAATAATTTGAAGAAAAATTGCATGTAGATCAATATGCAAACACATGTTAGATGCTGCTGTACATTGCAAAGTTATTTTTTCTTCAAATTTTTGATAGTTCACCAAGCCTTTTGATCATATAAATCAACTGGGATATTTTATTCTGTAGTTTTGAGTATTTTTTTTTATTCAATATACAGATAAAAGAGTGGTAAATGCAACTGATTTGTTGATGCTTTTTCTTTTTCCAATTATGCGGTGAATGATAAACATTACTCTCTTGTGCTTGATTGATCACTGGTTATATGCCTGATTTCAAATCAATTATTGTCAAATTAAACTTCACCATCATAATAATAAAATCTCTGTGGAGAATAAAGTAGTAATAATGGTATTGAAATGACAAGTTTCTCAACAGAGGAACTGCTCAAACATATAATTCAAGAAATCAATTACTACAAATTTACTTTTAAAGCTCCATTTTTATTTAAACCGTAATGGATCTGAAAGTCCAAAGTCCCAAGTGAAGCCCAGAATGGAGACAATTCAGGGTCTCGGTACAAAGACACTAGAGTTTGCATAAAATCATGTTTGCACCATATTGCGGATTTATAATTACCATACGAGCTGGAGCGTGGACATAAGTTGGAGACAGCCGGAATGAGAAATTTTGCAGGATCATTGCCAAGGCCAGTTTCGCTTCCATCAGTGCAACATTTTGTCCAATGCAGGTTCGAGGGCCCCAACTGAATGGGAAGAATGAGACTTGATTATTATTCTTTGATGCCTTTGAAACTCCTTCGAAAAATCTTTCTGGGTTGAACTCTTTTGCATCTTCACCCCAATATTCTTCGTCACGATGAACTAGAATTATTGGCAAAGAAAGCGCGACTCCTGGTGGTAGAACAATTCCTCCTAGCTGTGTCTCCTTCACATTAGTTCGGGTGAGCAAGGCCGCTGGTGGATACAACCTGAGTACCTCGTAGAGAATTTGGGTTACGACTTTCAACTTGTTCAGAGCGTCAAATGTCGGTACTTTATTACCAAAAATATGGAAAACTTCTTCTCTTGCGCGTTCTTGCCAATGTGGATGCACACTTAACAAAAACATTGTCCATGCAAGCAAGGATGCAGTAGTCTCCTGCCCGGCAAGATAGAATAGCTTGCATTCCTCAATCACCTCTTGGATACTCATTCCAGCTTCCTTCTGCTGTATTGTTCTGCAGTTTGATTCCAATAATAGACCCAATAAGTCGTCATTGCTGGCTTTTCCAACTTTCAGTGCCTCCTCTCTTTTATTTATAATGCCTTTTATCAGTTTTTGCATTTCATCATAATTGCTTTTCACTTTTCTATTTGTTGAAGTAGGCAAAAACCTGCAAGTAAGCAAGACGAAATTCTTCAGTATGCGAAAGTGCAAACTGTCAAATTAAACCATTTTCAGCTGGTCGATAAAATCTCCGACAATATTTCATAGAAATACTCAAATACCTTTTTAAAAAGAGAAAAAAAAACACACACACACACACTAGTTAATATAACAAGCGTTTGTTTTGTCTTGTCTTTTTCTCCTCTATCTGCAAACACTTGAAACTACACCCTGGCTCAGCAACATATCCAATCCAATATGTAAACCCTAGATAGAAAAATGGAAGTTGGCATACTTTACCTCCATCCAGGGATGTAAACATACTGCAAAGATTCCATCATAAATTTAATTTGCTTTTTGAGAAGTTCAAATATTTCTCTTCCCTCGTCAAAATTGCTTCCAAATGCTGTCCGAGATATCACATCCGCTGTCAAATTTTGAATATCAGGCCACACATCAAAGTCACACGAATCTTTCTTGGAGACTAAATTCTTCCATTTTTCTACCATGTGGCTGCAACTTGTATGAATTTCAGGTAACATATCCTGTTGTGAAAAAAAAGAAGAACAACAAATATCTACTGAATTTTTTGAGACACTTCTAAGTAAGAAGATTTCAAAGAAGCTTTTTCTAACCTCGGAGAAGTTAAAACTGCAAAACTCAAAGTGGAGTCCATGTATTGAACCAATTCCTCTTAATTTAGTAGCAAAATAATTAATATACTCTGTCTCTTTGTGTGTATGTGAAATGAACATTGAAGATAGAACAAACCTTTAACTTGTCCATATGGAACGCCGGGTTGAGGATTTTTCTGACTTTATACCATTGCTCACCCTCGTACAAGGCCATACCATACACGATCAACCTACCCAGAGGGTTTCTCTGGGGTTTTTGAAAGATTTCATGCTTGTACAAAATTTCCCTTATCAAACTGGGATCTGTGATGATGATGCTTGGCGTTGGACCAATCCAAATAAATGAATTCTTACCTGCACTTTTATGAAAATTAACTAATAGCTTTGCTCTTCCTTTATTTTTATCCACGTGCGTAAAAATCTCAACTTACAAGAGAACTTATAAAGTTAGTTGATTGTAATAAAAATAACCGCACCTTGTAAAAATCAAATTATAATAAAAAAAAATCCATATTTAGAAAGTCGTACGAAGAGATAAGCTTAGCCGCTTTACAGCCACAGACGTGCAAATCCTGAGTGGGGTGTGAAAAAATCTTAAGCAGGGAATGGGAAGATCTTGTCGTGACATGCAAAGTATTTTGTTTTTTTTGTTCTCTCTCTCTCTCTCTCTCTCTCGGAAATACATGGAAATAATAAGAATATGCAAGAACTTCTGGAACTTATCATTCATGTTGTCTATGAATGTAAATTACATTTACTCTTCAAAAGAGTAAAGAGTGTTTTTGGATCGGAAACCAAACATATCTCCCCGAATTTTCCTCTTGTATTCTCTATCTAAAATGGAAGGATGGAAGAGAAGAGAAGAAATTTATATCACAAATCAAATAACGAACAAGAAGATCGCTGTTCCTAAAGCTTAATTGATCGGAGGATTTACATAGTTTTTTAGATAAAATATAAGAGTTTTATGCATCAATTGTAAAGGAGGATACATACCGTACTTGCTGATGATATGATGTTCGAAAGGAAGAATTCGAGATGCAATATCGTCGGAAATGCTGATGGGTCTGCTTGTTGCTTCCTTTCTCATCCTGGAAATCTCTTTCGTGTCTCCGTGAAACAGTTTGTAGGAGTTGCCGGAGAAACCCTTCTGTCTGAGGAACTTTTCTAGCTTCTTCGGCTTTAACCATACCCAATTCAGTAGCTTCCATGCACATATTGCTAGAATAATTGTAGCAAAAACGAAGGAGAAAGCCATGGACCAAACTGAAATCTCCATTTTCACTCAAGACCGTGACTGAGTTAAAAAGCGACACAGATTTTTGACGGGAAAACGTTAAAATGATTAATTTTATAATTTATAAAAGTGATTAATATATTTTTAAATTAAAATAATTAAATAAATAATTTTTTTTTATACAAAAATCCCCCTTGAATGTTGAAGATCACAACTTTTTAACCCGAACTTAAAGAAAGTTTCGATTGGAACTCAAAGTTTACAAATTTTGAATGAGTCCCCACACTTACGAAATTAATGAATAAATAGTTGTATAGTTCACAGTCGTGCTTATTTGTACCTATGGGTTTGGTTTTGATTCATGAACACATATTTTGGAGACCACTATGAAAGATCTAAAATTCGTTAAACATTATTCGTTAATTTTAGAGGTTTGGGTTCCATTCAAAATTTTCAGACATGTATTTGATTACACATTGTGATCGAATCTCACTTTGAAATTTTAACTGAAGAGACACACCACACTCATTAATTCTGTGCAAAATCATATGAGCGCCATACTGTGGATATACAGTTACCCTACGAGCAGGCGCAGGGACAAGCGGGGAAAACTGGATGGAGAAATTTTGCAGGATCGTTTTCAAAGCCATTTTTGCTTCCATCATGGCGAAGTTTTGTCCAATGCATACGGGAAGAATGAGACTTCATTACTCTTTGATGCCTTTGAATACTCCTTTGGATTGAGCTCTATCGCATCATCACCCCAATTTTCTTGATCACGATGAACTAGAATTAGTGGCAATGAAAACATGATTCCAGGTGGTATAACAGTTTCTCCTAGCTTTGCTTCCTTCATAGTACTTCGGGTGAACGAAGCTCCTGGTGAATATGATCTGAATACCTCGTATAGAGAATGGCTTACTGCTTTCAACTGGTTCCAAGTATTAAAATTTGTTATTTAGCAAACGTTTCTTTCGAATTTTTTTTTGCTTTTTCTCCCTCTGTTCGGAAGTTCTTTCTGTAAACACTCGAAAGTACACCTTGGCTCAGCAACAGGTCGAATCCAATTTGGAAAAACTAGATAAAAAAAAATCGAAGTTGGTATACTTCACCTCCATTCGGTTATGCAAACACATACTGCAAAGATTCAGCCAAACGTTGAGCTTGCTTTTTGAGAAGTTCAAATATTGTTCTTCCCTCTTCAAACTTGCTGGCAAATGCTGTCCGAAAAATCACATCCTCTGTCAAATTTGGATATCAGGCCACACATCTAAATCACATGATTCTTCCCTCGAGACCAGAATCCTCCATTTCTCAACCATGTCGCTATAAGGTAACATATCCTGTACGAGAAAAAAACAAAAAGGAAAAGAAATGGAAGAAAAATGTCAACCGAATTGCTCCACTTCAATTTTTGAGTGCACTTCAAATAAGAGGATTTCAAAGAAGCTCTTTTAATCTCAGAAAAGTTAAAACTGCAAACTCAAAGTGAAGTTGCAGTATAGAACCGAGTACTTTGAAATGTTCGAGAATTTAATTTTGCATATCTCGAACCATTGTCTCAGGAGTAACCAAATTCTCTCGATTGAGTAGCAAAATAATTTATGTAATCTGTGTCTTTGTGTACATGTGAAATGAGCAATGAGGACCAAATTAAACCTTTAACTTGTCCATATGGAACACTGGACTCAGGATTTTTCTGACTTCAAACCATTGATCACCCTCGTACAAGGTTTGTACTCAATTTTGAATTCTGTTGTAGCAACTCATTATTGCTGTAAAACTAAATACAAAACTATTGCTGCAACTTTAATTCTTATTCAACAAATTAAGATAATATAAATTTCCACAGATTAGATGATACGAGTTCTGAATTACTTGTGATACCTAATACTTGTTAAGACTTTTGAGTCATATATCTCAAAGACTAAAATAAAGTTTTCCTTTCTATATGTTTATTATTCAGTCTAGATATATATATATATATATATATATATATATATATATATATATATAAAGACTTCGCTATCTTTCCACCTGTTTATATATTGATCTAGGAAATACAGTGAACGTGTGGCGGAAGCTCGTGATACTTGAAATGGAAGAGTTTGAAGATGATGAATTTGCATGGTCTTTTCTATTTCATCGTGATGAAATATTACAACAGAGTTTTAATAGATACACGAGTGAATTGGAAAACAAGGAACCTAAGCTTGTGTTCTGCCTACACCTGTGCACTGCTTCGAATAATTGTAGCCTCAGGATCAAAGTTTGTTACAAGGACAGTAGGACAAAGAATGGCTCTAGCAGTGGCTGTTTTTGCAGATGAATATGTCCATTTCTTTTCTCCATTTGTTTTTCCTTATGTCAGCTGAGTTGTAGCCTGATTCTGAGTTGTCTTCCACATCATTCGTATGCACAACATTAGCAGATGTTCGGTCGTTTTGCATAACTTCAACAGGAAGGACAATGTTCTAATAACCCATTAATTGGCTGAAGTAGTTCTTTAATAATTTTTGAGATTTTTTAATAGTTTGTTTTACCATGTTCATGGTTCAGGATACAAATGTACATGCACAGAGTGGTAGTCTAAGCGCTAAAATAACCTACTTTACTTTTCCAGGAATTTCCATACCAGAGCATTTAATTTTGTTTTTTTTATCAGTTTTATCATGTAACTCACTTGTGCGTTTGCCATCAGGTGTGGCCACCTTACTGCTTTGGATCAACGGAACCACGAGGGAGGGCAGCAATACTTACATGCTGGTGGTATATAATTAGGATTTTCTTGCATTAAATTCTCGATGTGTGCCATCTTTTGATCTGCTACATTATTAACTCACGATGCTGGCTGGTTTCTCAGTATTGGTCATGACTTTCAGGTGTTGTGCAAACTGATTATAGATGATGAATATATGTTGCAAATGTCTTTTAACTTGCAATGTTACACTTATGTTATTGATAACTTATAGGGCCATTCCTGGCAAATTTGGGATGTTTCGGATAGCAAGTGTGACATTCTACAAAGCTACAGAATAGCAGGTTGGCTTCAACCATTGTTTAACTGGTTATCTGCTTCTTTATTCTGCACCTGAATACCATAATTCAAGAAATAAATTACGGCAAATTTGTATTTTAAGGCCCATTTATTTAGGCCCAAGTGATGCCCAACAAGGGCAATAGAGACAATTCAAGGGCTCCGTGCCTTGCTATAAGAACCACGGACGCCGTAGGGTTTTGTTTATTGCCGATGAGAGAGCCGGGCGTGTAAGCGTTAGGGCCGCCCCGGTTCCGTTGCAGGCATAAATCAAGTTTAATTCCTCACTGTTTTCTGCATCAGCCTGCATATTGCTGCGACTGAAAAGGAAAGGTTTGGTACATTTATTCAAATTTCATTTGATGATATTTGGTTTTATGGCCGATCCAAATGGGTTCTTGCTTATTTTGTTCATGCGAGAGCTCAATTTCACCCGGCCAACAGTTGATGATGATTCATGGGGCAGCCTCAAGGTTTTACATGTTTTACACTCATGTTTTAATTCAGGGAACTGCCCTAAATTAATTTGTTTCCATTTTCAATCTTTCTTTTCCACGATAGTTAAGATAAAATTTATTTTATCAAATTTTATGCGGTTGTTCACTTTACTCGAGTTGGCAAGTTCGAGCTGGGTTCTGCTTGTGCTGGTCCCATACTATCCGGTCAATAAGCTTAGATCCGGTTCGATAGCTACCAGTGCATTGGATTCCAGGTGGTAGAACAATTTCTCATAGCTTTGTCTCCTTCACATAAGCTCGGGTATGCAAAGCTGCTGGTGGATATGACCTGAATTTCTGTGGTACCAAGTGCTTATCTAGACTTAGGATCATATATCTGAAAGGCCAGTCTATGGTTGAAAGTGATCCATTCTATATATTTATTATATAACATGTTAATTAGCTCTTTATTTATTCGGAATAATGGGAGACAATTCAACAGTACAAAGATACTAAAGTTTGTGTAAAATCATGGGAGCACCATATTGCGGATATAGATTCATCATACGAGCAGGAGCATGGACATAAGTCGGAGAAAGCTGGAATGAGAAATTTTGAAGGATCAATGCTAAGGCCAGTTTTGCTTCCATCAGAGCAAAGTTTTGTCCAAGGCAGATTCGAGGACCCCAACTGAATGGAAGGAATGAGATTTGATTATTCTTTGATGCCTTTGAAACTCCTTCAGAGAATCTATCTGGGTTAAACTCTTTTGCATCGTCACCCCAATATTCTTTGTCACGATGAACTAGAATTATTGGCATGGAAAACATGACTCCAGGTGGTATAACAAGTTCTCCTACCTGGGTCTGCTTGATATTAGTTCGTGCAAACAAAGGTGCTGGTGGATATAACCTGAGTACCTCGTATAGAATTTGGGTCACAACTTTCAACTTGTTCAGAGTGTCAGATGTCGGTATTTTAGTCCCAAATATTTGAAACACTTCTTCCCTTGCGCGTTCTTGCCAATGTGGATGCACGCTTAACAAAACCATTGTTGATGCAAGCAGGGATGCTGTAGTCTCCTGCCCAGCCATATAGAATAGCTTGCATTCCTCAATCACCTCCTGGATATTCATTCCAGCTTCCGTTTTCTGAATTGCTTTGTAATTTGATTCCATTAACAGACCCAATAAGTCGTCATTGCTGGCTTTCCCAACTTTCAGTGCCTCCTCTCTTTTATTTATGATGCCTTTTATCAGTTTTTGTATTTCATTATAATTGCTTTTCACTTTTCTATTCGTTGCAGTAGGCAAAAACCTGCAAGTAAACAATTCTCCGAGATGTTAAGCTAAACCATTTTCGGCTGGTCGCCAAAATGTCCGATAATATTTCACAAAGCTTGGTTGAAATAAGTACATAAAACTTGTAGAAAACTAGAAAAACACTTGAAAAAGTAGTCATCTTAACAAGCTTTTCTTTTGAATTGGTTTTGCTTTTATTTCTGCGGACTCTCGAAACTACGCCCTGGCGCAGCAACAGATGCAATCCAATTTGTAATCACTAGATAAAAAAAGTCGAAGTTGATATAATTTACCTCCATCCAGGGATGTAAACATACTGCGAAAATTCCATCAAAATTTGAACTTGTTTCTTGATAATTTCAAATATTTTTCTTCCCTCTTCAAAGTTGCTGCCAAATGCTGTCCGAGAAATCACATCCGCTGTCAAATTCTGAATATCAGGCCACACGTCTAAATCACATGATTCTTCCTTCGAGAGTAAAATCTTCCATTTCTCTACCATGTCGCTACAACTTGTATAAATTTCAGGTAACATATCCTGTACAATGAAAGAAACACAAAAAGAAATGTCCACTGAATTGCTCCACTTGAAATTTTTAGTAGTACACTTCTAAATAACAGGATTTTAAAGAAGCTTTTTAAACTTAGAAACGTTGAAATTAACTGCAAATTAAAGTGGAAGAAGAGTAGAAAACCAAGCCCTTCTTAATGTTCGTCATTTTAATTTTGCATAAGAATATGATACTTAGTTTTTTTGTTTAATCAAGATTCAGATTAATGCATGTATAGACTTGAAATAAGAAGTATTTCCAGAAGAGGTATCAATACAGTTGTTAATTACAGCCTACCTAAATGCTCATAGATATGCAAAGTACTGTAATAATCCTTTTTGCTGCCTTGGATATCACAGACATATTTTAGAATGATCAGAATAATAGTTATAACTTGCGAGTACTGAATGGCAGCAAAACGATATACACAATTAGTATGTGAGTTTGATTAATGAACATTAAAAGAAGTAAGTTGAAACCTTTAACTTTTCCATATGGAAAGCTGGATTGGCGAGTTTTCTGACTTTACTCCAGTGATCATCGTAGTACATGGCCATCCCCTGAACAACTAACTTGACAAGAGGATTATACTCGGGCTTCCGAAAAATGTCATGCGCACACATAATTTCTCGGATCAAATTGGGGTCTGTGATGTTTATATTTGGAGTTGGACCATACCACATAAAAGAATTCTTACCTGCAATTCTCACAAATTAATTAATTGTTAGGTTTAATCTTCTGTTATTTGCTAACAAAGTGTTAATCTCAAGATTTTCAATTCAAATCCAGGGGTGGTGCTCGACTGGGATTATGAATAGTGTAGTGTAGGCCTAATCTGACCTGTTCAAAGGTTGGGTGGAGCTGAAACACTAAAACCTACCATGAGTTGAGTCTATTTGTAATTATATTAAAATATAATTTTAAATTATTAAATAGTTAAAATTTATAAATTAACTCAAGTCAAAGTTGAACAGAGCGGCTGGTGTGGAGCTGGACTTTTGAGCCATGTCGGTCTTTCTTTTTTGGTTCGAGTTCGGTGCCCACAAGCGTTCATGAGCCTCGTTTTCATTAGAGCGGGGCCGGACCGACCTAACCCACTTTTACCATTCATTTCAAAGTTTCAAGAACACTTTTTATTATTATTATTATTATTATTATTATTTAGTAAATATATACAAAGTTAACAATTTACTGCGAGTGCAGGGCACATACCGTACTTACTGATGGTATGATTCTCGAATGGCAAGATTCGGGGCACAACATCGTCGGAAAGGCTGATGGGTTTGCTCATTGCTTCTATTGTGGTCCTGGAAATCTCTATCGTGTCACCATGAAAGAGTTTGTAGGAGTTTCCGGAGAAACCCTTCTGTCTAAGGTACTTCTCTAGCTTCTTTGGCCTTAACCACAGCCAATTCAGTACCTTCCACGCGCATATTGTTAGAATAATGGTTGCAAAAGAGAAGAGGAAAACCATGCTGTGCCAAACATTAATCTCCATTTTCATTGGTCACAGGGAGAGAGAGATTCTTGAACTTGTAAAATGAGCTAAAGAGCCTATAATTTTATAGCCAGATTCTTAACTCTTTAATGGCTACTAAACTTTCATTAATTAGATCGCTAACCGTCTCAATCACAGAGCACTCAATACCAACCCGGCGCATATAACGCGAGCAAGTAATAGAAGAAATTAAATCTCGGGATACGTAATTTTTAAGATAAATATACGGTATCTTGCTTATAGAAATTTTAGTCGAATGGATATACACGAAATTCAATTAAGTTTTCTTAATTATGTTCTAATTAAGGTAAACAATAATTTTTAAATAAAATTAAGCTGGCGCCAGGTAACATTAGCAGTTAAATCTTGGGATATCTAATTTTTCAATATGCAGGATCTTTTGTTGATGCCGTTGAGACTCCTCCATTATTGGCATTGAGAGCGTGACTCCTGGTGGCAGAACAACTTCTCCTAGCTTTGTTTCCTCGTGTGGACAAGCGGGGATGGAGAAATTTTGCAGAATCATTGTCAAACCAATTTTCTTGCTCGCGTAAGCAAAAATTGCTCGCGGCAATTATTCTTTGATGCCTTGGTAACTCCTTGGGAAAATCTATCTGGGTTGGACTCCATCGAACCATCATCCCGATTTTCTTGATCACGATGAACTAGAATTTGCGGCAATGGAAACAAGATTCCAGTAGGTAGAACAGTTTCTAAAACTTTGTTTCCTTCACATTACTTGGGGTAAACGAAGTTCCTGGTGGAGGTGATCTGAATACCTCGTATAGAATTTGGGTTACTACTTTCAACTGGTTGAAATCATCGAATTTGTTCTTTTAACATGAATTGGTTACTCTTTTTTTTTCCCCTCTATTTGGAAGTAGTTTCTGGAAACACAAGAAAGTACACATTGGCTCAGCAACATATCGAATTCAATTTGTAAAAACTATATAAGAAATCGACGTTGATATGCTTTACCTCCATTCGGCTATGTAAACGTAGTGCAAAGATTCAGCCAAAAGTTGAACTTGCTTTTTGTACCTTAGACAGAAGAGTTTCCGGAGAAACCCTTCTGTCTAAGGTACTTGTCTAGCTTCTTTGGCCTTGACCACAGCCAATTCAGTACCTTCCACGCACATATTGTTAGATAATGGCTGCAAAAGAGAAGAGGAAACCCATGCTATGCCAAACTGTAATCTCCATTTTCATTGATGTCAGGGAGAGAAGAGAGAGATTCTTGAACTTGTAAAATGATTTCAGCTAGTTAAAAGAGCCCATAGTTTTATAGCCAGATTCTTAATTCTTTAATGGCAACTAAGCTTTCATTAACTAGATTGCTAACTTTCTTAATCACAGAGAAGTCAATACCAAGCCAGTGGAGCATATAACGCGAGCAATTGAATGACGAAATTAAATATTGGGATATCTAATTTTCAAATTTACACTATCTTACTTCAATATAAATGCTAGTTGGATTCACCGAGCAATTGGAGACCATGAGCAACACGGTTAGTAGCTTTATTAATTAAATTTAATTGGGAAACCAAATCTTATACTATCAAAGTGAACTGATGATAAATTCCATTACCGGAGTTTATGTAAAATTAAATGAGCACCGTATTGTGGTTGAATAGTTGTAACTGGAAAAGGAGCATGGGCATAAGACGGAGACAGCTCAAACCAAAAGTTCTGTAAAACTAGTGCCAAAGCCATTTTGGCTTCTAAGAGAGCAAAATTTTGTCCAATGCATGTTCTGGGACCCCATCCGAAGGGGAAGAAGGAGAGCTGATTCTTTGTTGCTTTTGAAACTCCTCCAGAAAATCTCTCTGGTTTGAACTCAGTTACATCTTCACCCCAAAGTTGAGGATCATGGTGAATGAATATCATTGGCAGAGAAAGTTGCACTCCAGCTGGTAATGTTAAGTTTCCAAGCTTCGTTTCTTTGGTAACAGTTCGAAGAAGTGTGTCTCCCGGTGGGTATAACCTAAGAACCTCATACAAGATCATAGTCACCTGTGGCATTGAAAATTAGATTCAATATGACTTATACCCATTATAATGTGAGATGAGAATCAATTCCGAAACAATATAGACAATGCTTCAGAGGGTCAATATCTTTCATTCACTCTTAACTCGATTTTAGCCTTATCACAAGCAGATCTTTTCTGATTGAGAAATGAGTTAGCATCCTCTTTTTCTATTAGCTTATCTAATTTTTGAAGACTTTTCTGACAAGTTCACATTTGTATTCATGCATGTATAATCAAAATGTCAACAGCCAAGCACAAATGTGTATTTGCACAGTTAAAAATCCAAGTTAGGAGGTAATCCTCGTCCTTGAATAACAGGTTGGATTTCTCTGGAAGCTGGTTTTTTGATCAACTTATGAAATTTCAAGAAAGTATGAAATGTTATCGTTATATTTTTCAAGAAAGTATTGAGTACAGTAGTTACCACTTTGAGGTGATTTATCCCGTCGAAATCTGGTCTGTTGTTTACCAAAACTCGAAGAATTTCTTCTCTAGCTCTCGTCTGCCAATCCATGTGCTTACCCAACAATACCATTGTCCAAGCAAGCAGCGTTGAGGTTGTCTCCTTACCAGCAAAATAAAATAGCTTACATTCCTCAATCACATCCTTAATACTCATTCCAAATTTCTCGTTGTTACCGTGTTCCTGAATCTCTCTAAAATTGGATTCCATCAGAATACCTAGCAGATCATGATTCGCAACTCCGTGGTCTTCCTTCATCGCCTTCTCTCTCTTGTTGATGATAATCTTTAATGAAGCTTCGATTTCCTTGTCAATTTTCTCAATCTTCTTGTTTATTTTAGTCGGTAAAAACCTTTTTCCCGGAAAGTAAACCGACTGTGTTAATTGTTTTGTGAGACTTGCTAGTTCATTTTGGAGTTCGAATATTCTCCTTCCTTCTTCATAGTTGCTTCCGAATGCTGTTCGAGAAATCACATCACTTGTCAAATTTACAAGAAATGGCCATGCATCCAACTCACAGGATCCCTCCACAGAAACCAATTCCTCCCATTCGTTAATCATCTCACTACAACTCTGATAGAACGCTGGTAACATTTGCTGTTACATAAACCAGAGAACAATAAAAATATACATGTATGTATGTATCATCCCGTGTTATTAATGGATATATGACAGATGGAATCAAGTAAACAAACCTTCAACTTCTCAAGATGGAATGCCGGATTGATAATTTTTCTATGTTTAGTCCATTTCTGACCCTCAGAATTTCCAAGACCGGGCGCCAGTTTCCTGACCAGTGGATTGGTAGCTGGCTTCTGAAAATCATTGAACTTGCTAAACACTTCTCTTATTTGTTCAGTCTCCATGATATTCACTCTTGGAATCGGACCAAACCACATAAAAGAACATTTGCCTGTATGTATATATTATTGAGAACGATCAATTTGAGAAATGAAAGAGCTTAAGGTTTTAGTTATTGGCATACCGTAATTTTGCACCGTCTGATGTAAAAATGGGTTGACACGAGATACAATATCATGGGAGAAGCTGATGGGTTTGGATTTTGCTTCTTTGATCATCATAGAACTCTCCTTCAAATCTCCGAAGAAAAACTTGTAAGAATTTCCCTTAAAACCTTGCTGTCTCAGCAATCTCTCGAGTTTTCTTGGCTTCAACCACACCCAGTTCAGTATTCTCCATGCAAATGCTAAAATCCAAACAGAGATAATGGAGTACTGTGCCAAAATGGCTACTGTTGTTCCCATTTCTTTTTTAAGTTGGTGAATTTTGGACAATAAGAACTTCATATAAATCATATCCGGCGATTATTTCCACACCTGCTTTGATTTAAACGCCCGGCATATTAATTAATATATTAATATTCAGTAAAACTTCCTTAATTATATCACATTAATGATGGTAAAAAGTTGCTTCGGTTTTCAAACAATATAATTTTTATACTAATGACTATTAAATGAATATATATAAAAAAAAATTTAATCTCAAACATTAGAATTTCTAAGTTTATAATCTTACAAACTTGTATTGCAACAAAAACAAAAAAAATAAAAATTTCAGACTTAATTAAAAATAGTAGTGTAGAAATTATAAATATTGTAATTTTTGATAAATTTTATTACAGCAAACTGAAAGTTATTTATTACAAAACAGATGCATTTATGAGAACATTCTGAATTAGCTCCACTGCATGAACAAAAGCCATGAATGAACAATTTATGTATATATTTTGAATAAGCAAAGAAATCACAATCAAGCTCTAGAAAACATACATATAATTTAAGAAAGTTCATATCTCCGGTGTTTTACATGTCAAGTACATACTTTTCTTTTACAATATAAAGAACTGCATTGATAAACAAGATCTCTACACAAATGGCATTCGCAGTTTCCCCAATAATGAATGGTATGGTTAACTATTATTAACACACAAAGACTCACAACTTCCTTCACAATCACGCACGGTGTTTGAAACCCAGATACAGTTCAGGAATTAAGACCTGAGTATGCCATTTTTCAATTATACAACTACCAGTCATCGGCTCCTTTTGTTGCACCAATAATAATGGCAACCGTAGCAACGACTGCCTGCAAACATATGTATTGTGTCAGAGAATACACTGTTTACATTTCCAATATTAGATGGGACAATAGGCCAAAACCAATAACTCAGAAGAGATCATAACACAAGCAATACCAATGGATAATAACACATGGACTTTTGGATGTGTGCCCATATATTTACAAACAGTTTGAACACTTAAAAGAAGTGTCAACTTTGATTGACTTGAACAGTGCAAAAAGCCTACATGAAACCTTGTGGTGCTCATTTGTGGACAAGGTAACAGAACCCTGGAACTTTCTGCATAGAGCATATGTATGTACCCACATCGAAAATAATTTGCATGGTTTCCTTGAATGTTCAAAAATTTCCAATGCATTATGCTGAAAACCTCCATAGCATGAAACCAACATCATATCACTGATGGGAAATAACACTATCAAACCAATATCCTACACTTGAGAGTATCCCCAGTATAAAATACAAGCCTCATCCCTTTACAAAGATTATTTAAAATTGAAGAACCACAGAATTGAGGGGGGGGAGGGGGGAAAAGGTCCCCACATGCATACAAAGGAAAACACTCCAAATAATAGAAACAGAACTCTACCAATTTTCCAACAACCAATATCCTCTAATCTGTGTATGTGCCTCTGCAACCATATGATTAAAGAACCACAGAATTGAGGGGAAGGGGGGAAAAGGTCCCCACATCTATACAAAGGAAAACACTCCAAATAATAGAAATAGAACTCTACCAATTTTCCAACAACCAAAATCTCTATAAATAGTTGACAAAGCATTTCACAAAATAACAAGCTCAAAACCACCTATATCCACTAGCAGAAAAAATTGACAGCAGTAAACTCTGCATTTTGTCCCATAAGTAGTTCTCATCGCATGCAACACTGACTTCAGGGGATATATCCATACAGATGGAAGTATCGTCTGAAAGCACCACCTAGGTGACAATAACTCATGAACCAAATGCAACAGTGAAGCCAAAGGTAAGAGCAGTCTTAAAACTCTAAAATTAGGAAACTGAAAGGGGGAATAATAAGCACAGCATTATGATTGACAAGTAAAATGAAGATAAAGGAAAGAGTTACTCACTGCAATGGTGCAAGCAATATATCCAGGTTTCTCTCGGTGGTCTATCCTTGCACAGACTAAAACAAATAATCCGATATACCAGGGGATGGCACCAAGGAAGAAACCAATAATAAACCTTCAAAACAGCAAGCATCTCTTTATGATCAATAACAACAAATCAATTGAAAATTTAAAATAATATACGACCGATATCAATCAAAAAGACTTGTAAGAAGGGACAATTATGAGATGTAACAACTTTAATCTAGTTCTAGATCTCTTTCCACTAATGGTATTAAATAACCAAAATTTAACCCCAGCATAAAAGCCAGTCGCTTCTAGCATCAGAAATAAACATAACCCAGTTAATATAATGCAGCTAGTGTTATAGTGGTATAGAATACAACTCCCAGACCATGGTTGCATCAGAAACATTTACACGAAAAGCTAATGATAGAGCTCCTGATCTATTACAGCTCTTGAATCATACTCTCAAACGAAAGGGAACAATGAGAGATAGCAACTCACAAGAACCAGCCAACACCAATACCGCAGCAAGGAAGGCGACGCTCTCTCACTGGTCTCCCTTCAGCAACAGCATAACCTAGAACAATACAAATCACATAATATAAGGAAAACTTCCCCCAATCAATAACATTTCACTTCAATCTATCTTTGCATAAAAAGGTGGAATCGTTTACCTCTCCCACCTTTAGCTATGAACAAACAGACCAATAAAATGGTAAAATTTGTCAAAAGTCCCTTCAAATTCTAAAATTCATCAGAAACCTCTCCATTGAAGTTCATCGATGAAAAGAGCAAAAAAAAAGCGGATCAGGCTGTATTCATCCAAACTCAGGAACCTCAATGAAATTTACCTCTAATCCGTAGCTAATCATAGTTAATTCCAGAAAAAAATGGGTAAACATCAGCTGTATTAAACAGAATTAACTAGTTTATTTGACAGTTATCAATAAATAAACAGTACAGGTACAGAATTAACTAGTTTCTTTGAGAGTTATCCATAAATAAACAGTACAGGCACCTTGAACAGTTTGGTGCCCCTGATTATAATAAGCAGAATGATAATGGGGCGGGGGAGCGAGTTGGTCGGTGGCGCCAGGAGGCGGGACAGGCTGAGGATACCCAACTGCCGGCGGAGGCGGAGGATAGTTGGCTACCCCTTGAAACGTACCGTATTGAGGGGGAGGTGTTTGCTCATGGTGATGATGCTGGTGATCAACGACAACTGCTCTGTTTTTATCCTCTCCACTCATGTTTGGTGGGATCTATGGCTATACCTTGGGATTTGGATTTGGAAGACAATGTTTTTTTCTTTTTTTTTGGTTTGATTTTCTTACAGGCAAAGAGGAAGAAGAAGTTCTGTAATATCTTCTCCTATGAGCTAAGACTATTTAATGACCCCAACGATTCTGACGTGGGTTCTAACAATAATTATCAAACCTATTATCATGGGAGTCCCTAGTTTTTACGATTTCTCAAGTGAAGACATAATTTGTATATTTGTATCCAATAGGTCCCCCTCGCAACTGTCTGAAATACCCTCCAGCATTTACCAAAATTAATTCAAAAATAAATTAACAGACATTATCCTTATTTAAGAAAATTTATAAAAATTTTAGGAACTTATTACCCTATTATTAGAAATTGGTGTATTAAACAAACAAATCAATAAAAGTATGAAAAACCTGGCATTTGATCGAACACATGGTAGGACCTGTTTCTCATGTGCTTCTTGAACTAACTTCTAATTTCATATGCCTCATATAGGACATGAATATCTCCATTTCAGGAAAAATTAATCATATACCGTCCACCCACTTATAGTTAATGCACACAGGCTATAAGTAAAAGCGCTTAAGAAAAGTGATTATCAACCTAAATTTACCAAGTTCCCCAGGAGCGAATTGCCAACATAAAATTCCCAGTGATTAGAAACTATTATGACTAATCAATGAAATGCAACACCAGCCCTGAAATTTGTAAGGTCATTCATTCAATGTTCAGTTGCTTTACATTTTTATTCTTTTTATTGTTTTACTTCTATCACTACTAAGGGCAATACACAACATTTTTGCATACATTGTAACTTGCATGGTGCATTACAAGACTATCAGCACTTGGGATCACAAGGCAAAAGCTCTTCAGACTTTGGAAGTCGGATCTTGTATCCCACAAACCATGTTTGCCGGAACTGCTATGTCCATCAGCTTTGGATATGACAGGTTTAAATCTGTAGAGTCAACATATATTAAGGTTATTAGATGAACGTGCCAAGGTAGATATGGAAACCAAATTTAAGAAAGCAAGGGTAGTTCCACTCAAACTTGATGCAGACACTTACTTTCCATAATGGCTTTGAAAGTTTCCTGCAAGAAAGTTGCAAAATTATTATTGTTACAAAAAATGATTAATGGACTGATAATAAAAACTGAAGATCTTGAAAGAAAATGGAAAGACAATTTGTCTTCCACCAGATGCAATAAACAAGTACCTCATCCTTTGTTAGGCGAGGATTGTACTCCATCTCCTCTCCCACTGTGCTTACCTGAGGATCAATCACTGTACAATAAGCATCTTTTTTTTTCCCCTTCTGGAAGAAGTATTTGATAAGCAACTATTTGAAATATACAAGGAAAGAAAAAGCGTTAAATTTTTCCTCACTGTGAATCCTTTGTAATCATGAGCTGGGTATATTAATGTGTCCCTTGGCAACGTAAAGATCTGAACCAACAAGATAAAATGAGTAACAATTTAAAGAAGGCTTAAAGTTGTAGATTCTTTAGTATTTTTCCTTCCCCCTTCACATCATACCATAAACAAACAGACTCGTGTCTTTACCTGTGAATGCACTGACTTGTAGAGTTGAGTTGAACTTCCTCCCTGCAAGAAATAATAGGTATTAAATCTTTGCCACATATGAATCATTCATTGAAGATGAAGAAAATCAAGCATCAATACTCTTCTAGTCTAAATACAAAAAGAATAACCATATCTTCCATCATTTGTAGGGTGATAAAGAAGCACTAAAATTCCACAAAATAAGCTCCAATCAGACCAAATTATGATACAAAGCACTTCATCGAATCTCTAGAACAAGCCAGAATTGATAGAGAAGAGGCAAGAATTTACATGGTACATTTCTTATGTTAGATAGTTTTTCAGCATCATTTAAGACCATGATAATTGAACGTCGTATAATAATTATCAGTAAATAATTTCATTTTTTCTGATCAAGTAGTTATTAAACCCTATACTTGAAAATCTGTCCTCCCGCATCCACGTATCAGTAGAGCATCTCCTGTGAATGCCATTCTAGGTTGAGGCTGATCAGGCCCATCTACAGTAACATAGGTAAGACAACCCAGTGTGTGGCCAGGTGTAGAACGAACCTGCACAGATACATTTGTTAGCAGGTAACAGAGAAAGCTAAATCTGTCAGCCATAATACATGTACAGTGAGCTATAAATTTTACAAATTTACTTTCTACAATTGTTGATGAATGCACAGTATTTTTATTATACATGTGCCGCCTTTGACAAAATAGGTTAAACCACTTGGCAACCTAAAAAGGTGATTTCTTGCTCAATTGAGATCACATATTTAGTATCAGCAACCCAGACAATAGGAAGAGATCCATAAGATACTGCAGATCACATCTATCAAATTGGTAAAGAAAACATAAGAGGTCATTTCTTCAGCAAAACTAGTAATTGTATTAGTATAGAATGCAAACAGAGAAATCTCCTTTTAAGATATATTCAACTCTCAGCACTTTCCGAAGTGATGAAGACTCTTCATCAAACAATGCATCACCTCTTTCTATCATTGTTGCTTGGCATTAGGCCACCAGGCAAAATTTAACTGATGTGTTATTCTATACTTTCCTTCAGATATCATTATACTCATATCAAGAACAGCAATTATTACTGCATATCAAGGAAAAGAAGACAACAAACTAAGGCTAGCAAATTTGTCCACACAAGAAAAAGTTCAACATTTACTAAGGTAGCCTAGAAGTCATCATTTGCTAGTCATTTACATTTACACCTAAACCAAATACATACTGGAACGATATAACAACTGGCATAGCCAAGTGTACCTCAAGAACAAGATCACCAAAACAGACTTTATCCCCATGTTCAACATGAAGATCAGCCTTGGAACCACTTGCTTTTGATATGACAGATTTCACTCCTGGAACCTTACTCTGCAAGTACAAGTTTGCATTCACAAATACCTAATGAGCTTCGTGGAATTAGAGATCGCATTCACAAGCAATGCAAGAAAATGCTACTGTTTCAACTAACAAACCTTAATGAGCCCAGTTCCGGTGACATGATCGGCATGAACATGGGTGTTCATGGCATAAACAAGCTTTAGTCCCAGATCTTTAATAACATTCAGGTCTCTGTCAACAGTCTTATCTACCGGGTCAATCAACTGCCATACATACATTTCAGAAGTATATCAATATGAAAATGTACATAAGAAACAATTTTTACATGGGGATGTAATACGGATTTGCATTTTCAACATGATATTTACCCATAAAAATGTTCTCTTGAAATGCCATCAACTCAAATTTCTAATATAAGGGAGGGTGCCAAAACTCTTTTTAACTGGCAGCTCTACGTTTTTATCTGTTTAACAGTGTTCTGACTGAAATTTATATCAGAAAAATGCTTTGCTTATTGAAATTTATGGTGTGTTTTGAGATTCTTTTGGTAAAATATAAGGGGGTTGAGTATTTGAAAGCGGTAAAAATTATTTATATACGTGAACAGTTCTTTTCACCAGGACATAGAGAAAATGTTTCTGAAGAGTTGTTTGCCCAAAGAATCTGATTTGTCTGTTTCAATCCAACACCGTAAAATAAACAGAAAACAAAAGCATTCCCAAGCACATTATCAGAGTAATCCTAGAGGCCACGTGTGTTCACAAAAAGCAACTACAGAAGTTGTTAACAGAAAAGCACTTACAGAAGTGCTTCCTACAAGAACAAACCAAAAAGGGCCCCCTTCGCCATAAAATCCCAAAACTCCGAGGAAAAGCGAGAGAGAGGCAAAGAGAGACTAACCAGCGCGGGCTTATCGGGGTGAACGACATCCGCCAGAAGGTAAGTGTAGGTAGAGGATTCGTTCTCAAACAACTGGCGAAACAACAGCTTCGATGAAGAAGACGACGTCGTCGAATAAGAACCCGTTTGCGATTTAGGCTTAAGCATGGCGATCGGCGGAGGAAGAAGGATTCCTGTTGTGGGTTTGGGAGATAAATAGGAGAAAATATTCGGTGAAAGCAAAGAGGGCTTGACAAATCGCAATTGAAACATTATATTTGGTTTTCTTAACCAAAATGACATCGATCAGATCAAAATAAGAAGGTGACAGATTGACTATCATACGCTCCCTTGTTCGCTCTCGTTGGTGCTTCGTGCAGTGGGGTTCGGACAAGGGGAGGTCCTAATAATTTATTCGGGCATTATTGTCATGGCGCGGATTCTGTAATGAGTTATCGTTGAGTTGTTGAGCCCCTGACGTTTCATATTATTACTGATAAGTACATACATCAGATGATTAACTCACTCTTATCATGTCCTACCATCAACCTTAATTATACTCACAGTACAACCTAATTGACTAACACTGTCTTGCTTCTTTAATGGTTGATTTTAATCAACCATTAACCCTAATTATCTTCTATAATTACTCTATATTAAACCTCATTTTAGAAAACCAAAATGGCCTGATACAAAGGACTTATAATTTTTTTTTATTTTAATAAATAATTTATATTATATTTTAAAATTTTTTTAAAAATCCTTGCTGATCCCAAATAAATAGAAAGAAAGGAAGAGGCTGGTGCAATGATTTGAATGTCGTTTTCCTAATCTTGGGCATATCATCACACGTGTGTTAGGTGATGTTCGTTTATGGACGACTTGTAGGTTACTTTCACATTGATCCTTTACTGACTACATGAATCATAGATAATACGGTATGATGTGGTATTTTAGCACTGAATTTCTGTTACGTGTAACAAATTCAATTGCTTAATTAATTTGGTGGATAATATTTATTTTTTTAAAAATTGTATTAACATAATAAAATTTAATTAATTATATCTGAGAAGTATGCAGTAATTAATTAGGTGGGTTGGTTTATTGTGGGCGGTAAACAAGTTGGACAAACTTCAAATCAAATGATGAAGGAGATTCAGATCTTCATATTCATATTAACAATAATTTATTTTATAATAAACCACAGATGAGCAAGAACAATGACAATGTTTTGATTTGATCAGGATTGGCATTGCATTGAATGTGTCGTCGACATGTAAGCACGATTGTCCCAGTTACTGCCCATTAATTCAAAACCTACCACGACAACTTTTAATCTGACTAATGGTTGGCTTTTTCCAGGAAAACATGTTCCCGATCAGACCAAATCTTCAAATAATAATAATAATAAATAAGTACAACATTAATTAATTAATTTACATCAACTAAATTAATCAACGGCACTGTTTTCTGACGAGAAACTCCGTTTTAAATTACAAAGCAAACGATGGGTATTAGTAACTGTCGAAGGGGTCAGAAACTACAATGGGCCGACAGAGCACCCTGTGATTTTTCTCGAGTTAGTTTCTGGGTTTTGATTTTATTGGGAGGTTGGATACTTGTTCTTTAATTTGTTTACGTTAAAAAGGAGGGATGAATTTGATGGAGATATCGATAATGCACCATGTGGGCATTGTTTTGCTTCTGCTTTGGCTGCTTTCCTTCTTCAATAGTTGTCACCCATTTGCTTATTTCGTCTCTCTGATTTATCTTTACTCGGTATGCTTTTCGTTTGATTTAGTTGAATTCAATTTGCTTTTATCGTATGTATGGTTTTATTTGTAGTATTTTTTTAATTTTTTATTTTTTTGTTGATAGATTCATGATCGATATGTTATGAGGCTGAGAAGAAAAGTGCAGTTCGAGGAGAGAAAGCAATCTAATCAAAGAAGGGTATTTTTTTTCTTTCAATTATTGTTGTAGTATTTGATAATCGTTCATTTGTCTTTTTAACTTCGATGATTTGTATTGAGGGGTCTATAAACTTGGTACAAATCTGGGTTTACGAGACTTCTGCGAATTAGGAAGAATTTATTTTGATTCCAAGGAGTAGAATCGACCTTCAGAAAGTCAAAATAATTTATTGGCTTTAGTGGAAAAGTAACACAATGAAAGTGATCCAATTATAAAGTTTCTATTTTATATAAGTCTTACATTTGCAAAGAGTAAAGATGCATATGATTTGAGCTTTTCGTTATTACTTCTTATTTGCTACTTACCTTTATGAAAACTAAGCCGGATTTTTTGTTATTGATTTGAATCTTGAAGTAAAATGACAACTTGTATGCTTTGTTGCCTGCTCTTTGTTCTCAGGTGCTTTCAGATTCTGAAACAGTGAGGTGGTTGAATCATGCTGTTGAAAAAATTTGGCCCATATGTATGGAACAGATTGCTTCACAGAAGATACTTCTCCCCATTATACCATGGTTCTTGGAGAAGTACAAACCATGGACTGCAGTATGAATCTATTTACTTTCTGGATTGACTTAGTTGTGCTATTGAGGTCATATGGTTATCATTTTTCAAAACGTTTCTGTGTAAAAACTAACAATTATGAGAATTCACTAGTGCATATTTCAGTACTACAGAATGAGTATATTGCTAAATAATATTTACTATATTTGCAGAAGCAAGCTGTGGTTCAGAATCTGTATCTGGGTAGGAATCCGCCAATGTTTACAGAAATTAGGGTTCTTCGCCAGTCTAATGATGATGACCACTTGGTAAGTGACCCTAGGCACTAGTGTGGTGTGTTTGTATAATATCTTATTGTTTGGTATGGATTATTTTGTTACTATCCCTAGGAGATTTTGTTGTCTGACAATTGCAGGTATTGGAATTGGGAATGAATTTTCTCACAGCAGATGATATGAGTGCGATACTTGCTGTAAAATTAAGGAAAAGGCTGGGATTCGGAATGTGGGCCAAGCTGCATTTGACTGGCATGCATGTTGAAGGGAAGGTACTGCTACACATATTGTATGATGAATGTTAGTTGGTTGTAAATGACCAATAGGTGATTTGAACAGTATGGTTCATATCCCAGAAAGTTGATGCTTATGGGATTAGATTTTATTTTATTTTTAACTGAAGAAATACGGGTTAAATTGATTGGATTTTAAGCTATGCCCTTATTTTCTCTTCCAGGTTCTGGTTGGAGTGAAGTTCCTTCGTAGGTGGCCTTTCCTTGGCCGTTTGAGGGTATGCTTTTCTGAACCACCATACTTCCAGATGACTGTGAAACCTATCTTCACTCATGGGCTCGATGTTACGGTACTTCCGGGAATCGCTGGATGGCTTGTAAGTCTTAATACCTGGTTATGGAAAAAATTCCTGAATTTTCAGCACTATATCTCTCTCTCCCCTTTGTTAAATCTGACGTGTGTTATCTTTTCTTGTATTAGGATAAGCTTCTGTCCATTGCATTTGAGCAGACACTTGTTGAGGTTGAATTCTTTATGCTTACTCCCTCTAAGTTGTCCTCTGTTTGTCTAGTTATTTTCTTCAGTTGCTTAACTTTTGACAAAAACATAGTAGTTTATCTTTTTCTCTTCATCTATAAATTAGCATTGCCACTATGGGATGTGATTGTAGGTTCTCAATACCAGTAATGTTTCTTTCTGTTTGAATTTACCTACGATATTTGATCTTTTTGCAGCCCAATATGCTGGTTGTTGATGTGGAGAAATTCATTTCCCCAGAGGCTGGTAATTCACTGCATAAATCTTCTTGTTGGTTTCTGCAGTATATTTTGTGGTTGTGGTGAACAGCTTTTCAATAGTAGTTTTTACTTTATCATCATCAATTAGCATGGGCTATTGGGGTATGGTTCCATCATAATTTGGAGTTGACTGGTGGGGTTCAGCATGTCGTAGTTTCTTTCTCTGTTTTCATTTTTTATTTTTTATTTTTATAGTATGCTAACTTAATACCTTTATTGATTATATGTTCTTGTCAGAAAATTGGTTCTCTGTTAATGTGAAGGAACCTGTGGCACATGCCAAGGTTGAAGTTATTGAAGCTTCTGACATGAAACCATCAGATTTAAATGGTTTGGTGTAAACCATAATTTTTGTTCTTATTCCATCTTATAGTGTTCCAAATATTTTGTTCAATGATTGGTTTGCATTTTTCAGGTCTGGCTGATCCATATGTGAAGGGGCAACTTGGCCCTTATAGATTCAGGACTAAAACACAAAAGAAAACGCTGATTCCAAAATGGCATGAGGAATTTAAGATTCCCATCTGTACATGGGAATCGCCAAATGTGCTATCAATTGAAGTTCGTGACAAAGATCATTTTGTTGATGATACCCTTGGGTATTTTTCTAAACCTCACAATAACATTTCCTACTGATTGGCCGTGTTCAAACTTAATGTTATGGAAAAGGCAATGCAATTTTGTTTTTCATTTGATTATTGGTAATTATGATTATCCCAAACTTAGCATTAGTAATTCTGTAGTAGCTGCAGTTAATTTATGCTATAAATGCTAATTGGAAAAATTTGATGCTTACCCTGAAGTTCTCTGAGGTTCCATATGTACTCAAATCTTGAGGATACAGATTTATTTTGTTTTGCCATCTGTAGTCTTTAAGAACTGAAAAAAGTGTTTGAATTTTATTAAATATCGGCAACAAGGTTAACAGTTGCCAATAACTTAATCTTGGGTTCATGTTACATTTATCATAGGTTTCAGATGCATGCCTTTTAGAATTGCTAAAGAATTTTTAACATGGATTTATACATGATTCTATAGCATGATGCACATTTTTATTCATGCAATCTTTTTTAAGCCTTTCCTCCGCTCTTTTCTGGCTTTGTTTTATGCTTCTTGCTTGGTTATTGATTATTTTGACTTCTTAGTTCTCATTTTCTTGATTTAGTGAAAATCTGTTCTGCGAATACCACAATTGATTGACTGTCCTACAATCTGCAGTGATTGTACAATAAATATCAGTGATCTTAGGGATGGCCAGAGACATGACATGTGGATACCTCTTCAGAACATTAAAATGGGCAGGCTGCATCTTGCAATAACAGTACTTGAAGAGAATCCAAAGGTAACAAGTGAAAATATAAAGGTTTGAAATGTCATTTTAAAATTTGAAGAGATGCTTCTGCTGAAGTAGGCAGTAAAGTTAGATGTGAATTGCTGGCATGCTTTTAGCAGGGGGTAGATAATCCATGTGATGGGAAAACATCAAACAAGGAACCTATGCCAAACATGGAGGAATTAAGCAACAAGGATGATGTGTGGAGCTCCTTTGCCAATGAAACTGCCAACAAATGCTCCTTTTCATCTGCTTCACCTGACAAGTCACCAAGGGTGGCAGATAATTTTCAGCCTATCAACATTGAAGGTCAGCACGAGACAGGGGTGTGGGTCCATCACCCAGGAAGTGAAGTAGCGCAGAGTTGGGAGCCTAGAAAGGGGAAGAGCAGGCTCCTGGATAACCAGATCCAAAGAGTTCCTAGTGGCTCCTTTGGCGGCACTAATTCAGCTGCATATAGTTCCCTGAACAATGATAGCAGCAGCACTGATGATAATAATGAGAGTAAAAATCCAATAAGAAGGGGCTTACGAAGGATCGGTTCTATGTTTCACAAGAGTCCTAGAAAGGAGGATCATTCGGGCAGCATGAAAGAGGCTGTTTTGTCTCCACATGCTAACCTTAGGGCCGTCAATACAAAGGAGGTTGGTGTGAAGTTCATAGTTGAAGACAGCCTTTCAGGACCCATTCCTACCAAGGCTGCAAAAGACTTGAGTATTAGTTCAGAGGGAAGTGGTCTGGAAAGCCCTGGGAAGGGAAATATGAAAGGCATGGCAAAGAGCATTCTCAAACATGCTGGGAAACATGCTCGCGGCATGAAGCATGCTTTTTCTCGGAAAGGATCAAGCAAGAGTGGCAGTGATCCATTAATGATTGGGGAAGAAGAACTTGATGTGGAATCTGATTCCTCTGATGAATTTCCTTCATCCTCTGGAGTTGAAAAGATTCCTGATATTTCCAGTCCCTTGAGCGGCGACTGTGGTAATGATGACTCTTGTGATACCAAGGAACATATTGTGCAGACAGTTTCAAATGATTCTGGAGAAGTGAAAGTTGAGGACCAAACAAAGAAGGTGAATGCTGAATGCGAGGAAACAAAAGAAGATGATGTAGTAAGTAAACCTGAGAATGGTGATGTTGAGTCCATTAAACCTGAGCTCTCTGAAGACAATTATAAGGGGAAAGAAGACAGAACATCTGGCTTATTCGAAAGTGATGTCTCATAGTAGTTTTATTGTTGCAAAATATAGTGTGAATTCGAGGATGAACATTAGGTTTTTACACATTTGTTGATTTTCTTTAGATTGTATAGGATCCAAATAAAAGTCAGATGCTAGGTTTGAAGAATGTTGGCACACCTTTAGGCTTTAATGTTCATGTTCATATTTTTGCTTTTCATGTTAGTAAGTACATATAGCATATTACGTTTTTTTTTCAGGCATTTTGCATAAATTTGAAATGGAACAATTTATTAAACCCATGATTTTCGGTCTCTGTGTTTCAATTAAAGACCATGCTCACAGTCAGTTCCATCAATTTGAGTGCTCATGTCCCAGCCATATCATTCCTTGTTTACCATCGGGCCACATTGAGAGCAAGCGATGTGATCTTCCATTCGCAATTCCGCTGGCCAAGCTTATCAACAATTTCATTGACATGAACATTGTTACAAGAGCTGTGCCCTGAAGAAACACATCAGACAATCTCTTTCCACATCCCAATCCTCGGAATAAAACCTTGTCGTACCATTTGCTTCAAAACCCAATCCATGTCCTCCACTAACTTCTCAATGCAAAGTCCATGAATTAACTTCTTATCAAGCAATCCATACACCCAGAATCCGGGTAACAGTTCTTGGTCGTCATTGTCTCCAAATGCTTCGCTCCTTTCTCAATCCTGCCTTGCTTCCTAAGCCCCCAAATCAATATGATAAAAGTCATTGTATCACCATCAATTCCCTCTCTTTCTATCTTTTTCAAGCAATTTATACGTTTATTTGTGAGCATATAATCATAAGATATACTTTAAAATTAGAAAAATTAAATTAAAAAAATTATAAATAGCTAACCTATTATTATTGTCATGAATTTATAACTTGCGCTCTTCCACTTTATCCTGCTCGCAGAAACCATGCATCAATGTTGAAAACGTCCTCACGTGAGGCTGACAATTTTGTTTAGGAAATCATATGCAACCTCTAAATTCCCATTTTCACACAACCCTTTAACCAGAATATTAAGACAACAAGCATCAATCTCAATGCCAAATTTAGCCGCACTCATATAAATGTCATGTATCTCATCAAACAGTTTCGCTGAAACAAGCAATTTGAGCACGAAATTCAACGTTTTAACACTCGGCCAACAATTATAGCTTGCCATATCAAAAAGGGTCTCAATTGACTTCTTGATTCTCCCAGACATATTGCCATACATCTCGATCAAGTTGTAGAGTCATCTTATAGAGGAAACATTTTTTCATTTTTTGATTCTTTTCGTTATATCTTCAATTGCATCAAAGCTTCTGGCTTGATCACGCTGGTTGATTTCAAGAGTGTAAAGAGCTTCATTGGGTTTGTAGTCTTTTTGTCTTCGCGTATAGATTCCATACAGAACAACCGAAATGGGGTCTTCGAGTTTATAGAAAATTTTCCAAATTTCGGTAGGTGATGACCAGTCTGTGTGATTCAACCACACTCCGAATGCAATTAAAATTAAATAAAATTTAGTGATCGCAGACCTTTTGGGTTCTGATGGGCCGATGCACAGTGGAGGCTCAATCTATCGAGTGCGAGGACAAGTGTGAACCGCGAAACAACGACGCTTTAATTCCACTTGCCCTGAGAAATCGACAATGGCGCGAAGAATCTTCGGTTTCGGCAATATTTGAAGCTGGATAGCTTTGCTTGGTGGGTATTTGATTCAGTCGAAGGAAACTCCTCGGTAATATTGAAGCTGAGATTGTTGATCATCAACAGCACCAAAAAATTCAACTAAATCATCCATCTAATCGTTAGTTATATATAAATTCATGTACAAGTTCTAGTCATGATCGCTTGGCGAGAAAGAAGACACTTGCTTCATACGATCATCATCCCATGCAAAGTCCAGATCACTTATCGAATCAGAACAATCGTGACCGTTCATGAACTCTGTATCGTCAATGAGCAATGTAGACGCCGCAGCAAAATGACGGTCTTCCTCTTCTATTGCATTTGTGTTTCTTCCAGCAGTGATGTGACAAGGGAATTGCTTTGTTTGTTTTAAGACATCATCGTGATCAACTTCGTTGATGCATGCCAAATTTTCGGATGTTTTATATAATTTGTGTTCTCAATGTTCCTTATCTGTTTGACATAATATTTTTATTCATTTATTTAAATATTAGGTGCACATGAACACATGATTATTGAAAGGGTCTACCATGGCCGAAGTTTCATTCTTGGCCACGCATTTGCCCTTTCATATTCCCTCCAAAAAGATCCCTCCTTCTCTTCTCTAGTCATTGTGAAAAGTTTTCAAGCTTCTTTTACCCACTTAATTACTTTTGCTTTCTTCTTCAAAGAATTTACCAATTTCTTGAATCAAATCCACCAAAATGAGTTCTTTGGTAGCTGAAAACTTGTTATGCATCAATGGTGTTGACGACAAAGCCACGAAACCCAGCGACGCCCTTCTCATGTCCTTGTTAGAAGAATCAAATGGCGAAGAGTACAACGACGAACAATTAAATAGAGTGATCCAATCTCTAGAAGCGGAGATTAACAAGCAAAATATGCTGGAATGCCATGGTTTGTCAATGGAGCCCGAGTTACTTTCCGATGAAGAAGACAGTTAGAATCAATGCATTTCGTATGGGCAGATAACATGGAGCCCGTTCCTTAGTCGCCAAGCGAAGACATGAATTGGTCTAACTACACGGATCAGTGTGAACTTGATTTGGATAGTTTGGTGGTAATCGAATGTGTTTATGATCATTCTCAGATCAATTTCAACGTTGTTGCAGCGGAGGATCAAGATTTGAGCCATTTCTGGCGTGAAACATACGATGGGATTGGATATAGTCTAACATACAACTGATGAATTACATGTTCCTTTGAATATGAATTGTAAAGCCTCGGAGGGAATTAAAAGGATTTAATTGTTGTTACATATGATCAATTTTCAAGAACCAGCTTTCGTCTTCTTCATTTTTCTAATTTCCTTTCTGTAATATAACAATATAATAGCAGGCCAACAATCAATCTTGCTAGAGCAGATCGAACAGCTAAATGTAATCGAACTTTATTACTTTAGTTACTCTAACTGAAGAATCCTGTCGGTTATTATAAATTATTCCAACATAGCAGAAGATTAATACGTCTACAACTGTTAGTTAAACATTCTCCATTGTTTTGCATTGGGACGGTAGAAGAGAAATGGAATAGAATGGATTACTATCCATGTATAGATGAGAGGATAGCAATAAAAGGAAAGAAAACAAGCATCAATAAATACATATGGATCCTATGTTTGATGATATAATTGAACAGTTTTGGAGAAGGTAAGAGACAAATTGGAATCAAATCCAATTTAAAATGAATATCCCAAGTATTTGGGCGAGCTTTTACTTTGAGTTTAGAAGTGTAACTTCTATGTCTCTGTGCATGGTATCAGTAGTAACAAGTCTCAGAATTTGCAAAAGGCAATTAAATATTTATCATATATAACTGCAATTAAATTTTCTCTCCAATTCTCGGTAATTCGTACAAAATTCTACATCTAGTTGGGGAGAGAGGGAAGGAATAATAATTTAGTTGTAGGCTGCTTCATCGTATGTTTCAAGCCACAAAGAGCTGAAACCAGGATCCTCGAACGAGGAAACAACATTATAAATATCTGAATAATCACCAATATTTTCAAATTCAACCATGTTATATTCCATGTAATTAGACCAATTCATGTCTTCACTTGGGGAGGAAGGCACCATCTCCATGTTAGCTGCCCATCTGAAATCCATAGATGTCAAGCAATTCTGGCCATCTTCTTCATCGGAAAGCAACTCGGGCTCCATTGATAAATCATAGCCTTCTACCATATTTTGCTCTTTAATCTCTGCTTCTAGTGATTGAATCACTCTATTCAATTGTTCATCGTTGAATTCTTCACCATTTGATTCTTCTAACAAGGACACGAGAAAGGCAGTGTCGAATTTCGACCCTTCAACTCCATCGTCCGAGTTATTATTTCCATTTACACTGTATGCCCAGTTTTCAGCTTCCAAGGAAGCCATTTGTGCATGAATATTGAAGAAATCTTAGAAGAAGAAATCAGAAGAATTTATAAAAAGAAATGGACTTGAAACTGTTTGCAATGACTCCTGAAGAAAAGCGAGTCTCTTATATAGGCAAACAATTATATGCTTATACAACAAGAGCACATGATCATGAGCAATAGAGCAAGCATCGAAGAATGTGCACCTACCATATAACTAAATAATTGAAGTATACACAAACATGATAATATGCCAAGTGCTAAGCAAAGAAGGGACAGGGAAATCATTAAACCTATACAATTAATAAATTTTTTTTTAACATCTTTTAAATTATAGATGCATAAATAATTGGATTAGTTCCACTTCCATCATTAAAGAAGGATACAGGAACTTCTCCTACTAAAAAGGTCATAACAATAGGAGAAGGTTACGACATAAAGTAGCCTGAGTGAATAAAATGGAATTTTGATTGGACCAAATATCGATTTAACACATGATATGTTGTTGATGACCAAGAAATATTAGGTTTTGGTCCGACCACTCAGCCAACATGCTGCCAACACAATAAAGAAATCAAAATTAAAAAGAAAAAATGAAAAATATTGAGTGGGATTCAGATTTCCGGATCTCATAATCCTTCTTCAATGAATCCACAGTCATGTGAGATGTGAGCTGTCCCATAATTAAACTGCAATTATAAATCTCTCCATTAAAGTGATTGTAATCCTGATTCCATAAGCAACAACCACTCAAACTTTATTATAAGAATAATTCAGCACATCATTGCCAGGCAGCAGCAGCAGTACGATTGTTATCAAAAGTTAACCACTCCAGTGCCACTGAGACATTGACCGATTATCATATTATAAATCAAAACATATCAGAGAGGCAAAGTGGGTTCATTGATCAGCGTAGCATTATTACAAATCCAAAACATATTGTGGCTCGTGATGAGGTCTAGCTATACTCCCACCAAATATAAATTATTACATGCATGGGTTGAGTTGTCAAAAATATGAACACATATGTAATTTTTCGGAACCCCACTTTTGTGTATGATGTAAACTTTCCTGCATTAATACCTTATCAATCCTACATGCACGAACATGAGTCACAGATGTTCATATATCATAGCGTATGCATAGGAAGCCCCACTTCATGGATTGCATTGTCGTCAATTATACAACTACGAATTCTCATGTATTTTTCAATATTCTAATTGATAGTGATTGATGTTGGGTCCTTCCCCACAGCAATGGCAACAAATACAGGGCAGAGTGGGCTGTATGTGGATGTAGGTCATTTGATTGTCTGCTGCGCTGGTTTCTCCTACCGACGGAATTGATATAATTATATGATATTATAACATTCATGTTGATCATTAATTTGCCTATTTAAAAGATCTTCCCCCCTTCATTGTGTTATGCATATCCTGAAGCTTCAGATTTATCTCATAACATCTTGAGTTTCCTTGGTCTTTTCCTTCTTGAAAATCTACTCGTATTCTAACTTGCAGATAAAATGAAAAATATGAAACAGTAATGCGTTCAGTATGTACCAAATGAATAAGCACAAAACAGAGGACTAATTAACTCCGTTAGTCTGTGCACGGATGATTCATAAACAAGCGGCTACACTTGTGCACAAAAGCCTCTCTCGCATTAACATCGTTTCACTGCCGTATTCAAACATCTCCTACAAGAAATCCCGCCAAATTACGAACTTTCTTCTCCACTGCAATAAAGAGATCAGCATAAATGGAAGAAAAGGAAACGTTGAACAAGCCGAGGCGATATTCAATCGCATGCCTCACAAAAGCACAGTGTCTTGGACAGCCATGCTCACTGCGTACGCGCAAAATGGTCAAATTGACAAAGCCCGGAAATTGTTCTACGAAATTCCTGAAAGAACCATTGCTTCGTACAATGCAATGATTACGGCTTATGTTAAGAACAATTGGAATGTAGAGAAAGCGTATGATTTGTTTACCAGAATGCCTGAACGTAACGCGGTGTCTTATGCTGTAATGATCACGGGTTTTGCTCGGAGAGGAATGTTTGATAAGGTGGAGGAGTTGTGTGTAAATATGCCTGTTAAGTGGCGTGACCCGGTTTGTTCAAATGCTTTGATAAGTGGGTATTTGAAGGTGGGAAGATTGAAAGAGGCGGCTCGGGTTTTTGAGACTATGGCGGAGAAAGATGTGGTTTCTTGGAGCTCAATGCTTGATGGGTATTGCAAGAAGGGAAGGATTGCTGAGGCGAGAGAACTTTTTGACAAAATGCCGGAGAGAAATGTGGTTACTTGGACAGCAATGATTGATGGGTATATGAAGGCAGATTGTTTTGAAGATGGATTTGGTTTGTTACTTAGTATGAGAAGAGGAGTTGTAGCGGTTAACTCTACTACATTGACTGCAGTGTTTGAAGCTTGTGGTAGTTTTTGTAGGTATAGAGAGGGGCTTCAGTTACATGGGTTGGTTTCACGCATGGGAATTGATTATGATATCTTTTTAGGCAATGCTATTATCACAATGTATAGTAGGTCGGGTTTTGTTGATGAAGCTTGTAAGTATTTTGGCACGATGGGGAAGAAAGATGTGGTTTCCTGGAACTCCTTGATTTCAGGTTATATTCATAATGAAGATATTGAAAAAGCTAGTAGACTTTTTGAGAGGATGCCAGCAAAAGATTTAGTTTCCTGGACTACCATGATTACTGGATTGTCTAACAAAGGCAAAATTGACAAATCCATTGAGTTGTTCAAAATGATGCCAGAGAAAGATGATGTTGCTTGGACTGCCATTATTTCAGGTTTTGTGAATAATGAGCAGTATGAGGAGGCTTTTCGATGGTTCATTGAGATGCTTCAGAAAGGCATAAAGCCAAACCAGATGACTTTTAGCTGTTTGCTCAGTGCTTCGGGTGGTTTGGCAACATTAAATCAAGGGTCACAGATCCATGCTCATATAGTAAAGACAGATATGGAATTTGATTTGTCTGTTCAAAATTCACTGGTTTCTATGTATTCGAAGTGTGGAAATGTGGCTGATGCTTGTCGGATCTTTATCAATATCAATGAACGGAATATTGTTTCTTTTAACTCAATGATTACTGGCTTTGCACAAAATGGATTGGGGAAAGAAGCTATTAACTTGTTTAGGAAGATGAAAGATGAGGGGCTGGTGCCAAATCAAATTACCTTTCTTGGTGTTCTATCAGCCTGCACTCATATGGGGTTTATAGAAGAAGGATTGAAATATTTTAAATCAATGAATATCCTATATAATATAGAACCAGGGCCTGATCATTATGCTTGCATGGTTGATCTCCTTGGCCGAGCTGGGTCACTTGATGAAGCTCTTTATTTGATACGCTCAATGCCTTTTAAACCACATGCTGGGGTCTGGGGAGCTCTTCTTGGTGCTAGCAAAACTCATTTGCATCTTGATCTTGCAACACTTGCAGCACAACACCTTATAGAGTTGGAGCCTGACAATGCGACCCCTTATGTGGTCTTGTCCAACTTATACTCTGTTGTGGGAAAAAAGAGAGATATGGACGAAGTAAGAGTGACCAAGAAATTGAAAGGGTTAAAGAAGACTCCAGGTTACAGCTGGATTATAGTGAAAGACAAAGTTCATTTGTTTCTTGCAGGAGAAAAATCATGCTTGGACTTCAAAGAGATTGAAGTTACGCTGCAAATGATTTCAAAGGAAATGAGAGAGTTGGATTGTTGAAGTAATGACTGGTTTCCTTTTGTGTTTGATCAATGGGCATAAACTTTTGAGGTCTTGATCATTGCTTTTCTTATTGGTAAAGTCATCCATCTAAATCATCTGATAGGTAGGGTTTATTTTGGAAAAAAGTGGAGTTTTTGCCTTCTGCTTTTACTCTGAACTGCTGAGAAATTCAGAAACAATTAAGATAAAGCCACAATCTTTCAGTTGGCAGTAATACCTTGTTTACAGGGCTGAAAGATTTTGTCTTCAAGAAGGCTTCTTGGTTTCTGCTGGTTGCAATTTGGTTAATTGGGGAGCTTTTCTGTGGGTTAGTGTGTTATGCTTGATTTTAACCGACCTAGCCCAAGCCAGAACATATGATGTTATAAACAGATCAGCCAGGGTCCATTGAGAAGCAATACTGTATTCTCTGGTTTGGTTTGGCTTGCTCAACAAGCCAAAACACGAAATTATAATAATTTCTAGAAGTGAGATGCCTAGAATACTAATTCTCATGCGTACGAGCATTAATATACACTCCACTCAGTTCAGCTCTCCAGTTTACATGTCAACAAATAGCGAATGAGTTTCTGTATGAATTTCAACCGTATCCACAATCAGCTCCACGTCTGCCTTCACCTCCATCACCGCCACCATCATCACCTTGACAGCCAGATGATGCATTATACCCTTCACCACCATTGCTAAATCCACCTCCTACGTCACTGCCTAAAGTAGATACAGTCACTGCAGTTATCACAACCGCTAAAGTCGCTCCAGCCCGAAAGGCAGTGCCGCAACTGTCCACATTCTGACCCTCTGCAACTTCATGATATGCATCGTCATGCAAACCGTTGACTTTATTCTGCACAGCCGTAGGACATTTAACATCTATCTTTCAACGGCCTCTTCTGCAGAAACAAATCATAACCACAATTGCTGCAATTGTTTAAACGCCGGCAATCAATGCAATAGCAAATGCTTTCTTCTTTCTGTAGTTGCATATACGAAGATTCCCTTTGGTTGTCATTTATGAAGATAATAAATATTTCAATGGAGGAAATCATGGGTAACTTATTGTCTTGACCTTAGGAGCTAAATTTATTCAAAGCACATGATTATTAGCATTCACAAGATTCGTGAACCCACAAACACAAATTGATACATACTATCAGCATGTCCATGCTTGCATCATGAAGAACATGTTTAACACATTGTCATGGCAATTTTATCACTCTCAACAACCACCTCCACCACAACCACCACCACCACCGCAACCACCTCCACCGCATCCTCCTCCACCGCATCCACCACCACCGCAACCACCTCCATAGTTATTGCCACTTCTTTTGGTACTCTCCCCCTGCTCCACATCGGTGTTGTAAGTTTTCGGAGGAGCAGTCACACTCCGGGTAGTTGGAGGGTATTTAATTTTCTTCTTTTTGCGGCTCATGTCGCACAAACAACATAAAATTACAAGAGCTGCAACAGCAGAGCCGCAAGCTATCAGAGCAATAGCGTATGCTTTCATCTTTGTTGATGGAAGAAGCTTTGAATTGTTGTATATGGAGAACTCCCATAATCTACATGCTCTTATATACATCTATAGCCCCAGCTTGCTTTGAGGAGAAGGAAGAAATATCTTCGTGTCAAGGACGAGGAAGTTTACGTTCCATGGACTTGAGGGAACATCCCATAGACTTTAAGAAATATCATCATATAACCATTCAAGTTTTCATATAGAAATGCAAAACTCAATTTACAAGTTTGAAAAAGCATGTGGAATTAATCATGGAATTTAACCGCACAATAGAAAATTTCAAATATTCACACTTCATATTTTATATTCGGTGGAGACAGTCGGGGAAATTTGGAGGAAATTTACTTAGTTGTGTAAGATTCGAAGATCTTTCAATATTTTTGTTGGTGTTAGGTTTGTTTGCTTGGTGAGAAAATGAACGAAAATCTTAAAATCCCATGAAATGTTTTTCTTATTTTACTCTTTCTTCAATTATTTTTATTTTTCGATTAATTACAGAAATTAACATGAATTAAGTATGAAGGGATAAATTTAAAAGACATCCGTAGGGGAATCTGTAAAATTAAATTTACTATCACATCAGTTTTCGTTTGGGACATGCTGCTGTCAATCTCCTCCGCAGTCGCCACAATCACCATCACCTCTGCCAGACCCACCACCGCATCAATATTTTAACTCGCGTGTTTTATTTTAAGGAGGAGGTCGAAGACTTCCAAGACGTAATAGATGAAATTCATGAATGCAGGACAGATTGTTATGACTCCGATTGATGATTGACATACAAAAAAAAATGCTGGCATACAATTCCGGCGCCTTTAATTTTGTCTACTCTTGCATAAATAATAATATTTTATTTTAAATGATTACAGTGCTCCCTGTATCTCATGCAATTTATATCAAGTGGAAATCCCAAATTTAATATTGGTCCTCAGGCTCGTACAAGTGAAATAAATTCGTCTCCCTCGGCATTCAGAAGTTATCCGGGGCTTGTCAGGTTGTTTGTGTTTGTTTGAGAAATAAAGATGGAGAGATTGAATTAGCATAAACAAGTTCTCTATACCTTTTTCTTTCTTCTTCCTCTTTTTGTGTGGTTGTTCACCAAGTACTTCCTCGTCTATCCCTTCCTCTTCTGCAAATACAACACGCTATGATTTGTGCCCTCCTGAACAAAGTTTCGCATTGCTCTGTTGATTCTGAGGCTGATCCGTTTTGTTTCAATATTTATTCTCCGAAAACGGCCTCTCGGACAGAGGGTAGTGACTGCTGCTCATGGGATGGAATAGAGTGTGATGACGTGACGGGCAACGTGATTGGCATAGACCTTAGTTGCAGTTCGCTGCAAGGTACCGTTGAAGACAACAGCACCCTCATTTCACCTTTCACATCTCTAACGTCTCAATCTCGCTTATAACAATTTCTATGGCTCTCAAATCTCACCTCAGTTTGGTTGGTTCACAGAATTGAGAAATCTTGTTCTCTATTTAATGGTCTTGTCCCTTCTGAAATATCTCCCCTTTCCAAACTCACTTCTCTCCATCTTTCTAGCTGTTATTCTGGTTCCTTGAGTATCCACCAACAAAGTTTTGATTCGCTTGCGGTTAACCTTACAAGATTAAACGTTCTAATACTTCAGATCATGGATATGTCTTCGGTCAAACCTTTTTCCTTGTTGAACTTGGAGCAGTCATCTAAGGGTATTGCATCTCTCTTTCACCAACTTCAAAGAAGAAATACGTTATTCAATTGGAAATCTAAATTTTTTGGAGGTTTTATTCGTCAGTTACTGCAATTTCACAAAATCAATTCCAACATCTATCGGCAAACTCAACAGACTCACTGATTTGTACTTGACAGACAATCAATTTACTGATCAGATTCCTGACATTCTTGTTAATTCTATTTATCTACCTTTAGCTATAATTTCAGTGCTCATTTATCTTATCCTGCAAGTGGGCTTTCCCATATAACCACTCTATATCTTTCTTCAAACCTTCTCAGTCAAGAGTACCATCATGGATCTTCACTCTGCCATCTTTGGGTTCTATAGACCTTGCAGATAACAAACTCACCAATCTTATCGATGAATTCAAAGCTTCAAATTCACTAAGAGAAGTTAATTTAGAGAATAATGGGATACATGGTTCAATTCCCAGTTCCATCTTTGAACTTGTGAATCTCACTACCTTAAGTCTTTCATCAAATAACTTGAGTGGCACTGTCAAATTTGAAAGGCTGTCAAAGTTGAAAAATCTTGAGGTGCTTGATTTTTCAAATAATAGTCAACTGTACCATGCCCAATCTCACTTTGCATTATCAGTGAGTTTCCAAGTTTCTTGAGCACGACAGAGCTAAAATGGTTAGATCTATCCAACAAAAGAATTCGCGGTGGGATTGCAAAATCCAAGTCAGAAGGATGGAGGAGTTTGACTTATCTGGATCTTTCCAACAATTTTCCGACAACATAGATCAGCATCCGTGGAAGAATATTCGGACGCTTGTTCTCAAAACAACACGATCCTAGGATCAATTCTTGTTCCCCTGCCTTCAGCAAAGTTTTTCTTAGTGTCCATCAATAAATTGACTGGACCAATTCCTTCATCAATTTGTGACTTGGTTTCGCTTACATTTGTCTAATAACGATTTGAGCGGAAAAATTCCATCATGTCTGGGGAAACTTAGTCGTAGCCTCGTTATGTTGCACTTGAGGAGGAATAATCTTCAGGGTAGCATTCCTGACACATTTGTTAATGGAAGTTTGTTGACAAGTCTGGACCTCAGTGACAATAAATTGGAAGGCCCATTACCAAGATCTTTGGTTAATTCTATTGAGTTGGAGGTTATCAACGTAGGAAATAACCAGATCATTGACATATTTCCCTGTCGGTTGGGAGCACTTCCAGAGCTAAAAATTCTTGCCTTGAGATCTAATAGATTTTACGGTCGCCTATGTGATTCTAAAACCACATTTCCCTTTCAAAACTTGCGAATTATGGACCTCGCTCACAACCAATTCACAGGGTTTTTGCCAGGAAAAGTTTTTGCAGACATGGAAGCAATGATGAATGCGCACAAAGGAGAATCCGGAGCCCAATATGTGGAGGGAAGCTACTATCACGATTCTGTAAGCGTGACAACGAAAGGAGGTGAACGTAGACTTGATAGAATCTTAACCATTTTCACATCAATTGATCTGTCTAGAAATGGGATCCGAGGAGAGATTCCTGAAGTTCTTGAAAACTTTAAATCACTCTTGGTGCTCAACCTTTCTAGCAATAGTCTAACAGGTAATATTCCATTGTCGTTGGCGAATTTGACAGCTCTGGAATCAATAGACTTCTCTTTTAATCAACTCTATGGAAGAATTCTGGAGCAATTGGTAAGTGTTACTACAGTGGAAGTATTAAATTTTTCGTACAACTGGCTTTCAGGACGCATTCCTCGAGGCTATCAATTTAACACATTTGGAAATGATTCTTTCATTGGGAACCAAGTGTTGTGTGGAGAGCAATTGCAAGCGAAATGTGGTAATGATGCGGCGGGAGAGCCTCCTTCATCAGTTTCTAACGAAGAAGTTGACACTACAACACAATTTAATTGGAGAATTGCGATGATGGGTTATGCATCTGGACTGGTGATTGGATTGTCTATCGGATACACTGTATTTTCAACGGGAAAACCACAGTGGTTTGTAAGGAACCGGCAGATCAAAAGTTGCAGAAGACCCTGCAGCCCATTCAATTCAGTGCCACTGTTTTAATTTGTTGCTGGGAAAGAAACAGTGCTATATAATTTAATAACCAGATATTTGCTGAATTATGAGATTTGTAATGAGCAATATCAAAATCTGTAACTATAAAATTATTCCAGTGCAATGAATGTCATTATCATATGGGATAATGACCGACCATTACGCTCCTACTTAATAATCTTATTTTTTAAATCGTCATACTTTTTTCAAAGTAACTCATTATTCCCATGATAATTTTTTTTTAATTCTAATTATTGCTGGATTAGGCGAAGATAAGGAAGAATCAGTGTGCAGGAACAGGATGAGGAGGCAGAGAACTTGAACATAACATGAAATCTTTCCCATTGAAGTAAAACAAAGATTGACAACTGAAGTTTGAGTGATGTGAAGGTTGAGAAACGGAGATGAATAATTTATATGTTTCCGGGGAAACAAATGTCTCCGTCCAAAGAACTGAAATTTTCTTATCAGCATGGTAGATACTGTTGTTACCCAAGTTAGCTAGTCTGCCCTGTTCGTTTTCAGAATTCCAATTTTACTTTAATGAATTTAGAATTCGTCAAGGAATGAATACGAAAAAAGTTTGCATTCGCCACATTGATTCCATGAAAACATACCGTTGGATCCCGTCTTGGCAGGAAATCAATCCTAAAGCAAAATATATACTGCAAATTACAACATCTTTGACAGTGGCTGCAAACCTTTTTTACTTCGACCACCCTCCACCATCCTTACAGGCCACTGTGGTTTTCCTGTTGCAAAAACAGTGCATCCAATGGACAAACCAATCACAAGTCCAGATGTATTGTCCATCGTTATAATTTCTCCAATCAAACCACCCAGGCTTGCTTGTATCATCTTCTTCATCGGAAACTGTTGTTGACAAATTGAATATTCTTCCCTGGATATTCCTCTATCTATGTCAACCATGAATCTGCTGATACAACCAACATACAAGCTCCATCTAATTAATGAGAGAGATTAGAAATGAATTTATATGCAACCCAAGGATAAATTTCATCAGATTCGCATGTTAGCTGCAAAAATATTGTAGCTTCCGTCTTTACAAAAATAACAAAATTCATATTCTCGCATGGTATGCATGGTGAAAAGCACTAGTAACAATCAAACATATTTAACCAATGTTCCAGTCAAAGAAAAAATCCGAAGTATATAAACAATGACACAAATAAACACAAAAGCACTTATCAGGAGGAAACTCAGATGAGTAAGGCGAACATCAAATCCAGCCGTATAGCCACCGGCAGCAGATAGCTGGGCAGTAACCGGCTTAGGATCTGCCGTATTATTTCCTCATGTTCCTATATTCAGCAAATGCATTTGCTATGTAAGCAAAAAATACGCTAAAGCAAACTTGCCCCATAAAAAAAGTCTTGTTGGGGCATTTTATCAAACAACATGCAGGCACTCAACGAGTCACAGCAAATCTTGTAAAATCCCGTTTCGTATCTCTGACGAATGGAGCTTTAGTTAAACTTACTGAGAAGTTGTTGATATCGCGTCGAGTCTAAGATGACTAAGTTAGGCTGCTGTAGTATTTGGAGCACTACCTCGCTCTGTGCTGCTTTATATTATCGATTTGCCGTGGAAACAAATGCCTGCGGGTTTTGTCGACAGACGGATTAAAATTGTTAACCTTTAACGTTCAAAATCAATAAATGAAAAAATAATTGAGAACACTGTGAATTTGCCCCTTGTCAATTAATAGTTAGGATGCATTTCTTTGTTATATTTTAGTATAATATGTTAAAAGCTTATCAGAAATTTATTGGCCATGGATCATTTTCCTCTTAGATATGGCTTCTTTTATGCGCAAAGATACAAATTGGAAAATGACCCAAGCTTATCATCAAGCCCATTTGGCCAGCATTCTACTACGTGGTTGCATACCAACCTCAGGAAAATCATCAACATACAAACAGAACAGGAAAGGGAAAAAAAATTATTCTATCTGCTGCTTTATAATCACAAAACAGTGGCTTATGACGTGCGTTGATCATCCTTAGTTCCCACCATCGAGAGCGCAAATCTCTCTTTGGTACTCTGCCATGGCTGCAGCCTTCAGCATGCTGAAACTTTCAGTTCTTCTGAGTCTACTCTCGAATCTGAACTTGGGTTTGTGGCAAGAGTCCCCAAAAGGCTTGAATTTGTTTCCACCGACATGCAACAGAATTGAGTGTCCGAGCTTTGACACAATTCATGTGGGCAATGGCTTTGAAATTCGTAGGTATAATTCATCTGTGTGGATGTCCACTTCTCCTATCCAAGATATTTCTCTCGTTGAAGCTACCCGAACTGGCTTCCTCCAGTAAGAATATCGTTCTCTTTATCTTTGTTGTTAGTGATTTAATTTGCTCATTAGTTTACAGGGTGGTGTTTTTATTCATGATAAAAGCTTGAAATTGGTGAACCTACTTATGGTGCAAGATTCGCATTTTAATTTACTTTTCAGGAGATTCCTGTATAATTATTTGATTAATATAAATTAATATAGTGTGTTTCACAAACTAGGTCATGGACAATCATCAAATTACGGTTTTGTATCCTCTTACAGGTTATTTGACTACATTCAAGGGAAAAACAGCTATGAGCAAAAGATAGAGATGACAGCTCCAGTGATCACAGAAGTTTTACCAAGCGATGGACCCTTTTGCGAATCATCATTCACCATCAGTTTCTACGTCCCAAAAGAGAACCAAGCGAACCCACCTCCGGCTAAAGGCCTCCATGTCCAACGATGGAATTCAAGATTCGTGGCGGTGAGACAGTTCAGCGGGTTTGTGTCAGACTCAGACGCTGGACAAGAAGCTGCCGCATTGCAAGCCAGTCTTGCAGGCAGCGTCTGGGCTGATGCCATCGAGAAAAGCCATGTAGATAACTCAACTTCGGTTTACACAGTTGCACAGTATAACTCTCCTTTCGAATTTTATGACAGGGTGAATGAGATATGGTTGTCGTTTAATATGGATAATGAGTTTGCAATCTGAGGGAGAATTGGCAAGCAAAAATGTTTGATAATCAGATTGGAAGATTTCAGGGAAGATCTGAGTTGAGACAAACCTGAGAAGATGGATTCAGCTTTTATTTGGTTTATGTAACTATCGATGCTAAATCCTCGTGTTGTGATATGAAATGTTGAGGAGCGATCAATCAGTTAATAATTTTGGATAGTTTGTTTTATTTTAGATAATTGGCAGTTTGGCTGTAATGAGATGGCACTCGTTTTACCCGAGACCCTGTTTTGATCAGTCTGCTATGGCGCAGTCCAGATATCTACCCTTCGGCGAGGACCATTTTTACTACAAATTTAGAAGTCTGTTGGCCTCGAAATAACAACAATAATAAATAACTAAGGAAAAAAAAAGGCATATAAAGGAATTTTTTGAGCATATGGAGAACAAGGGAAATGCTGGCACTTTGCAACTTACAACAATAATTAGAACATTTAACAAGAATGTTTCTTTCCTTTTGAGTGTTTCAATATGATGGAAATACCCCAAATCAACAAGCTATTGAACACAAAAATTTTGAGGCCCTGCTTCTACCTGGCTAAAGTCTACTTGAAACAGTTAGGAATCCCATGAACTGAAGTTTACAATAAGCAGAAGATCAAATCAAGCCTATTATATTTCTAGTTACTCCCATATTCTACAAAAATGTCTGGTTCCCATCAGATGATAATTCAGTTGAGGAATCACTAACCTGCCTCAAATTCTCTACTCAGTGTGCTCTGTTTAGAGACTGGGTTGACAGGCAAGAATCCAAAACGTAGCCATTCTCTAACGAAATGAACCGAGTGTGTGGTTTACTACTCGATAAAGTCCTGCGGCAGACGGTGTTGTGACTGGCAGATTCAGGACTGTATACATTGTAGAATGGATCTACATTGCATGCATCTGCATAATCCACAGTGCTAAAAGAGTCTCTAGCACTCTCAGTTGTGAAAGAAGCCTCGTCTGAGCTTGTAAAAAGGGACCAATCACTAGATGCAGCATCAGAGAACTCCATACTTGACAGCTCTGGATATCTTTCAAATACTGGCACCATATTTTTGTGTGCACCCCGCCTAAGAATGCGGTTAGAAGCATGGTCATTGATGCCATTAACAATCTCAGGTCTGAGGTCAGACAATGACTCTGTTCCAACAACAAGGCTGCTTGGATTGCTTTGTCCTTGCCTCAAAGGCTTCTGACTTTTAGGAGCAGAATGTCTTGCACAGGCTGGAACCTGCTGCCGCACAGCTTTCCCAGAGAGTGCCCGCTGAGGACGGGGGCAGGACCTGAAAGAGAATTTGCATTAAAAATAAGGTATAAAATAATATGCTTATTGATGATGAAAATGAATAATATATATCTAATACACCATGTGATGATATCACAGGTAGAAGATGATTTCAAAAATCAAAAAAATATAATTTGTAAAAATTCACACATACTAAGGACTTGTTTGAAGATCACTTAAGCAACAACACAAATGTCTACCTCATGTAAAATAAAATATACGCCCCTGCTGACATCACCCGACCCATTGGCACTGGATAAACCTGTAAATGAAGCATAATCTGGGGGTTAAATTTCCCTTTCACCTTTACAACTAAAAAATATGTCTAAAATTACACAATGAGAGACAGACTTACCTCTGTGTCATCTATCCTGAACCAAGTGCCTTGCATATTTTTTACATATGACACATAATGTCCAGAAAAAGATGCATTCTGTGTATCTAAATGTACAACAACTGCATAAAGCATGTACAATGGAGGAGTGTCACCAGTTCCAGTCATGAATGGGATCATATCAAGCAATTCTGGAAAAGTGATGCATTTATTTATTTTCCCATATCTACCCTCCTGGTGAAGCAAAACCCAAAATTGAATGAATATTTTAACAAATCAAATAACTATAAACCTAAAATCATATTCAGGCATGATGAAAATGAATAGATTTTCATGCAGATCAACCAAAGTCAAAGCCATTTGAAGGAGTTTAAAACAAAAGCATTCAGTGCCGGAGAAATGGACTCATGGTTTAGGCGGTTATAGCAAGCCATCCCTACCAATGACAGGGTGATATACATGAAGACCGCATTCTCATCAATAAATCAAGGTGATACCTGGAATCTCTTCAAGACAATTGTCAGGATGTTCGGAGCCTCATGTACACTCAACTGCTTCCTGGCTTGAACATATGCAGCACACCTTTTCATCAAAACATTGGCAGAGCCAGTTATGATAAAAGTTTACACCATTAAGTAAATTTCTAAAAATCGAATTCAACAGGTTAGCAGACCTTGCACACTTGTACATATTTTCACCATCCAAATCCTCAGGGGTTGTAAATTGAGTCAGTGCATCTTCCAGTGACTCAACCCAACCAAATATCTCCAACGTGAGATCCATAATGTTCTCGTACCGTTCTGACTCATGATAACATCTCAGACACTTGACCTGATTCCACAAAAATTGACAACACGGTCATCATTATAAACTGACAAATGAGCAAAAAATAGTAAAAACACTACCCTAAAGATATAAGGATAAATTTTAAGATAAGTTTTCAAGGGAGATAATGCTAAATCAGACCTTTGACCAAAGCCGCCCACCAAAAGTATGCTGTATAAAAGTTGTTTCTTGCAATTTGGGGTCAACCTTGCTCTCGCCACCATGTCTCTCCAAGCATATGGATTGCATCGAAGCAACCAGAAGCCTAGACAAAGGAAACACCGATATATGAAACTTAACTTTTAGAGAAATGAAAATTGAAATTTCATAAATATATTCAGTATTCAAATAGTACAGAGAAAAGAGGAAAACAGAACCCAGTATCTCCAGAGAAATAAAAGTATTAAAAATACAAATCAGCTAGTAGATTCTCAAAGACCTTAAAAATTCATGTGCATCTTCCTGACTTCCATCCCCAATCTGGCAATTAATACTTTGCATGTGTGTAAGTATTCTTCCAGGAGACAGAGGGCCCCCACTTTCTTGTAACATCATTACATGTTGCTCAAGTTCACACATGAGACACCAATCCTTTCTGCAGCCTGTCACTCATATAATAATAAGTCAAATATGTGCATGAACACAATACCATTATTATTAAAAAAAATTCAATGAAGGGAAATGAGCAAACGTTAGTACAGGAACTCGAATGTGATCCACAGAGCAAGTAGATGTTGAGAGGCTTTGTGCAGGTTAAACACTGCAACACAGCATTGGCATAGCAACTGCATGGTAAAAATTGGAAACAATAAGCTAGTATATGAGATGCTAAGATGAAACACTAAAACTTCTTTTACGGGCACAAACAGAAGCCAACTTATTTACAATTCAAACAAGAATTCTAAGTAATACAGTAGACTTTCAACATGACATATGGGTTATTAATTGATTGATCCTATGTATTACTTGACAACCAAATTTCCATCACCACAGGCACTTTCTTATCAATTTTTTTCTGCCTTTAAATCTTTCATATGGGAACAGAACTTAAGAACTACGATCAGGAAACAAAATAAGATACAAGAGATCAGCATAGTCAACAATAATCCATATAAAAATACATGCATGGTATTATACATGTTACAAAATAAAAAGCACTATAATATTGAGACTACTAGTTCACTTTTAAGCTATGAATGCAAATCAAGAAATTAATATATGTTCAATTTCTATTCTAAATAGATGAACCGAAATGTCTTCATTTCTTTTAATCAAGATTATATTCTTGATCTGAAACCAGATATAGTAAAAGGCAGAGATGTCACCTGTTCCCGCAATTGAGAAGACCTCTGGGTGATAGGTGAAGGACGTCATATTGAAATAATATCACAAATTCTTCATAAGGAAACAGCATCTAAGACAGTAAAATAACAAATACGAATGAGAGCTTCCATTGATATTTCAAGGACTCAGTAAAATAATGTAATTCATGCAAGAGTCCAGATGAATTCACATCTGACTATATGTAACCAGGAACAAACCTTTATTTTCTGACGTTGATCATGCCAAAGTTCGGAGACATCCTGCATGAGTTTGGTTGACTTCCTTAAACCCATCATCTTCATAATTCCCATCCTTGTGTCCCCACTGCTGCCTTGTGTCAGGATGTTATCTCTCACTTTTGCAACATCTGCATAGAAAAAACAAAGTTAGACAATCCAGAAAGTGCAAGAAATATAAAAGGGAAAAATTCCAGAAATCCTACTTGATTCATCAATAATTGGTCCCCTCCTCTCTTTCTCTGTGCATTATTGTTCACCAACCACCTTCATACATGATTTTGCCGGTTTACAAATTTTTGGCCCCAATGGATTCATTGCATTTCTAGCTTTTACACTTCCATTCTTAGCATTCATTTCCTACTAACCATTCAATTCTATACTTTCATCAAGGAATTTATTTTCTACTTTAAAAAGATTTACTTTGTTATAAGCAATGTCTATCTCATTTTCAGGGGCATACGCTCCATATTTTACCGAATTTCTTGGTTCAAATCTGTTCCAATTTTGGCTCTGATAACCATAACTTTCATGTGTAGTACCTTGACCACATGTATAGCCATTAGAGCGGTTACAATTGTGATTTCTCAGAGTTTCTTCAGCAGATACAGCAGAGGCACTAGTTCTAGACTGCTGCAAAAGTTCAGCATAATTATTGAAAACGTGCAATGATTAGATTAAAACTGGTGCATATTAATTCATGAACTTAAAACTACGAACCTTATGCTGTGTAGAAGCTTCTTTTGATGAAAAACTACTGAAAGAGGTTGTATCAATGGAGCAACTCAAACTCCTTGAGACTTCAGTGTGAGAATCAAATACAGTTGGTCCCTCTCTTCTTAGCAATGCTCTGTTGGATTTATGGTTAACCCACTTGTCTGCAGTTCTTTTCGCTAGCATGGAGGGTTCGGAGGTCTCAAGTGTAGAACAATCTATTGTAGTAGAAGTACATCTGCCAGTGGAAGGAGGAATTATATCATCTGGAAGTGCTTTCTCCATTCCTGCCTGCTTATTACAGTACCCAGATAACTGTGAGTTCCAGCTTTCATTGACTAAAACAGAATCCAAGTTTGAGGCAGTGAGCGGGGATGAGCTTGAGCTGGTTTTCTCCAATTGGTGGCATTCGTGTTTATGAACTTGCCTCCAATGAATTATCTGGCACTTTCCAGAACTGCATGCAGTTATCATTCTCAATTTGAGAACTTCTAAGAGATGTTTAATAACTATTTTATATTCTACACCTGCTGGTGATAAATAAATTTCAGATGCCTTTTTCTTTTCCCCTTTTTTTATTGCTAACATAATGAATGTTAAATTTTCATTGCAAAAAAAGGTAATAAGAATTGCAGGTACCAAAATATGATAAGCTGACAGTAACATAGTAAAATAAAAATAATAAGCCAGTGAGGCATTGACACAGGCAGGTTTGCAGAAGTGGACAATGCACCTACTCGATTGAATCTTGTTCAGTTCCTTGATGCAGTGAGCTGATATCATTCTAGAGATGAGATTAGATGTCGCTCTAATCCAACGACTCGAAAATATGAGTGTCAAGATAAGAATCCCATGAAGGAAAAACCAAAGGAAAATTTTATTCAATTGAAAAGTCTGCTTAACAAATGGCAAGACTGCCCCATTCATAATAGAAGAAACCTAACTTGCCAGGTAACTAGAACTCAAAAAAATAAAATAAAAACCCACCAAACATGATAATAATAAAATATAAAATATAAAAACTTATTAACATAAGTTAATTTTATTTTGTCCTACATCAGGCATTATGTGCAAAAGAGATGCTCAATTAACTTTAGTTTTGTTCACTAAGCTGTGGTACTAGACCACAACACTGATCCCAAAGGTTACATGACTATGAGCAAAGAAACCAAACAGAGTTTATAACAGGAATGTACAAAGCAAGATATCTGATATACACACTAATACAAAGCAGATTTCTCATCCATATATTGACCTATTGGGAAGTTCATGGCATGCTGCCAACTCTTTCAATCCATTATATGGATTTTTTAAACCAAGCGAGCAAGGTTGGAAATTCCACCCATTTGTAAACTAGAGAACAAATTTTGATCAGAGCTATTTTCAGGTTGAGCAAATGTTCCTAATTGACACACTTTGTTTGAGATAATAAAAATCTTGGTCTAGCTCCAGAAAGTGCTGCCTTGGACAAGAATACAAGGACTAAAAATATTTAAATTAATGATAAGAGTATGCAAAACATACCAATATCTGACAGATTTGCATCCGGAGCAGCGGGTTGTAGTTGGAGCAAAGCATCTTGCACATGCATGAAATCCATTTTCTGACGTAGACACATGAAATTCATTCGATGTAGAGAAACTAAATTCATTTTTTAATGTAGACACATGAAATTCATTTTTTGATGTAGGCACAAGTGGAGTAACACTGGCAGTAGTGATCGATTCTGCTCTGAAAGCTTCTTCAGCAGCCAGTTGAGCAAGCAAACTTATCCTCTCCCTCTTCTTTGAAACCTCACCCCATCTTCCAAGCAAGACATAAGCAACCAGAGGAAGCACAACCAAGACCAGAAACAGGACAGGTACATCAGCATCCCTTGGCTCAAGCATGTCCTTACCAACAAATTCATGTCCAAATTTCTCTCAAAACAACCACCCAGCAGATGGTCTCTAAAGATACATGTGTCCAGGTAAATCAATATCTAGGATCAGCAACACGAAATGTAGCAAGAATTATGCTCGCGATGCAATCCAATCAAGTTTTCTGATTCATAATATACTATAAGATAGCCATCAGAATAGAAAAACACACATTGTATCATTCTCTTTATATGCTGTGCCCATGAGTATAGATGTTCCTGTGTGTATGTGTGTGCACTTATAAAGCATCTTTAGCAAGAGTCTGCTATAAAGGATGAGAAGGAGCGCAGAATATCAACTTCCAAACTTAAGTAGATCAGAGTAAAACAAAAATGCAAAATCACAATTTTATAAATTTTTCCAAATGAAGTTTTCAACAAAAGCAAAAGTTTCATTAGCAGCACTTTGGAATTAACGACTTCATAGCCTAGATATCAATGAAAAGTCTAGCATAAATGAATTACTAACATCACTTGTTTCCAGAAATAAATGCAAATCTGGACAGATAATTGCGTGATTGATCAATGCACCACAATGTATGCCAAATAAAGCTGATTTCAGGAATTTAACCTGCCCCTTGCATCCCATACTTCAGAAAAATCACCCTCCTTTGTGAACTCTCTCTCACACACACACTTTATAGATTTTCCCAGGCAGCATGAATGCCCAGCAGCAAAATCTAAACCTTTGACTTACCGTCCCTTGCAACTGCTAATGAGTTTATTTGTGGAAGTGATCAACGAGTGAAATACCCTTCAGAACTTAAAATTTGATTCATGCAATAAGTAACTCCTAAATCTCTTTGTCACGAGTATGTCTCAGCCCTAAGCATTCTAAAATAGTAAGAACTCCACCGAAAAACATCAACATTTCAACAATCAAAGCTTAAATCCAGTTCAAGAAAAGCAAAAGGCAATGGTACTACTACAACAAAAAGAGATGAACAACTAGGGAGGAACCCATCCCTAAAAACATTCACATTTTCACATAAACTCTCACAAAATGCTCGAGGAAAACCCAAATCCAACACTGTGACAATGCTAACAATCCAAAAAACAACCATATCCAACTTCAGTCTGCCATTTCAAAAAACCCAAAACTCAGATGAAATCTATCATTACTTTAACTTTAGGTTTCAAGTTGCAAAGTACAAACCAAACCAAAATCACAAAAAAAAGAGAAAGAAATGCAAGATGCGCTTGGTTTGAGCCATAACATACCTGACTCGGAAGAAAAAAAAAGCAACGCGGAAGAGAAATCTGTGCAAAACCCAGCACCACTTTTTCCCTCCTCCTAATGCTCTGTCTTTCTTCCAGCAAAAAGATTCTTTAGATGGTAAGCACACACGAATCTATCCTCTCTCTCTCTCTCGCCCCTACTCTGTTCAGTTTTATTTTTTCTTCCCTTCACTTCTCACTTCGGACAATTGTCTCTCTCGACACTTTTTAACATTAATCTGTTTCACTCAGACCCAAGACAATCTACTTTTAATCATTCTGTCCACGTGGCATGTGGATACTCGCTCAGAACTGGAACCAGTGGGTCCCAGTTGAAGGTAATTTCAACGATTGGTCTTGGACCGTTGGATGTATGGAAGATTGGCGTGATGAGGTCAAGATGCGGTCAAAGATAAATGGGGTAAAGCAATGAGTACGAAAAAGTGGGAGGCTGGCAGCCAATGGGGTGCAGTTTCCCAGTGATTTTAACTGGTTGAAACGTGGACGGATGAGATCATTCTGAAGGATAAAGTAAAACTGTTGTGACAGACGGCGACACGAATTTTTATATTTTTGTTAAACAAAATATAAATTTTATTAGGAAATTAATACTGTACTGGATCTTTCCTTATATTGTGTACTTTTTCACAATAGATCATACTTTTTCTACTTGTGACAAATAGGTCCACAAGATTATTAAAAACTCTTAGGGTAATTTGGTCAATTCAGTAGTAGTAGGACACTATTTAGCATAATAAATGGAACAACTATGGTTAAATGTGTAAACATGTAAAAATAGAGGATCGTGATGTAATTATTTATACCCACGTTTTGACCATGTGACGCGGTGATATCATGCATCAATTTGGAATGAGAATTTAGCGTCCGTGATTTGCTGCTCTGAATCTTATTATTATAGAATGCAACTATGATGCCTGATATGAATCTAAGTTTTGATCATCATCCATAAATCATGCCCGTTGAATTTTGAACGAGGAGCCATGATTTCTTTCTATGATCAAAGCAACTTTCTTTTCTATTAAAGTCACTCTGGAAAATCTAAACTTTGGAACTTTAATTTAAATAAATCTTGTTAATAATTTCTATGCATAAACGATGAGATTAATGGCATCGGCACCTAAATTTTGTATGGTTTAACGACAGTATTAAAGACAACCAAACTTGTTAGATCAAGTTGATAAGAATATTGGTTGGAAGATGGAAACAGCATGTTAGTGTTTATGATATCAAATTGATGAATAAGACCAGACCAGTTGTGGGTGAATACAGAGGATTCGCATTCCATTTAAAGGTAATAATGTTAGGACATCGTGCTCTTCTTCTTCAGTAGCAGCCCTTCGGCCTGCAAAGGAGCCGAATTTGGTAGATACAGAATTTTATAATAAGAATGATAATGTCAGATTGATTGGGCATGTTTGGTTTAATCATTTGATGCCGCACCTCAAAATGTATAATTGAATCACAATGCCACTTTCATTTTTCCCATTTTCTTTTGCATGAGTTGACCTTTTTGCAACTCCCAACGGTCACCCCTAGAAACTTGAATGTCATGTTCATTCTATCAACATTCACCAAACATATTAAACATCAAGAGAATGAATGATAACTTTTCAGGTCCATGAAAAGGTTGTTTGATTAATCATGCATTCATCGGATGAAAAACCTTTTGGTGTTCATAAAGAGAGAGTTTCATTAAATTTCAGCTCTTCAATTAAAGTCACTTTCATAATCAAATGATAGCTCACAGGTTCAAGTAAATTACTAAGGAGGGCAGGAGGCATGCAAGTTTGGACATATCAATGCTGCTAATTCCCACGCATGCGTGCTAGTTAATGGAAAGTGCTTACACATCTTCCAGGGGCAAAACAAAAGCACTTCCTGGAGTCAATGAAAGCTATAGAATGAGACCCATTAATTATAAAATGACCAGAGACAACCTCATACAGTGATTGGTGATGGTCTCTGTTTCCAACTTCCATTGACATAAGAATACATAGAAAATAAAATAGCCAGCAGTGTATGCAAAACTGAAAATAAAATATCATGACATTTAACTTAACCCATTGAATTCTTTATTATTTTGTATCTAAGTGACATTTGATTTTTGTTTCCTCTTAAGAAATTAAACAAATTCCTCGCTATTCAATTTGGATAATACTGAACTATACTAAAGAAAGTAAATCTCTGTTGTCAAGTTCATACTGAAAGCAGTGATGTTCAAAAGGATGTATAGTCCAAAGGAATCATCATGTATGCCTTGCTAAACGAAAAGGGAGAGCTTAAAGCCATACAAATATTTGTCAAAACTAGCACTAAAATATAACCTCTAATATACAAAATCAGAAAGAAAGTAATTTCAGAAAATCGAACAAGATTGTTGCGGATGCTTATTGAGCATATGATTTTAAAGCAAAAATAATGAGAAAATTTAAAGCAAATTTGCTCATCCTTTGAATGCCAAATGGCTTCACAATACAACCTCAGGAACCAAAGATGGTGAATTGGCTTGATATCATTGTAATAAATAGGTGTTGTGCTCTTACTTGCACCGCTGAGAAACCTCCCATGCAAGCTTATCCATGAACTGACATTTCTTGTCAAATCCCCAACCAGGGTTGCTCTGCATTTTAAAATTTGTTAAGTTTAGTAACCTTCTGGGTAATGCATCTCAGATTGAGAAGGCATAAAAGAATAACAAGGCATTTACTCTAACATCTTAAGCCTCAGAATGCAAATAGATTGTTTCTAATTGTGTCTAACACATTCAATACACATGCTCTGTTTCACTTATGTCAGCATACCAGGTTGAAATTACTAAATGAAACCAACTATTGGACCCATTTCCTAGTGAGAATACATTAAGTAAACTGACCTCAGTATAAAAATTAAGCACTCTTAAGAACACTGAATTTCCATATCCATTTAAATTCAAATATAATAGGAAGTTATCACTGGCAAAGCTAACCTGAAGAGAAAGAATTGCACGATTAGCAAATCGCTTGACAGAAGCTGGTGCCTTTTCAGGAATAGTTTTTGCAACTCTTTCCAACTCCTCTTGTTGTTGCTTTGCAGTCACCCTATCAGGCCCACTATAGTGATCGACAATCTCTTTCAATAATGGTACTCTCTCCATTACCTCATTGATAGCTTCCTAAAAAAAGGAAGGAATATCTAAAATACAGTAAACAAACTAAAAAAATGCACCAGTCATCATTATCAAACACCTGTTTTGGATACGTGCAGCATATCATAATTTACTACATACAAAACTTTGTACGAATCAGTGCATATACACTGCCATTCTGGTCCAAATCAAGACAGCAAGTAAAGATATTGCTATGATTATTATCCTTTTTAAATATTAAGAAGGCCTGCAAGGACCACGATTCTGACAGGCTAAACACACATGAATATGGATGCAGATCGATATCATTACAATCCCACAAGAAGAGCAACCAAGCATATGCAGACCAGATATCAACAGTTAATGGTACACATACACACATACATATACGAAGATAAGCATATTGATGGACTCAAATTTTTAGCCCAAAAAAAGAAACCAGTGATATATCAATTTAAGGGAATATTTAAGAGAATATTTCAATAAATATTATCAAGAAATATCGTCAAGTGCATAACTAGAAACTCACCAACAACAAACCTAAATATATAGTGTTCCTAACCATTTCTTCTACCAATCATTAAGGATGATTTCATAATTAGATCGGTACAATTGTAATCCATTCAATCCAATGGTTGAAATGTACTTTTCATTGCCTTATGTTACAGACATTCAACCATGCTAAGAAAAGTATAAGCCTTACACTTACTATAGACCAAACATTCAAGTTTCAAAATATCCTTTTGATATATTCACTCAATGCAAAACAGATAATAAGAAAATAACACCATAACCAAACAAAACAAACCAAAGAAGCCTGGTGAAGAGATACACATGATTTCCCCTATTCTTTCTAACAAACATAACCTTTTGTCTGATCTCCAAACCATATAAGTTCGGATTCTACGCAAAGGAAAACAATATGAGTCAAGGTAGTGAAACTTGAATGATGCTGATATTGCAAAATTCACATCGATTTGAAAGGAGAAAAGAGATGCAGATTATTTGAATTGTTGCAGTAAGCAAAAGCAATACATTTAAATTATGGAATCCTAAGAATCATAAGACACTGTCAAAGACAATCCCCTCAAATCCAGGAAACATGAAATTCCAACTTCATGATGAGTTAATTAAGATTTTGCAATATAGTAGCACTGCATGCATTTCTAGTTAGTATGACAACTTCCTGTGGTTGCAAAGACAGATAATAAACTTACAGTATATAATCTTATTGAAGACAGATCATAGCAGTATATATCTTATTGATGATAGATCATAATCATTGTTCAACTGTTTAAAATACCACTAAATATATGTTAACAATAAAGGAGCAAATTGGGCTAGCTCTAAAATAATAAGTGCTCATTTTGGAGCAAAACACAGACTAAGTTCATGCCACAAACCAAATATGAAACATGGTCTGTTGTAAAATCCTTTTCGACAACTAAGCGAAGGTGCTCAGAATGCCCTAGTTAATTTATGTATCGATAGTTACAGGATGTCAACCAATATTGAGAGCTTAAAATTCTTAGCCATAAAAATTAACATTTGATTATTAAAATGTGTCAAAGAATTTATCTGAAATGATAAAAAAAGAAGAAGCATAAAAGAACGTGCCTCCCACTCTTCTTGACTTTGAATTCCCTCGTATGCCATCAAGAACGGCTTCATTTTCTCAAGAGCATCCCGAAGAGGAATAGGCGGTTTCTCGTCAATGTCCGGGTTTGTACCGAACTCCTCCATCAAATATTCAGGCTCACACTCAATCTGCAATACACAAGCCCATCAAAAATCTTTCCGCCAAGTGATATTTAACAAGTTGTAATTCATGAACAAAACCAATGACAAATCCTACCATGTAATTGGTATGTAAGGCATCTACATAAGCATCCTCCATAGGAGAAGGAAGTACTCTACCACTCATCTCCTCAAAAGCTTCAACTAACGTGTTCATATTCTCAGCTCCCAGTTTCTCAGCCAGCTTCTCCCCATCGGCATTGTCTCCTAAATACAAACCAGCAGCAAATCCTTCATCTCCATCCTCCATTTCCATTCTACGCATTCTATCTCCTCCCCTCCCTCTGCCCCGGCCCCTTCCTCGCCCTCTTCCTCTCCCCCTCCCAGGTCCATCGCTACTAAAATTTTCTCCTTCTCTACCTTGCGATAAAACCTTCATAGCATTTCTCACAGCCTCTTCCCTGCTCAGCTTGGGCCGTGCCGTTCCAGCTTCCATGCTTTGTTTAGGCTGTGCTGGCCTGCCTTCAGGCACTGCAGCTTCTCCGGGTCGAGTCCGGGCCCGCATATGGCGATTTTCTTCCCTGATTTGCGGAGCCTGCCCCAGCGGTGGCGCTGGTTGTTCTACGCCTGGCTTACCACGGCCTGCGCCGGATAACCCCGAGATGATGCGCGACGGGAGATTGGGTTCACTCGCCACAGTCGATTCAGCACCTGACTCGGTCGGCGTAAATATCTGCGGTTTCGGAGTTGTTGAGTCCGGCCGAGGTGACTCCTTAAGATTACTAGGATCTGACCCGGAGGAAACTCCGCCCCGCCCAGCGCCAGATTTAACCAAAGAGATGAAGGACGAGAAAGGAGGGAGGGCTCCAGATGGAGGGACCGGGGGTCTACCGCGGCCGTGACCAAATCCATTCGGCTGTGGCGACTCGGGTTTTGACTCATTTGCCGGCTGACCCGGGGGTTTCGTTGCAGCGAAGCGATCGAAAGGTAAGGAACCGGATGGGACTCCCCTGCCACTACCACGACCACGGCCGGAGCCCGAAGAACCAGAGGAACCGGAGCAAAAGGAAGATGATGATTGGAGCGAAAAAGCGGACTGTTTGCTTACATTTGGAATGATAAAATTGTTAGGGTTATTGATCCTCCTACCAATTGCTCCCCTCATTTCAATTTCAATTCAACGATTTTTGGGGCTTCGTGGTACGAACTACGAGTGACAGTGATTCTAGTAGGGTTCTGAAACTTTCGATTTCGTCGTGGCAATCCGTTAAGGATGCAAGACAATACGATGTCGTTCTCGTTTATCTCGAGCTTGAGCACCTTCAAGCCTTTCGGCCGTTGGGCCTTGGAGCTTCTTGGGCTCCTATGTGCTAAAACTTTTAATAATGTAGTTAATAATAATTATAGTCATTCCTGTAAAACATGACTAATGCCATTGGCGTTCCATGAGAAGTCGATTGGGGTATTGACCGACAGATCACTGATTCTTGCAGAAATAACAAAAAAGGACATAAGTTGATCGTTTGTAACAGATAGGTTCCTGGCCATGACTGATTTAGTGCTGCTGGGGACCTACATGTTAGCCAGGACTCGAATATTCCTTATTGTATTATTCTATTAAGAATGGGGACCTATCCGTTGTTCTTCCGGAAATTAATATATAATTAATTTGAATTAAAGTAAATATATGTATTCCATCTAAAGACAAAAAAATGTGTCTTCTATTTTGAGTTGTCCACAGTCCATTCCATTATCAGCCAAAGTGTAGCAGTTCTCCACCAAACTGTGTTACTGTGTTAAATCTGAAAATGGGTCTGCAGACAGTAGTGGAAGAAGAAAACCCGTTGAGTCCAAGAAGATACTGGAGATGGAGCAAGCAAGAATTCTTCCCAGAACCATCGTTTCTCAACTTCAACTCCTACAAATCCGCCGTATCGCAAACCTACCCCCGTCTCAAGAACCGTCTCTTCGCACGATCAACGGATGCCACTGAGCTGGTAACGCTCCAAAAAGAAAGCAAACAGCCCATGCAAAAATGCCTCGCGTGGTGGGACTTGATCTGGCTCAGTTTCGGCTCCGTTGTCGGCTCCGGCATCTTCGTCATCACCGGACAAGAAGCTAACCAACGTGCAGGGCCCGCTATTGTATTGTCCTATTTGATTTCAGGTCTTTCTGCTTTGTTATCGGCCTTTTGTTACACAGAATTTGCTGTTGAAATCCCCGTTGCAGGCGGGTCTTTTTCTTTCTTACGGGTTGAGTTGGGTGACTTCGTTTCGTTTATTGCTGCTGGGAATATTCTTTTGGAAGCTGTAGTTGGTGCAGCTGGGTTGGCAAGGTCGTGGTCTTCGTATTTGGCTAGCATGATTAAGAGTGATAATTCTGATTTGTTGCGTTTTAAAATTAAATCTTTTGCTGAAGGGTTTAATTTGTTAGACCCAGTTGCGGTTTTGGTTCTTTTGGTTTGTAATGGGATTGCGATGAGTGGAACTAGGATGAGTTCTAGGTTGAACTGGGTTACTTCTATTGTAACTGCTTGTGTGATTGTGTTTGTGATAATTGTTGGGTTTATTCACAGCAAGAGTTCAAATTTGGTACCATTTTTTCCTTACGGCTCTGAGGGTGTTTTCCAAGCTGCAGCTGTGGTTTATTGGTCTTACACTGGTTTTGACATGGCGGCTACTATGGCCGAAGAGACTAAGCAACCTTCCAGAGATATTCCGATTGGTTTGGTTGGTTCTATGTCTATGATTACCGTGGTTTATTGTTTGATGGCTTTAGCATTGACTATGATGGTGAAGTATTCACAAATTGATGTAAATGCTGCATACTCGGTTGCTTTCAGACAAATTGGCATGAATTGGGCTAAGTATTTGGTGAGTGTATGTGCACTAAAGGGAATGACTACAAGTTTGTTGGTTGGATCACTTGGTCAAGCTCGATACACAACTCAGATTGCCAGAGCTCATATGATTCCTCCCTGGTTTGCTCTGGTTCACCCAAAAACTCAAACACCAATTAATGCTACTCTGTTGGTAACCATTCTTAGTGCCATTATTGCATTTTTCTCTAGTTTAGATGTTTTGTCAAGTGTTTTTTCTTTCAGTACACTCTTAATTTTTATGCTTATAGCCGTTGCATTGCTTGTGCGGAGATATTATGAGAAAGATGTTACTCCAAAAAATGATTTGGTTAAGTTTTTAGTGTGTTTAGTTGTCATAATTGCTTCTTCAATAGGCATAGCATCAATCTGGAATTCAAATGGGAGAGGATGGATTGGTTATGTGTTAACTGCTGTGCCTTGGTTTTTGGGGACTTTAGGAATGGCATTGCTTCCAAAGCAGCGTGTACCAAAAGTTTGGGGAGTCCCTCTGGTGCCATGGTTACCATCATTGTCAATTGGAATGAATTTATTTCTCGTAGGCTCACTGGGTTATGTGGCATTTTTGAGGTTTGTCATCTGCAGTGCAGTAATGCTTGTATATTATTTGTTAGTTGGTCTTCATGCAACCTACGATTTGGCTCATCAGAACCAAGAAAAGCCAAATGTTGAGCAAGGCTTATGAGATATTATCAGGAGATGCTGCAGTGAGGTAATTAATTTAGGCATTCTTCATATTATGGCTGATTATACTTGTGATATTGCTAAAAACAATCTGTGATTACACAAGATATATTCAAAAAGGTCAGATTGCTTCTCCATTTATCTGTTTCAATTTAGAGCCAGGTTGGCGTGGATTAGCTTCATTGTTAGCCTCCACTTTTGGGAGCTGTCTTCATTCCCAAAATCAATGTTACAAAGTTCTAGTTCATTTGCTATATACTATGTTCAGTCTTTTAATTAGTCAAATAAGTTTGTTTGGCTTTGGTGGTTTTGATTGTCCCTTCCTGTCCACACATGCTCCTCTGTATTGTTAAATATGGTATTTCACTATTTAAAAGCATGAATTTTTCTGTGTTGAAGAATCTGTAGTCCATTTTTCCTTGTATGATTTTTGTACTTTCAGTGGTCTATAGATGAAACTTTCGTGTAAACTGCTTTAGAGATACACCCATCATGATTTGTATTTGAATTGGCAATGTAATCAAATTATAAATTTTCTTCAATCGTGTGTTCTTTGGCTCTAACTAAAAGTATTATGATCATGTATGAAATCATATTTGTTATTCTTATTTCTGTTTTTGACCTTATAGTTTTATCTATATATTATACAAATTTTTCTCAGATGCTCATAGAATTGCCAGTGTATCAGACTCCAGCAATGAAGATTGTGTTGGATCGCCAGCATAGGTTACAAAACTTCGATATTTATGCGGATAGAGTAGACAAGGAGAATACATAATGATAATGATGTTGCCTTGAAATGTGTCAGAATCCATGGTACTCGTTGTGGACAATTGGACCGACAAAGATTGATAAAATCATTTATTTTTAAAATACCTTTCTTACAAATTGCACATATTTGCAAGAAAGTAAAACTTTCCCAGACAAGAAGCTTGCGCTTACGCGGGTACGTATATACAGTGTGCACCTCCTCGGCAAGTTGCAAGAGTGAGAGAAACCGGACTGGCATCCGAAAAATCCAGTCTTTATGTCACGTAGTTTTCTCGTGCCTTGAGCCTGTCCGAATTCATTCTCTGCGCTGCTTGTGTTTATGATACAGTGGTCCCAAATTGGATTCTTAAAATATCTTATTATGTTTTATATTACACCCGTGCGCGCACACTCAAGGAAAGGCAGGTGTTACAGAAAATACCATGCGGACGGTGGTATCAATTACTGTTTGCAAAGTATCAAAATTAATATATGTGGCGGAGTACAGCTTTACAAGCAAGGATTATACATAGCTTCGTAGCCAATAATGGAAGATACTGACATGGCTAGTCAATCCCGCAGCCTTTAATTTAATTTGCTCGTCTGACATTTGAACACAGTGCACCCCGTGTCCCATGCAATTTTTATCATGCGGAAATTCCAAATTTACTGTTGGTTCTTAGGCTCACGTGAATGGAATAAATTGGTCTCCCACGGCATTCGGAAGTAAAGTTATCCAGACAAGTTTTCTGTCCCCTTTATTTCATCTTCTTCTACCTTATAAGATTGAAAGGTTTCTACATCTCAACCTCCTGGATATGTCTCCGGTGAAACCTTTTCCCCTCTTGAACTTGCCTTCGTCTACGACAGTTCTGGATCTTGCTGAAACTAGAATGCAACGAAAATTCGCGGATGAAACTTTTCCACGACCAAACCTTCAGGAACTCTATTTATCCTCGAATGAAGGTCTCACGGGTTATCTCCCAAAGTCTAATTGGAGCAGTCATCTTGGAGGTTTTATCCACTGGTGGTTGCAATTTCACAACATCCATTCCAACATCTATCGGCAGCCTCGCCCGACTGACCAGATTGTACTTGGCATCCAATCATTTTACCGGTGAACTGCCATCATCTTTGTCAAAGCTGGAGAGGGTCATCAATATAAATATTTCGCTAAAACATGTTGACAGGTCAGATTCCTGACATGCTTGTTAATTCTACCTCATCCTCCTGGCAATAATTTTAGTGTTCATTTGCCTTATTATGTAAGTGGGCTTACACGCGTAACCACTTTAGATCTTTCTTCACACCTTCTCAACGGAAGAGTACCATCTTGGATCTTCACTCTGCCATCTTTGAATTCTATAAACCTTGCAGATAACAAACTCACCGATCTAATTGATGCATTCAAATCGTCAAATTCACTAAGAGAAGTTTATTTACAGAATAATGAGATACATGGTTCAATTCCCAGTTCCATCTTTGAACTTGTGAATTTCACTGCCCTATGTCTTTCATCGAATAACTTGGGCGGCACTGTCAAATTTGAAATGCTATCAAAGTTGAAAAATCTTAAGGTGCTTGATTTTTCAAATAAATTGCCTATTGTCACTTGGTTTTTAGATCTTTCCTGCAATAGAATTCATGGTGGGATTGCATAATCCATGTCAGAATGATGGAAGAGTTTGATTTATCTGGATCTTTCCAACAATTTTCTGACACACACAGCAGAATCCGTGGAATGAAATTCAGACTCTTGATCTCCAAAGCAACATGATCCAAGGATTAATTCTTCCTCCCCCGCCTTCAATAGTGGCATTCTTAGTGTCCAACAATAAATTGACTGGACAAATCCCTTCATCAATTTGTGATTTCGGTTCCCTTCAATATCTTGGCTTGTCTGATAACAGTTTGAGTGAAAAAATTCCATCATGTCTGGGAAAACTTCGGAGACTCGTCATGTTGCACTTGCGGAGGAATAATCTTAAGGGTAGCATTCCTGACACATTTGTAAATGAAAGTTGGCTGACAAGTCTTGACCTCAGTGATAATAAATTGGAAGGGCCACTACCGAGATCTTTGGTTAATTCTAGTCTGTTGGAGGTTATCAACGTAGGAAGTAACAAGATCACTGACACATTTCCTTGTTGGTTGGGAACTCTTCCGCAGCTAAAATTCTTGTCTTGAGATCTAATAGATTTTACGGTCACCTGTATGATTCTAAAACCATATTTCCCTTTCACAACTTGCGAATCATAGACCTCACTCACAATGAATTCACAGGTTTTCTGCGCAGAAGAATTTTTGCAAGCTTGGAAGCAATGGTCAATGCGGATAAAGGTGAATCTGGAGGCCAATATATGGGTGGTATGTACTATCATGATTCTATGACGTGACAATGAAAGTGGGGAGCATACACTGGACAGAATCTTGACCATTTTTACGTCCATTGATCTGTCAAGAAACGGATTCCAAGGCGAGATTCCTGAAGTTCTTGGAAAGTTTAAATCACTCGTGTTGCTCAACCTTTCTCATAATAGTCTAACAGGTAATATTCCATTGTCGTTGGTGAATTTGAGAGCGCTGGAATCATTAGACCTCTCCTTTAACAAGCTTGACGGAATAATTCCTGGGCAAGTGACAAGAGTTACAACAGTGTCAGCGTTAAATCTTTCGTACAACCGGCTTTCAGGTCGCATTCCTCGAGGCTATCAATTTAATACATTTGAAACTGATTCCTTCATTGGGAACGAAGGACGTGAAATGTGGTGAGGAGCCATGATCAGTTTCTCACGAAGAAGTTGATACTACAACAGGATTTGATTGGAAAATTGCGATGATCGGGACTTGGTGATTTTATTGTCTATCGGATATACCGTATTCTCAACGGGAAAACCAGCAGATCAAAAGGTTCAGAAGACGCCGCAGTCGAAGACGAGGGAGAGCTTACTAAGACCTGATGTATCTTCAGATTAGGGCTGTTTGTAATTGTCTGTTTTCCGAAGAGCCCTGCATACATGCTTGCTTCTTCGGGCTTGTGCAGTGGATAGTTAGAGACTTATGGGAATTTAGATTTTATCTTCACTTACTCGGGGGAGTAAGCAAAAACAAAATAAAATAATTGTTGGTAGGCAAACTAACAGAGCTATCTGTATCCGTTGGTGTTAGCTAGGTTTGTTTAATTAGTGGTGGCAGGATTTGAAGATCTTACAACATCTTTGTTGGTGTTAGCTAGGTTTGTTTGGTTGGTGAGAAAAACGTTGAGAAATGAGAGAAAATGAACCCGTTACTTCATTGTTAATGCAGGCTAAATTTCAAATATAAATAAGAGGATGAGTGAGTGGTAAACATTGAACGGTTAATAGTTGAATCCCGCTCGCATCAAGATTGAGGAAAAGCTTGGTCTGAATTTTGTACCATGAAGAAAAATATCATAGATGCCATCTCTTCCAGCATCTTGAGGGTTTTTAACACATGCCCAAATCATTGGGGTATAAATCATAAGAGGTAAACACGTCTTCTTCTTTGATATTATTTTCTTTCCCGATCTTTCCTTATACCCGTATGAGTGAGTAAAAAGAATATACCAATTCTTCCCAGAAGAAAATTGACCCGTGATAGGTAGTGGTCCTTTTCTTTTTGATAGAAAAAGCACCGTATACATATATGCGCAGTACCAGATGTTGCCTTGAAATGTGTCAAAGAATCCACAGTGATACAACTTGTAGGGAAATGGACCAACAGAGATAGATAAAGATACTTGTAAAAATACTTTTTCTTGCAAATCAGTGTAACTTGTAGGCAGAAGTGAGGGAATCCAGATTGGCATCCGAAAAATCCGCTCTTTGTATCACGCGGTTTTGCTGTGGCCTTGGGCCTCGCGGAATTCATGGTTTGTGCTTGTTGTTTACGGTACAATGGTCCCAAATCCCGTTGTAAAATAGCCCACAAGATTTACTACTTGCAGTCTTCTAATCTCTACTGTTATACACGTCACAAATGCTGGCGACAGTTGCGAGTACATCAGCCATCCACATAAATTTTATACAAGCAACACAACAGTAGTTACCATTAACAATCGACGTAAACATACTTTCATGGTACTCGGATAGCTCGAGTGTTTAAAATTCTAGAAAGTAGTATAACTTGGAATGTTGCCGTATTTGACAAAAACCAACTTGACATATATTAAGAAAGGCAAATAATTACCCGACAATACAGAGTATTATTCCATACCATGTACAAAAAGGGTAGAGATTGAGATTTATGACGCAGCTATTCTCTCAAAGTGAATAAGCCTGTTATCGGCCAGTCTCGAATTGTGAGCAGATCTCTTGTATTCAAACCAAGTAAATTCTTTGTACAAACTTTGTTCATTCATTTTCATAAGCGAAGGCGACGGTGCAATTTTCTCACTCAACGGTGGTCCACCAAAATAAATCATTGAAACTCTTGATTTCAGGCTGTTGGCCAAAACCCTATGCCTTACGCTCTTAAATCTCCCATTGGTCAGCACCTGCGTATGCAAACCCACCAACACACAAACACGTTAAAATCTTTATCTTTTCGTTCCTAACCTAAATCAATATCAATGAGCGAAATATGACGTTGGAATAGCACATATAGCTGCCTATCTATGTACACATTAAAAAATTATTGGTGGGAACTGCTTCGGAAGATGACATCAAATCATTTTATGTCATCAACTTTGGTTAAAATGCAAATAGTTAAAAGGAAAATATTCTCATAAAACTTGCAAAAAGTGGGATAAAAACACTTTTGTGAACAAGAAAGCCGAACTTACAAGATTGAGTGATACAAAAAGGGACGGAATTTCTTTATTCACCTGTAATGAGTCACCAACATTGATGAAAAAGGAGTTTTGGTCGGGTGGGACTGAAAGCCAACTTCCGTCTTTGAGAGAAATTTGCAAGCCAGAAGTGTTGTTGGATCTTAGAACCGAGATGATTTGCGGGTCTGTGTGTTCTCCAAATCCGATCAAATTGGTAATACCATTCAAAACTTGAATATTATCCGGGCATGGAGGATAGTGATTTAGCCTGAAAACAGAGTCGCTCTGTTCATCTTTCAACAGCTTGCTGAAAACATTCCTCGGTTGAATCTTCAATCCATCTGCCATCAGGTCCAGTATCTCACACGCCATTTTCTTCACTGCTGATATATAATCATCCAAAACACAGCTGCCCAAACGGAAAGAAAGAAACTTCAGAAACATAACTATGCGAATGAAAAAATTGAATTTTGATTGATTCTGTTGAAGTTTTGCACCGAAAGTTTTCTGGGTTTTTGCCAAGAAATGAAGCAAATCGCTGATGATTGGAATCTCGACTGGTGTTTAGGAGAAGATATTCAACCCAACCGTCATCACCTTTTTGTCCAATGCTCTTGTTGCCATAGCCAAAAGGATTAGGAGGGCCGGATTTTTCTTTCTCGGACATGGGCAACGAGAAAAACTTGATGGCTTCACTTTCCAGCCTGGAAATGAATTCCAGGGGGATTCCATGGTTAATAACTTTGAAGAATCCAAATTCTTCACATGCTTTTACTAGAAGATTTTTAGAGTCAGGTTTTGAAAGATCAATAAGAGGTATTGCAGGAAACAATGCAGAAGTTTTCGTGCCAGAACACTGTTCGATTGCTGGTTTGGAAGATACCATCATCATTGATAGTTTAATGAGTGAATGGTTTTGGGTTGTAGCTGGGGGTATTTACAGAGAAACACTTGTTTCAGAAAAATTAAAATGAAAACAATTACAATGATATATTTGCTCCCTGGGTTTACTGGCTAAAACTTTTTCAAGGAATAGGATGGCCGTCAGAATCTTTCTAAAGTGAAATCTAGTCAACAGTCTTCAGCTTCCCTTGGGATAATAATAGTAATACAATGAATACATGCAAGGGTCAAATCAACAAGACATTATGCAATAATTATCCAATATTTATTAAAAATAAAAATAATTTAATTAATTAAAAATCTTTAAATTTTACAAATTTATTTATTGTTTATAAAAAATTATAACATAAAAAATATTTATTATTATTATTATTATTATAATAGAATTCCAGCGGGGTGTGGGGGACTAGCCTGACTATTGATCGAGAAAGTTGTCGAGGATCAGGTAGACCCCACCTGAATTCTTTTCCGTACACGTGTTAAAATGCAGGCCTCCACTTCAATAGTTGAGGATCAATGTACGTGGACGACTGAATACTCCTCGTTCTTCCTCGGCCTACGTGGTCTCATCTTGTTCGCACCTTTAATCGTCGGCTGCATTGAGCTTTTACTGTTAGCGTTTTATCATTTAAACCTCCTAATCTTTTACAGTTCACTAATAATGTATATGTTTCTACAATCTATCAAACAGATCCCTGAGTAAACCCCAAGAAAACTTTTGAACCGGTTTTTTCTAAAGGCACGGGCCTTGAAAAAGGGCAGAATATAATGGTGGTTGATGGTAATAAAACAAATAATGTAACTTCTGCAGCTATATTATTATTATTATTATTATTATCATTATTCATGTATTCAAAGCTTTATGATTGATGTTTGTCAATGAATAATGTGGGTCTCGTAGGGAACATTGTACCAATTGGTCGGTTCAATTAATTGAAAAAGATTTGTCTCCAAACTCATATCATGCAATCCAATTGTTTGATTTAAATCAATCAAACTTGCCTACCCCTAATGAGTTAAACAATAAATTCACACCCATATAGAATATACATACACATGTGGCCCGACTAATCCCGTGAATTTTTATTCGATGTCACATGCATGAATCATAGTGTTGTGTGTATATATACACGTATGTATATGTAAGTGTTGTGTTAGTAAAAAATCAATATCTTGTAGCAAAGAAAACAATTGGTAATAATGAATTGGGTCTGCATGGTAGCTTTTCAATTATTTAGATTGAGATAAAACAGCTCATCTCCCACTTGTACGTGTTTCATGCATGATTGAACATAAGTCATTGCAAGGTCGATCCCATCCATCAAATCCAACTCTATCTGCATACTTTGATTTTGCATTTGACTTTTTTGTGAACATATTCGCAGCGGCGTGATAATAAAAAAAAGAGAAGAAATGGGGGTTGTAGTTGGAGCTACATTTTCATGCCACGTAGTAAATTGTACTTTGCACGTTCATTAACCCAAGGTAAGCAAGGTTGATTTGTTTACAAGTCATGCGCGTACTCGGCAGTGGTCCCTTTCTGTCCTTAAATCATAATCAATCAATCATTTTCATCATTAATTACGATTAACCAATCAGAATTAAATACATCCATAAAATGTTTTCTCCGTCAAGAAATCGTATCAATGTTACTTACTTTAAATAATAATAATAATAATAAAAAGAAATATTTGACACAGACAAGTACAAGTTGCAGTAGGAGAAAGACAATTAGATTCGGAGTCGGCCGACATCTTACAAAACTAAACACCCATGTGACCTTACTTGTATCTTCTCGGAACAAACTTCCCTTCCAACTTTAAGTCTTATCCGGACACATTTTTAAATATCTTTCTTTCTTTATTATTATCATTGTTATCCTGGAAGCTTCTTCAAACTTTATGAATTTAATTCGTCGTTGGGTTGGTAGCCTTTTTTGAATCATGACCAGATACATTCCACCTGGCTTTACTGCTTTGCTTTGCACACTTACACACTGCGACCCAACTAAATGGGCTCATTTAGAAATTGAGCTTGGGCCAAAGATCCATTTATAGAAAAGAATATGTAAAGGCTCAATACTCTTTCGGCCCAATTAGCCCAAAAAAAGAACTTCCCTTTTCCCGCGCCAACGAGGGATTAAGGCAGAGTGTTTGACTGTTGTAAGGATTTTTATTTTTGACGTTTACAAATTCAAAGGTTGTAACGGAATTCGGACGTCTCCTTCTCTGACACTGATTACATGTTTTCTCCTATTAATATTCAATTAACTGCGATTCTCCTTCTCAATTTCGCTCGAGGAGGAGGGAAATTTTCAGTCTCTGAAGCTGACATTGCTGCTCGCGGTTTCGAATCTTTCAATTCGTTCTCTTTTTTGAGGTATGGTTTACGTTCTTGTTCTGATAATTAGAACTTAATTCGGTTCTAGGGTTTTATTCATTTGTTTATCGAATTCGTGTAATTTACTCACTTAAAGTTGTAATTTTGTACGCTTCTTGTTGACATGATTGGTAATAATCTTTTCGCGGTAAATTAAGCTGAGTTCTATTCGCTACTAGCTACAATGGGTTGATTTCTTCGTTTATTCGTCTCAACTAAAGGACCTATAACCACTGCATTGTTCTTTGATATCTATATTTGATTTTGAGCAGTGGATTTATTCGTTTCGTGAAACAGTTCTGAGTGTCGATTTTTTATTCTTCTTCAGTTACAAGGAGGGGGAGAAAATGGGAGAAAGGAAGGTACTTAACAAGTATTACCCACCTGATTTCGATCCATCAAAACTGCCTAGGATCCGACGACAAAAGAACCAACAGATTAAGGTTCGGATGATGTTGCCCATGAGCATCCGATGCAACACATGTGGCAACTTCATCTACCGGGGCACAAAGTTTAATTCTCGCGGAGAAAATGTCACTGGAGAGGTAACTATATATTTATTATTTCAATCAAATAATTTACTTTTGCGTACATTGATTTTGGTGTTTAAAACATGTTAAATGGTTTTGCAGACATACCTTGGAATTCCAATCTTTAGGTTGTATTTTAAATGCACCAAGTGCTCGGCTGTACTGACAATTAAAACGGATCCTCAAAATTCAGATTATATAGTAGAGTCTGGCGCCACTCGGAATTTTGAACCTTGGCGTGCGAAGGATGAGGAAGCAGACAAGAAGAAAAAGAAGAGAAGCGCTGAAGAGATGGGGGATGCAATGAAATCTTTGGAGAATAGAACTTCGGATTCCAAAAGGGAGATGGACGTACTTGCAGCACTTGACGAGTTGAAGTCTATGAAGGTATGTTTTCTATTTAAAGTTATGTAAATTCTTTTACTGTCCACTGCATGGTTAATTGAAACATTCCCCCCCTCTTTCTTGCAGTCAAGACATACAACTGTCAGTGTAGATGCCATGCTTGAGGCCTTGCCGACCGTGGCTGCAGAAAAGGTATTAATGGTTTTTTCCAAATTATTTCTTACTTAAGTTCTTATAATTTTATCAAAACTTCCTTGCTTAGTACAAGTGGAAGCCCACCTAGATTTGTACGAGACAAAACTCCGCAAAAATTGTGGCTCATATCCTCCTATTTTAAGCATTGAACGGTGTAGGATTTACAGTACGAATCACCAATCATTTTTACTGAAAGTCTGGCCATTTTAATTGCTGGCAGGAGAAGAAGTTGGAAGAAGAGGACGAAGCACTTATCAGATCAATATTCCATGTTAGTATAACCGTTCTCTCTTGCTAGTTTTCTTATTCCTTCATCTCCTCCCCCCTCTTGTTCAGAGATGTTTTTTTCTTTTTTTCTAATATCAGTGTACCTTGTGTTTGACCATTTATGTAGAAACAGGAAGAAGTTATTCAGAGGATTTCTGATGAAGATCTTGATGATGATGAAGATTTGTTTCAGTTTCCAAGTGAAAGTGGTGAAGGGTCAAGTTGCAATTTGAAGGTATAGATTTTGTATGCATGGTTTATACATTTTGTTGGTCAAAATTTAATATGGCTTATAAAAAAAATCAATATAATTTGTTGTATGCATAGTTTGTACTCTTTGCTAATCAAAATTTAATATGGCTTATAAAAAAATTGATATAATTTGGAAGAACTTTGAAATTTCAATATTGCCTCTTACGTTTTTCATTTGCATGCAATGCAGAAGAGAAAGCTATCAGAAGAAGTTCCCTATAAACACAGAGATTCATTGACAGAAGCTAGTGTTCTTGACAGCAATAGCAGCAGAGGTGTGTCATGGTCATTTAGATTCTGTTCTCTCTCTCTCTTTCAAATTCATTTATGTTTTATGAAATCAACATGCACGTAATTTACTAGATTCATGATAAATAAAAGCAGTGGAAACGGTTTTCTATATCTGTTGCCATAGGTGTTCGACTGGCATTGTTGATATCTTGACCAATTACTTTCCTCTCTCCTGAGTGGTGTTCTTGATTTCTAAAAGCATGAGAACGGTGCAATGTCGAGCTATTGTGCCTAATTGAAATTCATGTTTTTTTTTGCCTTCTTTTCAACAGAAAATTCAACTGGTCCAGGAACTCAATGTGGTGCAAAGGTTCCTCCAAAATTGGAGAATAAACAAGAAGAAATTAGTGGACTACAGTCACTCTTCCAAAACTACGACATGGATGACGAGTAGTAAACGATTGTGTCATATCTCAAGATTGTTTTGTTATTTTTTCTTGATTCATGAAATACATACCCTTCCCTTTTAGTATCCCATGGTAAACTTCATAGAAATCTGATGAAATGTGAGGAAAGAATGAAACAAGTCCATTAAAGATTATACCCCACAACTTCAGATAAACTAGCAAGAGCTCTGATAATGTGGATCATTCTATTAGTTCATTATGCACAGGACACAAAAGAAGAATCCAAAGAAAAGCATCAAACAGAACATGAAATAGTTGCATTTTCAGACATAGCAGCAGGATAATGCCCCATCAATTAGAAGTGGCTTTCTGAAACTTAGCCACATATGAAGTACAACATATTGGAACCACCAGAATACATAATTTCAACTCTTTGACCACAATGCATTAATAACACTATCACAAAGTCAACAGAACACAAAAGAGTCGACGAAAAAGTTTTTGACATCTCAAGACAGAGTGAAAGTCCTATTTGTGGCCTTTCTTCTTCCACAGCTCACCAAACATCTTAATTCCAGAACCCTTTCGCTTTCCGCTACTGAAACCATCGTCTGGATCATCGGCCATCCCAGGCGATCCCACGAAACCAGCATAGCCACCGGCCAATGGTTCAAATACACCACCCAAAGTGCTTATCCATGGATCCACTCCTCTCGGGAATCCTCCCATTCATCTCCACTCCCCCAGCTAGAACTGCTGCTGCAGCATCGGCTGCTTTTCTCCATTGTGCTGTCTGTACTTGCAGCTTCTTCATCTCCGTTTCCAGTGCTTCCTTTGCCCCTTCCACAGATTCCATCTTTTCCTTCAACTTAACTGCTTCTGATTTACTTGCCTGCAGCTCTTCTCCAAGTTTGTTCAGGTTCTGTGTCATTTCCTCTTCCTCCCTTTGGGCGGTTGAAATGTTCGAGGAAGCTTGATTCAGCTGTGTTTTTAACCTTTCATTTTCTTGACCCTTCTCCTCTAGTTCCTTTTCCTTCTCTTCTAACTTGGCTTTTAGCATTTTTACCTCATCATTCGCCAATGATAAGTCGTGGATGGATGCTTTCTTCAGCTGGGGAACTGCCGGTGGCTCAATTGACTTATTAATTGGTTTGGTCTCTTCTTCCTCTTCATAAGTCTGTTGGCTGAGTTCAATCTTCTGCTCAACTGTTACTTTGTCAACTGGAACTTCAAAAACATTGGTCTCCCCCCGGATGTCGTCTGCAACTTCATCGTTGGCATCGCTCTTTGTTGTTTTAGATTCCTGAATGTCAGATAGAGAATGCTGTTCTGAATCTTCCACTGGGAGTGGAACCTGAACTTCAGGTTTCTTGCCTTTCTTCTCCAGCTTTTCTTGGGCCTCCTTCTTTGCAGCTTCAGCGGCAACCAACTGCTTTTTCAGATTCTTTAGCTCTTCTTGCGCTTGTCCAAGTTTAGATTCTAAATCTGCAATTCGAGTGCCAAGTTTCTTTTGGTTTACTGGATCAGAATGGGGAGCACCTCTTGGAGAACGACGATCTCCTAGCTTGGGACTCCGGTCAGCAATTGGTCGATGACGTGGTGGATCCGAATCTGAGCTTGAGCTCCTAAGCTGTTGCAAGCCTCGAGGGGACTGTCTTTGAGGAATTTCTGATCCCCTACTAACATATTATTTACAAACCCAATTACTTAAACCTTAGTGACATATATCATCTGCAACAAACAAATAGTTATGACATGCAAGCATATGTAACAACAGTATGTTCAGTGATTTGAACACACTGAAGTTTGTATACAAGGTAAAAGAGAGCAAGATATATTGAACCCGAATAGATCAAGAAATTTTGACATCCAATTAAGAGAAAACAGGAAGTGTAATGCCTCGTAACTTAATACAACATGCTCTCTTTGCATCGCATATAACCCAGTAAGCAACATTGATCAATTAAATATAACAATTACAGAATCTATTTTAAATATGGTTAAATGTCTCGGAAGTTAGAACCGGACACAGCATGCGTTGCTTTCAAATAAAGGCAGTTCTATTAGACAATTCTAAATATGGTTTCTGTGTGACCACAAAATTATTTGTTGATTATTTTTTTTCCAAAGAGTTGAACAGAAGTAATCAGATTAGAATGCGATTCAACGTATCATACATCCCAAAAAAGAATAGATTACGTTCTCTAACCTTGACTTCGGCATATTGTACACCTGGAGACCACCTGAAAAACAGCTATGTAAAAGAATTGTTGATTGAAAACTTGCAAGCTGCAGAATTCAAGGTGTAAAAGAAAATACAAATTAAATCAAAGTCATGAAAATATTCGACTGTTTCAGCCTCAAAAGCAATACGGTATCATCACAAATGCCACACAAACAATTTTTTCAATGTTAATACCGTTGAGGAAAGTGAGAGAATAACCAAGGGGCTTGATCCTAGCTACCTGCAATTGAAGAATGCTAAACTTCCAGTGTTCTAAAACCAACAAAAGCAGAAATGTTTTCCTCTTTTTTGTCTTTCATGCTGTTAGCCAATGCATGTCATGCTCACTATGCTAGCTTGAAACTACAAAAGAACAGCTACATTCAGACTACAACAAACACGTGGCCCGGCTGAGATATGCGAGTTCAATAAGTACAATTTCAGAATTTTCCCACCTAAGCACAACAATCACCGCAAACTTTGTAGTCCGTAACATAATATGTATGGCGATTTCAGAGCAAGAAAATAGCAAAGAGTTAACATCTTTCTTATCTCTGCCACCAAATGGCTACTCAGGAACAAATGAGAATGCATAATTGCTCGTCAAATACCCCACTAGTAAAAGAAAATTACTGTCCTAGATATTGTTTCAACTTCAGCTGATCAATAACTGAAGGCACACATGACTTTTGGCTTTGAAACATTTGTGGTAAAATTTGTCGGTAAATCCAGCTTCTTTTTTTGCTATGGTATATAATATATCCTTGTTAACTAGCATTCACTGAGAAAACAATTATTTTAGTCTGGAAAATGAAAAACAAAAACAATGGAGACAAAAATCAGAAGGAATTGAGATATATCTCAACTTGCACCAAACATTTAACTGGCATTTCAACTTGACCACTAAACGATACAAGCAGACTTGTGCACAAAACTCAAAATATGCCAAACCAAATATGAACCAGTTGGAAGTTTCAAGGTCCTCACTTTTTCGAAACCACTATATCTTTTAATTTCTCTAGCTTTTCTGGGGCAGTGTAAAAGCACTTTTCTAGCCGCTGATAACCGTACTATCTACATTAAAATAAAAAGGGTATTCCCTCAAAGGTCCCAAAATCAGCTGTTCATATTTCAAATTTACAAACGGGTTCTTCGGTTAAATCACTAACTTTTGCATTCTGCTCTGCCTGACAAGCTTTAATTGAGTGGATGACATAAAAGGTTGAGCCTGGCATGTCTTAAGTACAAGCCAGGAGGAAGAAACAATTATCTCCTCACGCGCCACCACTCGGGTGCTATTTTGTATTATGGAAAACTGCCAATTTTGTATGCATTTCTACAAAACATAGACAAAAAGTGAAATTTATTTCATACAACTGAAGGGGGAGAAACTATATTTGTTTAATCAAACAATTGTCTGAAGTGCATGAAAAACTTTAAACAGATCAGCGGAACAGATAAACGGTCAATAATTAATCACTCTGTACAACAGAGTTAAAGGAAAAGGATCAAGAATCCATGATCATAAGGTTGATATTAGCCAAGTGGGTACTTGAGAAAAAAATGTAAAAGAAATTTGCTTGAAGAGACATAAAAGGGTTAGATCTTAAAACAATAAGCATACCTCAACCTAAATTGTTATCTTTCTTCGTCATTAAACAGATCACAAGGCGTCAAATGCATGCATTGCATTGCATATATTCATTCAGTCAAGAAACCATTCACATGACAGGTTAGAGAAGAGGCTAGAGAAGATTGCAATGAAAATGAACCTCACCTTGATGTAATTGAATGTAAAGGGATAACAACACAGTTAGCTTCTGTTCTTGGACGATTTCGTGATAAGCGATAAAACCACTTCGACAAAATGCAAGAAGAGAGTGAATAACTGAAAAAGATCACAGGGAAACACTGAAGAGAAATACTGAAGGTTAAAACTCTAGAAAAACAGAGCCGCTACATACACAGAGCAATAGAGAGGGAGAGAGAGAGAGACAGAACAGAAGTAAGTGAAGAACTAGGAAGGTTTAAATTAAAGCTGGTGGCGAGATTGACGGTGGTTTTGGTTGGCAGGCAGGCAGGAAGAAGAGGACGAAAGGGCAATTTAAATGGCAAGAACATGGATGATACAAAAATATTTATAATTATCAGGTCTCTATTATTTATATTTTCACAAATAAAGATACAGTTTTTCCATTTTGTCAAAAGAGTCCCTACTAAGTAACAACTAGTAACTAATAACGATAGTGTGAATCAAGAAGAGTTTGTAACTTAACAAATAAAGATTTTTGTTTGTTTGTTTTATGTCATATCATATGAATTGAAGGACCTATCTGATACAAACATAAAACTGTCATTATTATGAAAAATTGAAAATATTAGGGACTTAAATGTGAATATATATCGTATAAAATTAAAATAACAAATCTTGTCTCCTTGTCTGTTTTGACACACTTTCCTCCAATTCCAAGAACAAATGTGCATGCATGCATGCATACATACAATCCAGGTTGGTTGAGACTTGAGAGAGACTTTCCAACAATACTACCTAACTGTTCTTTATTATTATTATGAATAACAGGGGAATCAAATCTTAAAGTAGTTGTAGAGAAAATGTTATTATTGTATAATATGTCTGTGGGTAACATGATTCATGTTGTTGATTCAACTTGTTAATGCAAATTTCAATAATAATAATAATGGTATTATTATTATTATTATTATAACATGTGATTATTTAATTTTTTTTTAATATCCTAATTTGGGTCAAAATTAATAGCTCATGTGCTATTATTGAGCAGTATTTTTGCAATAATTATATAATGGGCGTTTAAATACATAATTCACAATGACATGCGTTTAATAATAAGAATAATAGTAATGGATAGAATGTTATGGAGGCGGATGCAGTGGTCCTTGATGGATTGAGAGACCAACCAACCAACACACAAGTTGTCAAGGACACCAATCCCTCCCTTACACCCCCCCATGACATTATTTTTAAGAAGAGACGGACACAGCAGCATGTGGGAGCTTCAATATTCCTGATGCTTGTTCTTTTAACTACTCTTTCACCTTCATCTCTCATTTAATCTAATAATGTTCAAAGTTGGCTCCATTCTTCTCTGCCCATACATACATGCCTGCCATTGTACTGGGAGGGAAGGAGTGAGACTTGTGACGGCATCCAACGGTCATCATCCTTGGTTTCATTTCGTCCTAACCCTCCTCTACTACTATAATATACTCGTTTATGTCGTGCTATGTTATTATGAGCAGTTTGGTCTCGCGCGGTAATGTGATGTTTGGTCAGGATTTTGTGTGCCTGTCTCAAATTTCTCTAAATGATAAAAATCATTCTCTCTCCATAAAATCGCGTGATAACAACCCATTTGTTTGAGGATATGATTATGAGCAAGAACGAAATGAATACGCATCATTTCGCCTAAAAAAGGCATAATCAAACAACCTTTCCATTCGGTAAAATAATATCTTTTCCTTTCACATTTTATAATAAAATGGAGAAATTGGGTGCAAATGGGAAGAGAGAGATCGATCATTGCTACCTTTAAACTTTGAACTAGAAACAAGCAAGCAGGCCGGCAACGAAGTGGTGCACTTGTCCTACCACGAGACCCAGCTAGCTTAAATGAAAAATGAATGAGCCACTGCAGGGCCAGCATCATCCGTTCGAGAAGAAGACGACTACTGATTACTATTATTGCCATGAAACTTCCTGTCCACTTGTCACAGATCTTGCCTCAGCTAGAGAAACCGCCATGGCTAGCATCATCTGCTCCTCAAAACTCTCGGTAAGAATGGCACCTGTTACGTTCTGAAAGTTGCCTTCAACTTCATCCGATGGTGGCAACAACGAAATTCCACCTCCATCTTCTGTCACGTCAGAGCTTGCATAGCTGGTCCCTGCTTCAGCCACCTCTGATTCACGATCTACACCCCATTCTCCTTCATCCCTTGCCATTATCATCTGGCCATCATGTGATGTGTTAATTGAGCCCTCTGCAGGAGGACAATTTTCATCCCGATCCACCCTGTTACACAGCCTACTACTGCCTGAAAGCATGTTGAACGATGACGTATTTTCACGATGATTTACAAAGGATTCTCCACCAATTTGCTGACGCTCAGCAAGAGCAGCTATGGCACAAGCAAGACCACCAGAAGGGGATGATGATGAGCCGGCCATTGGAGACATGCTTGGATAGATATAGCGATCTTCTGTGACATACCGTTCCAAAGGAGCCGCATCACAATTTGGGTTTCTCTGTCTGCCCTTCTCCTGTAAAAGTCATTTTTGTGCAATTTCCAAGCATCAAGCCCAATGATAGATGTAGATTCGTTCAAAAATAATTCTTGGTACTGTTTTCATGGCCTGTCTTAAAATGAATTTATTACAATGATCCACTTAACAATTCAGCAACAAATCCGCTCAAATTCAAGGCATCCCATAACATTCAACTCAGATGACAATCTCTGCTCTGAAATGGGCCATTTCACTCCAAAGAAATTTACTTTTCCAAGGAAAATAGAAGTACAAAATATACTCCTCTGGAAAACTTTCATAACAAGGAAATTAATGTGACAATAAATAAGCCATTCAAGTAACTAAAGCAGTAAAAGCTTTTCCACCATCTTCAATAAATTCTTCTGGCTAACCAGATACCTCAGATGGCTCTGGGTCCCTTCAAAACACAAAGTTCTTTCATTTATTACCATCTTAATAGAATCCATGGGCAAACCAGGAAGAAATAAAAGATCAGGAACTTGGGTCCTCTCTTGATTTAAGCCCAATTGAACTTTTGAAGGATTTCTCAATGTTTGGCTACTATCAATAAAGTGCAATTGAGATTTCCTTCTCTTTCTACTTTTTACTAACAATCACAAGCTTAATTTTATGGGTTAAGTGAGAATCCATATCTCAAAATAAAACATCAATGTTTTCTACCAAATATAATGTGATGCTATCCAAAATAACTCTTTGCATATGAGCAACAACCTATGTTGGTTGCTTTAAAATCTCAGTAACAAAAATTTTGTAAATATAAACAAGAATCCAAGTTACGTGTACCTGAATAGAAAGCCAGATTGCTTCCATAACCATTATATCTTCCAAATCCAGGTCAAACTCATCATCCCTGCATATTAATTGCGTGATATGCAGGGAGTTATTAGATGCAGATTTCAAATTCTATAGATTACATCATTGGTTGAGATCACAGCAAAATGCTTATGCAGAGCATCCCTAAGGTTATAAATATGGCCTATTGTGCATGCATACATTCAGAGTTAGTAAATTAAGTGATGGAATGTTCAGACTGAGGATTATGATTCCCTATGCGTCTAACCCAGGGTGAGAGAAACTTTCTTTCAATATCAGTCTTCTCTTCTTCTCATCAGTCTCTAGGCTTCTATGCTTGGCATTTTATTCTTCACAAGATGTACAGGTTACAGTTTTGAGTTTTGTTAAACCCTCAAATAATCCACATGAGCATCATTTCTAGTCCTGAGAAAGAGAGAGAGAGAGAGAGAGAGAGAGAGAGAGAGAGAGAGAGAGAGAGAGAAATGAAAAGGAATAACTCAATACTAATTTTCTTTTGCAAAGATGTTGCACAATTCACAACTACTAAAACTTATTACCACAAGTTCAGTTCCAGCTTAATATTGCTCTAGTGACCCTTATCTTATTTTTCTTCAGCCAGTCAAGCTCAATAACAGACACACTCAGTGTGCCCATGTCATGAGTTTCGGCACATTCTACAATCAACAGCATATCCATGAGCTAAAGGTAACACACACAATTGCCTTGTCTCAAAATAGGAAATAAGAGAATTCTGAAAAGCGGCCTGGGCTTTCTCATTATGAAAAACATCATTTTATCCTACCTTGTGTCAGATAGTCAACCCAGTGGAAAGAAAAAGAAATTTAATAAAGGCATACTACTTAGAAGACCAACTTTACCAACAATACCGCCAATTCTGGTCTCCATCACTCAACCCTTCATGCACTTTTGCAAGAAAGAAAAATAGAGGAAATACAAAAGGAAATTAAAAAAATAAATATGACAAGTGAGCTTCATTCTACAAACTATAATCCAGTCCCTTCATTTTCTTCTTTAATTACCATTTAAAAAGACTTAATCCTTCCTTGCATGACAGCAGATGCAGGGGTGAATCTAGTTCAGGTGCCTTTCTTGGAGCAGAATGCGGTTTATTTATTTAACTTAGCTTTTGCTTCCTTTTCTTCTTCTGATTCAAAATAGATCTTGCGTACTTTCCTAAAAAGATAAGGCAAAATATATATGCTTTTGTAACAGCTTATGAGCTTAACTAAAAACAAAGACAAAACAAATTTTTGGAGCTCTTTCTTCCTCCCACTCTATTCTTTGATTCTCTCTCTAGTTCTGATTCATTAGGTTACATATAGTTAAATAAATCCACAATAGTTAAATATGACACCATCTAAATCAGACCAATATCTATATGGAAACCTTCAATTCAGCCATGGAGCCATAGGTTCAATTCAGCAACTTTCACTGTTTTGTGACTAGGTATTTGATTACCAATTAAGACCATTACAGAAACAACAATGACCATTAATGCAGCTTGAAATCAGAATGGCATGAAAACAGACAAGAATTACACTCACCCATTTGCCCTACGATGTGAAGGTTGCCTCATCATAGGAGATGAGCCCTGAAAAGAGCTGTTTCTCTCGCCTTCTACGGATATAGAAGATGGAACTGCAAAGAAAGAAAAATTATAAGATTTACCATCATCGGAGTGAATGGAACACTGATATACAGTTAGGAACCAAATTACAGAGAGAAGGTTACCTGCCGGGTTGTCTTCAACCTCTGCTGGTGCTACACTTGTGCTTGAAGTACTTAATTCTTGTCTTTTTTGCATTCTCTCTTCCTCATCTTGAAGTTCCTGCTGCCGCATCCTAATTTTTGCTTCTATGACTCGCTGCTCTTCCTGCAGAATAAGAAAAGAGGTAAATTACATTCACATTCCATTGGGCAAATTCATTATTCAAGCATTCCAAAATTTTGACACCAAAATAAAGCTTGCTAAGAGTAGCTAATCTTACAATTTGCTCCATGCCTTTTTCCTCCTTTGTTTTCACTCCTCGATACTCCACGGCATAATTTGTGGTTTTGCAAAAAGGACACCTCATAATGTTAAGTGATACAGATGTAACAAATAATTAAAAAATGGAAACAAATGGACAAAAAGGTTTTTTGTAGTTAATATTTGAACACATTGCATTGACACCAAAGGATACTGGGTAGGGCAGGTCGAATTAGGATTCTTCATCTGCAGAAAGCACTCTGGTGCAGAAGAGACAAATCAAATTTTGCAAAAACATTAATTATTATCTAATTTATGACATCAACACTCAATTGCAAGGTACACACATCTAAAGAGCAATTACCTGTACAAATGCCTTTCATGCAGCATCTTGATCTGTTGAGACTTGGATAATACTACAAAAAGAAGCAAGAAACACCCAGCTTGGCTTAGTTAGATTAAACTAAAAGGTCAGCAAACTAATCTATACCTTTTGACTTTCATATCCGCTTCTGGTTGGTAATTGAGGAATGGATAGCAAGCAAAATAAAAAACATTGTTTTTCATAGTTGTCCTCTTAACATCCCAGCAAAAAAGGGGGGCAACCAACACCACTTAGCCAAGTTGAAAATTCCTTTGCTTTACAGACCTAATTCATCATTTTACCCTCAATTTTCTAAAAACCAGAGGAGGTGAAAGAAAGCCAGTGTCAAATAGCCCAATAAGAACAGCTAACATGAAAGGCAATGATAGAAAAACACAAACCAAGAAGCAAATGGGGCATTCTTCAAGATCATAGCAACACTCTTCATCCCCAGGGTAGCAAGGCGCAAGCTTCGACTCAAGAATTAGCTTTCTAAGCTTCTTAATATCCACATCTTTATGAACATACAACCCCTGTGGCTTCGTGTACCTCTCATCCACCACTTGTCTTCTCCTTCCCAACTTATTACCCATCCAATATTTCCTCTTCTATCTTCTTTCCTTCTTTGTGTATTATTCGAATTACCAAAAAAACCAAATCAATAACAAGAAAAAGAATGGCAACTAAACATTTCTGCTTCAATTCAATTATTCGTTTGTTCAAATTGAATCGATAACATGTTTCAAAAAAAAAGTTATGCCGTATCTTAGACCTAATTCATGTTTTACAACACTTTCAGAACACGAATCCGGCTAAATTGACAGCAATTTGCTCCAGGAAAACATTTTCACATCCTGCAAAAACAAAAACGAAGCACAAACAACCCACAACTCCGCCAAAATTAGAAACTATAACCAAAAAACACCTTATAACACAAATTCACATCATCAAAAAAACCTTAACTCCGTTTATTTTTACATTTCCAAAAAAAAACTAACCTCATGAATCGTTTTATTAGCAGCCAAATTGGCTATACAACCTCCAACTTACAATGATTTCCACAGCACTGCAAGAATCGAAACAGAAACAGAAACAAAACAAATCAATTCCAAAATTACGGTAAAGGCATAAAGAAATTACCAATGAGTAAATAAAAAAAATTTGAAAAGGAAACAAAGAGAAGAGTTGAGTGATTAAAAAGGAACAAACCTTGAAATCGATGAAGCGAAATTATATTTGAAGGAGCAAAAAGAGAGAGAAGAGTCCGATGAAGAGAACCAAGAGATCGAGAGATATGCTAACAATTAGTGAAACACAATCAGAACTTTCTCTGTTATAAGTGACAAATAGAGAGAGAAGAAGAAGAAGGAGAAGAAAACAGCAGCCACCCCTCCACTGTTCTCCCCTCTCCTTATTTTTTCTATTTTTATTTATATATTATTGCATAATCAAATACGATATTTATTATAAATAATTTAAATTTTGTATTTATTTATTTTGTTGTCTTTCGGCCGCCCTTGGTCGGAAACTTTCGATGAGAGAGAGAAGCAAGGCACGAAACGGTGGATTATGGAGGAGAAAAGAAGAGAATCCATCGTCAGCCAGCATAAATCAAAAGGAGGAACACGCGCGGATTCATGATTTTGGATTTTGGTAGTGTTTGTTTGGATGGTGAGAAAATTGAAAAGAAAATAAAATTAGAATCTCAAACGTACCAAACCAACGATTCTCGTATTTCGTACGTCGATAAATGATAATGAAATAAGAACCTGCGTTATACGCTCCATGCAGTCGAGTGGTCATTTAAATTTTATAAAAGAAGCAAGGAAGATGGGCCCTTAAGTGGGTCACCCGTCGAGATTAGTACTACACTGTAATTTTGACTACGATTATATCATTGACTCGTGTCTTGATATAATTGTGACTACACGAGATTAGTCATTTAAGACCGTTAGATTAGTTGACCAAAATCTGCATCTATGAACATTGACTCTTGTCTTTTGTTTATACATGTATGATTGTTTATATTATCCATCCGATGTTAAATCTTTATTTTACAAACTTCATTGGGCGGTGATAATTATATTTATACAATTATTGAGTACGTACACGTGAGAAGGACAATGGAACTGTTGAAGAAGGCTTGGGTATTTGGTTCACCCAATTGGTTGAGGATGGGTGAACCATGGTTCTACTGTGGGTTAACCTCACGTGAGCTATTTGCTTGGCCAATTGTTACCTAACACTTGTACTTTTTTTATTGACAAAAATGACCTCATTCAGATTGTGTCATAAGATTTGACCTTTTCTTTTTTTTTCATTTTTTTATTGATAAAAATGACCTCACACCACGTTCCCTTTATTTATTTATGTCTTAAGAAAATCTTCTTCGCAAAAATATACCATATTACAAAATTTCTGAACAAAATCGATCTATGCGTAAATAAGTGGAAAAGAAAATGAATACAAGTAAAAGCCATACTCTTATCTATTGATTAGGATGAACAAACGTATGTATATATGCATTTGAATCGATTAATCCGCCCATAAACCATTATATATTTCAGCGACTGGCGGCATCTCTTTCAGCGATCTATCCAAATCATCGAAAGACAAATCTTTCGGCAAAAATAAATTGCTTCTGCCCGTTGCATTAATCCCGGCGGCGGCGGCAGATGCAGATTGATGTGTTATTCCTTCGTCCATCGTCGTCCCTGAGTACGGTCTTATTTTCCACCACTTCGTAGGAGCAATAGTATTACGAGTGTTTTTACCGACAGCCCCAGAATCTTTACCCGTCAATTCTTGCACAACGGATTTGAAGCTCGTTGCGTCCGTTTCAACATACTGTGTGTTGATCACTATTATCTTCAACGGCACCCTGCCCCCGCTGCGGCTGCAACCACCTCCTGACATGATAGACAAAACTCTGTTTCCTTGTCCGTCGACGGATTAAGCAATTAGAAAAACTCTCGAGGGTTTTTTTTTGGCTGAGTTTGCAGTAAGGTTTTGAGAACTTTTGGCTGAGATTTTGGTTGATATAAATAAGCCCGGAGAAGGAGAGGCGGAGAAGAAAGAAAGTAGGGATATTGGGTGCAACAGTACAAGTAAACACATGCGCGGAAGATGTTTGACAGTTAAGAAATGATAGAGAGTTAAGACAGTTTGACCGCTCCTCGGCAGTCCAGAAGGACAAAACCAAAACTACCTCGGTTTGTCGTTTATTGAGATATTATCATCTAGATTCTTAAATGCTATAATTTTCTTAAAAAGGACATACTTTGTGCATATTTGCCAAACATATCCCCATTTCTATTGAAAGAATTCACATTACTCTTGCCGACAGTAACCGCTGGTGCGGTCGTATTAATAGAAATTGAGGACCTGTTTGTTACAATAAATAGAAGTTGAAAAATTAGAAGAGACAATCCCTTTTTTCGTATTAATTAGGTCAGAGCACGCACTCGCAAACGGGGAAACCGTCATCTCCCGTGCACGCGACTGGAAACCACGTGGCTTTGACTTGGGTCCCACTTAAAATTGCCTGTTCTATGCAATTTGCATGCATGGAGGGTTAACAACTACAAATAGTGACAGTCGAAGACTCGATTACGTATAATGATTCAAACCAAGACTCCGTAAAATAATTGGGTCTATTCTAACCAATCATATTAGGATCAATGGGGGATGATTAAGGAAAGGGGAAAAGCTTAAGAACCCAGGCAAAACGACGAGGCCAGCAAGTATGAAGGAAGACTTACTGTCCAGAAAATGAACGATGGAAACTTCGATGAAGAGCAAGGAAATAAATGATGCCGTAGTTATGTTTGATTAAGACAATCCTTAGTGCCTAATTTGTAATGGTAAAATTATTACTCAATGGTTTTAATAGCAACATTTTTGAGTCATCAACGCAACAGAATTTGGGATTACAGAAAAGAGAATGATCATGGACGTAAATTGGATCTAATTTCACGTGCTAAAATCTGTGCTAATTAAGCCAAAACAGATTAGTTATCACTGAATGAATTAGTCGAAAATGATCATTTGGCGCCTGAATTTCTATCCAATATCCCCCATGTTTTTCCCTTTTTTACACCAAATTAAACTATTTATGGAAAGGGATTGCAGATTATGAGTTTGAATTTGCAGGAAAGGAAAATAATAAGAACCATTCATGGTATAAAACCTTGCAAGAAAATTAATTTTAAAAATATTACCAAAAACTGTTCTGCGAACTATAGAAACAAATATCCTGAAATTTTATTCAGTTATTAAATCCTGATTAATAAATTATCTATATATATAACAGAGAGAATTCCTGAGTATATTACAGAAGAAGAAGAAGGAGGAGAAATAGAAATGGGGATGGGTTTGGCAGTGGCTTTTGCTAGGGTTTGCATTTTCATGTTCTTGTGCTTGGCATTGGCTTCAAAAGCTCATGCCCAGCTCAAGTCTTTTGATGTAACCAATTATGGCGCGGTTGCAGATGGTCACACAGATAATACAAAGGTACTTCTTTCGAGTAAAAACACTTTCTGACAAAGATTTTAATGTTCTTAAAATGCAACAAGAAACATTTTTTCTTTTTTTTTGGTGGTTTTGATCGAGCATTGAACACAAACAGAAGTGCTTTTTTCACAGGCATTTTTGAAAGCATGGGACCTTGCATGCAAATGGAGAGGAAATGCCAGGGTTTTGGTTCCATCCGGGACATTTTTGTTGGGCTCGGTAACATTTAGTGGACCATGCAAGAAATCAGTTGCGTTTGTCCTTAAAGGTGGTCTGAAAGCTCCTAATAATCTGGAAGTGATGCATCCTGATCAATGGATTGCTTTCCGATACATCGACCGCCTGGTGTTCACGGGCGGCGGCACCTTGGACGGCCAAGGATCCACCGCTTGGGAGTACAACTCCTGCGCCAAGAACCCCAATTGCCCCCTCGTTCCCATTGTAAGAAGTTTATTCATTCTCTCTCTCTTTTACGTTTGCATTTGAGAATTCCCAGAATGCTCAACTTAATTACACTGTTAATTAAAGCTAACAATCTTTTTATTTCCATTTTCCAGTCTATGAAATTTGATTTTGTGACCAATTCAAGAATCGGACACTTAAAATCAGTCAACAGCAAAAACGCTCATTTGCAATTATTCGGATGCAACAACGTTAAATTACGCAACGTTAAAATAACAGCCCCAGAAGACAGCCCCAACACTGACGGCATCAAAATCGGACGGTCAAATGATATCACAATTTCCCGGATTCACATCGGCACAGGCGACGACTGTATCTCCATACTTCCTGGCAGCACCAATATCAACGTCACCGATGTGATCTGCGGTCCCGGGCACGGTATCAGCGTCGGCAGCTTAGGCAGGTATCCGAATGAAGAAAATGTGAATGGATTGACGGTGAAAAATTGCACGTTCATGGGCACGACAAATGGTGTAAGAATCAAAACATGGGCTTCTCCTCAGGTTGCCGTTGCTTCTGGATTTACTTATGAAAATATTTTCATGGACAATGTTCAAAATCCTATCATCATTGATCAGATGTATTGCCCACAGAATGATTGCAATCAACAGGTATACATTCTAAATGATTGCTTTTTTAACGTACTTGGAAGTGCTTTTGGGCCTCTTTAAAAAGCGCTTTTGACCGAATGTGTGATTCTCCTTCTTGTTTATATAGACTGCATCGCACGTTCAAATCAAGGATGTAACATACAGAAACATTTGGGGAACTTCGACTACAAGAGTTGCAGAAAGTTTTCAATGCAGTAAAAGCTTCCCCTGCAAAAATATTGTGCTACAGAACATTAATTTGGTGCACAAGGGAAATGAAGGAGCCGCAATTTCTTCATGCTCTTTTGTCAATGGAGTTTCTTTTGGCAAACAGATACCACCTTCTTGTTTATGACATCTCAGCATTGCATACCACCGGCGAATAATTTTCGATGTATAATTTGAATTTTCTGGAGCCTCAATGTTTGATTTCTATTTTGATTGTTGTTTCCGGCTTTTGAGGCCGTGATAATTCCGATAATGTATAGCATCATATCCGTACTGTATTGAGGACTGCACTTCTCTTAACGTTAATGGAGTTCCCATTTCAGATAAGCTAAATCAAAGTATATTCTGCCCTGGAAATTGAAGTTGGAAAAATATATTCTGGAGCAATGGAATTGAACAAAGTGCCGGGGCAGCAAATATCACGAATCACAAGTCACAAACACCACACAAGTGAAGTTAACAGTACTACTATCAAAGTAAAACTGATGCATTGTCAAAACAGGAGGGATGTAGATAAGGTGAAAAAAAGTTCTCAGAGATTGAGAAAACACTTCAATTTGAAGCAGGTCACCCATATGTTCAGTCACAGTAAAAAAAAAGGTTTGCGGCAGAAAAGGTGGAAATGCTGAAACAACGAGAAGTTTTACTACCCCTTGAAAGCAAGCAATTCTCTCAACTGGAGAGTAACCCAATTCCATCCATGGATCTTAAGATTCTGATGATTAGCTAGCTAATTCGTTCCTGGACAAGTCACTCGTGGCCTCACAGGTGTCTTTGATGGACTTACCCTGATAAATTTGAGGTGCAACATATGGTAATTTCAGCATCAGTCGCGATCATTTTATACACATAGATGTATTACTAATAGCAAATGATAAGGAAATCTCACCTGATGGGCTGCGCTCCCAGGACCATCCCACTGCAGTTTAGTGCAATGATGGCACTTTCCGCCTGTTCATGCAAACAAAGTATCAGATCGAGAAATGCACAAGAATATGATCAAGAAGCAAAATCGGAAGCATTATTGGTACATTTTACTTCATTGAATGCATAAACATCACCTCTTGTCCATTTCTTGGTATCTAGGATAAGTTAGAAAAAGAAAAAACAGAGGATTTCAAAGCCCTCGGCTCAATATCATCATGATTTTTCACATCATCCAAATCGTGTGAATCTTGTCCAATCTTGCTTAACCGAATCAATTATGGTTTTAACCCCTAATTCCTAGCACCAAACCAAGGGAGTTTATTCAATTCTCAGCTAATTGTACAAGACTATACTGCTCCCACATCTAATAAATGGGAAATAGATATTTCCAAATCCTAAAATTGCAAAGCCTTCATACAAGAACATATGAATAATCTAGCTAAACATATACTCCCATAAATAAGAGAATCACTGTTCATATTTATAAGTTCATGTTATCCATCATCATAACCCAAACTTGTATGTCAAAGCATTTACACATAACTGGAATACAAAATTAATTAATAATCCACATACACTGACAAAAACTTCCTATTAACAAAAATGCATGTGCCCAATAACCCTCTGAAATGGCAGCTAATAATGACAAATTGGCCACCCATAAAACACCCAAATATTTACAAGGACATCAAATAAATATCTTAGAGCATAAAACAACTTAATGAATGGAGCAAACCAACAGCAAAAACCCTTGACTCAAAACATTGTGAACTTAGCCCAATCTGGCAATCAGACATGCTTATAAATGGTAAAATCAGATTCAATGCCAGTTAACTGACCACTCAAGTTGAATAACAAAGTTTGTTCAACATAAGAACATAATTAGCAAGACTAAGAAAAATACAAAATTTTTTTCGTAGATAATGCTCAAGTATGAGAGCTGTCCTGGGATAAGATGAGATTAGGATTTTTATGGTGTTTTTGGTTTGAAGTGTGTATCCAATCAGGTGTTGGTGAGCAGGAAATAAACTGATTTCCGAATGATTAAATGACAACTGCATAACTGAATATTCAATTAGCCTAACCAAACAAACCGCTTCAGTTCAGCTTTTGGGTTTTCAATTCATTTTCAGTTATTTAACAAGTCCCCCAGGTAAAACTGCATTAGACATCCAAAGTTTGTGCATAGATGCAGTTGACATACAATAAATGATAATGCAACCTATATCGAATATATAAAGATTAACCCAGAGCCAAAACAATGCTAAAGTCATCATAAAAATATCAAAACATTCTCCATCCTTGAAGAAAACTGACCAAAACAAACTCAACAAAAGCTATACGAGTTGAATGGACATGATCTCCCAAAAGCCTCAGACGAGTAACCTGTGAATTAAAAGATAATATTGCTTATTAAAGAACTCTTTACATCCACCTGCTTTCTTATCTGACAACAGAATAAGAGTTAATCCAGTTTGGTAATGTTCTGACCTCACCACAGGCTCTTGCAAAGAAACATTTAACATCAGCTTGAGAAACCTGCATTCACAGTGAAACCTTTTAGCCAGGACAAAGACGGAGTAATCAGAAGTTATTCCAGACAAAGGCAAAACAGATGACCACAATGATTAATTTATATGGGGAAAAGAAAGAAGATACACAAAGTGAAATCAGCAAGGCATATCAGAACACTGAACAATCACCATTTCTGAAAAAAGGAAAAGTAGTCTTGCCTTCTTGTCAATATTTGTACAATAAACTGTTCTGCTACACATTTCCCTTTCATCTTCAGACTGCATTTAATTACAATCATTAAAAGAAATCCATAAAGGTAAAACCACCATAGAGAAAAACCTTAAAATATTGGTCAAAACATACCAAACTTGCAGTCCATATATCACACAAAATTAATTCAATTCTAAGCATGGACAAAGGATAACTCATTCATACTCTAGGGAGAAATGTAGGATTCACAGGAAGAATTGCAGTTTTTGAAGGTAGGACCCTGACTGGATAGTAGCCTAGCATTGTCCCACCAAGGTTTAAAGCTGCTCTTGCCCCATCTGTGGACACAAATTCCATGCAACAGGTAAGATATGACATTTAGCTTCGAAAAATGTCAATAACACACTTGCGTGCAAATTTGACTTACACTCATCTGCAAATTCAACAAATGCAAAACGAAGAACTGAATGTGGATCACCACAAACTCGGCAATCAACAACCTTCAACAATACAAAATTTTAACAACACTTTAGTGATGTCAAATTTAAAATTTCATTTATAGAAATCAAATCTCTAAAGCAACTGCAGCATGTATTGGAAACAGAAAATCACATGCAAAAGGCAAATAAGCATTGTTTTTAAGGCAACGTGCAAATACAAGTCTTATATTATACTATCATGAAGTAGTGAATAAGGCATAAGCATAGATGCAGAAAGATTAGCAAAAGAGTATCATGCATAAAGACAGATAAGGTATCCGCTCAATGCAAAAAGAAGAAATTTTAATCTAGTTTTTCTATGCAATAAGACATGGCCACCAGCATAGATTGAGGCGAGCCCTTAATACCTGTCTTTAGCAATTGTCCTGACCTGTAGGGCCAGAGCATGTTTGCAAATTAAAGCCTACAAGCTCAAGAATATCTCACAGAAAACGGAATACTTAAATAAACTCATCTTAATTTGGTGTCAATGAGCACTAGAAAAGAACAAATGCTGTTAATATAAACAAATTTTGACTAGAAACATGCTGAAGAAACACAAAAATGCAAAAAAGCCAAAACAAGAATGGACAGAAATGATAAAACATGTTGAGCAACTATCTGACAACTTAGCAGTTGCATATCCAAATTTCTATCCTTTAGAATGAAATATAATACAAGCAACAAGGAATATGCAAATTTCCTGCTGCTCGTAAACTTGTCATCTAAATGAATATTTTCTTTGGAGCAAAAACAGATAATAAAATTATGTATATTCCAAGTTAGAATTTCCCCAAACATTAACAGATGCTACCATAAGCAGCATAACTCACCTGTCCACAACTGCTAAATAGTCCGGCAAGCCTCTCTTCAGTAATCTGGAAGAAAAAATATAAGTGTTCTAACATTGAAATTTGAAAATAAAACAGAGAAATCATTTTATACTGAGGCATCAAAACAACAAATTTTAGCTACTGTAGCAACTTACACTCTGATCAATATCAGAAACATATACAGTACGTCTAATACTATCTTCTCGTTGAGCTCTAAAAGCTTTCCCGCCCAATCTCCTCCTTCCATGGTTAGAGTTATTTCTTCTCTGAAAAGAAAATTACAAAATTAAAATTCCAATAAACATAGTCAAAGAGAAAAAAAATTGTTGATGACTCGATACAACCCACAGAAAATTATGACATTCGACCACTTATACAAAACCAAATTTATATCTATTGACCCAGGGACAGAACACTAAGTAAGAAGCACCATTGAGATTACTTCATGAACAAATGTACTATAGATAAACGTCTGTAAACACTAGTACGAACAAAATAGGGTGGCAAAGCAAGCAAATAAAAAAGATACAATTTATCTCTAGAAAAAACTTGATAGATTTAATTCAAACCATATTAATCAAATGGGAAAAAAACAATTAAGGAAGAAAGGCCATAAACAAAGCGTAAATAAATAAATAAATAATGGAATAATGAATAACATAAAACTGCACACAAAAAAAATACCAGTTAAGCCTAAATCAATAATGGCGCCACAAAAACAATATAACACAAATATTATCATGCTTAATCTGAATTTTGTTGATCACAATCGTCTGAAAACATAAAACTTCACACAATCCAAACAGCATATACAGAAAAAAAAAGAAAGTAAAAACATAATCCCAAAAATATGAGAAACAGAAAAAACGTAAAAGAAAAAAAATATATTATAACAATAACAACAGCATGAAATGAGAATGATCCGTTAGTACCCTTCGATTATTGTTGAAATTGTCATTGGCCAACTGCTTGTTATAATTACCAAAATTGTTGTAGTTGACAGACAACTGATGATCAGTATTTTTGTGATAATAAGAAGGAAAAAATTCCTTGGCCAAAGGATTCAACTTTGTGAACATCTCAACCAGCTTTTGCACATTGAATTCTGATTCTGGTTTCGTTGTTTCCAAGTTATTGTTTTTGTTGTTGGCAGCCGCTACATTACCAGAAATCTCAGCAACCGCAGCCATAGGATCAGAAAGTTTGTAATGTTTTATCTAAAATCAACAAAACAAACTGAATTTAAAGAAAAAAAAACAAGTTCACTCACAAAGTCTTTTATTTTATTTTTCTTTGTTTTCTAGAATCTCACTAGAACAAGCAGAAAAACAGCATCTGATACTGCTTAAAAAGTTCTAAAAATACATACCCATTTCACCAAACATGGGAAAAAAAATAAAATAAAATAAAATAAATGGAATTGGTTGCAGATACGGACACACAACTGACAAAGGAAATGAAAATTAGGGTTTGTGAGAAAATGATCAAAGATTGACAGAAAAACAGAAACTGGGTTCGGATTTTCTCTTTATGGGCTTAGAGAAACAGAGAGAGTTGACATCACATCAAAGCGAAGGACGTTAAAAATGGGGAACAAGGACAGCAAACGTATGATAGACTAAAGCAAACCATATTACTGGTTATCCTTCTGTTTTATTTTATGTTTTCCTTAATTTTATTTATTTATTTATTTCAATATAAGAAAAATTACAAAATTGAATTAAATTCGATATGTCTTTGTTTATGTCATCTTCATAACTTCTTCTTGGCTTTCTTGGGATTGAAAACCCCTTCCCCTTCCTATCCATCCCCCCATTTATCTTTTACTTTTTCTAATTTCTTATATTATATATAAAAATTAAATCCAAAATATTCTCAAAATTTAAAATCATAATACAAAAATATCGTTAAAATATTAAAAATTTTATATTATAAAAAAATTAAATATAATTTATTATCAATAAATAAATTTGAATATCTCAAAATTAATAAGTGTGCGTATATGTATTAAAGTTGAACGAGAATAATATTAAATTATAAATATTATTAATTAGTATAAAATGAGAAATTTTTTTTATAATTTTAATTAATTAAAAAGTAGAAATCTGCCTAAATTTTATGGCTGAAAAATTCAATATCTCTCAAGTTAAAATCTTTGGTTCAGGTGACACTGTTAATTACCAGCAGCAGAACACAAGTAAATTAAATTATTCATGGAGAATAATTTCAGGGCAAGCAAATGAAAAACTTTGAAATCAAATACATTATCAGAGGTGGGAGGGTGGGAATTAGAAGTTAATTGAAGTCAATAATCACAGAGTTTAGTTTATCCTAAAACATCAAATCCGCCAATTATTCATGTAGGAAATGGGAAGAGACCTGAGAAAAATTAGTTATGTGATCTCCTCTGCAAAGTATTTAAGACAAAAATAAATTATAATTTAATAAAAAGCAACAAATATTTATTTTATGGGTGAGTTGGGGAATGTGGTTGTCAGAGCTTTAAGCTTTGGAATTGTATTAAAATGAAACAATTGCAGACATTCAGAATCATCTGTCTCTCTCTCTTTAAAAAAAGTTTTTCGTTGGGTTTTCTCTTTGAACTTGCACTCGGTTCTATATTCCGTCCCATTTATTTTCTGATTTTAGGAATGTGATGGAAGAAAGCATTGAATTGTTACGCATCAAAATGGTTGGATTTACAGTCACCTAATGACAAACCAATATCAGTTTGTTTTGTTCTTTTAAAATAATTTCTCAAGCTCAAGCATCCGTGAGGAGGATCAATCAAGAGAATTATTTTATTTTATTTTCCGGGAAAGTAAAGGAATGGGTGGCTGAAATTTGATGGGCTGAAGGATTTGATTATATTCTTCTTCCGATCTGCCATGCAACCCTTTTACCTTTTTTTCCTATTAGAAACTTCACAAGCTGCCTTTACTCAGAGTGGGAATTTAACTTGTCCTCCTTGAAGTTGATGTTACTTGGAAATTTTACTGAAGACATGATATCATATCATATCATTTTGAGATCAATCAAGCTTCGCAAGTTACTAGATTACAATTCTGATTCCAAATCAACATCAAAAACCAGAGGCAGAAATTTCACAATTCTAGTAACCAATTTTCTGCCATTGTGTTGTACAAGAATGAACTGACATGCCTTGCTGTACTTCTGTTATTTGTGCCACCACTCTTTGGAAATGCCCTGTAATTATGCCCGATTCAAAGTGGTGGATAAGCAATTCTCAGGTTTCATATGGCCTTGAAAAGAACCCGCTGTTCCAAGAAGATCTAACAAAACGCTCCTCATTTTTTCCAGTGAAACGGGTTTTAGTATAACGCCGTCCATACCAACTCTCATGCAGTTTTCTTTAGTCACCTTGTCAGTGTTTCCGGTAAGAGCTACTATTAATGGCCTTTCGTGACGCCTTGTGAACTTTTCGTGTATATGGACGGTGACATCATAACCATCTCTGCCAGGTACGCAGACATCCATGAATAACACCTTGTGTTCTTGTGAAACGACATGCAAGCATTCGTCGCTTGAACCCACTGTCATTACATCACATCCCAGGTGCATCAGGAGCCCTTTCGTTACTGACCTGCTAACACTGCATCACAAAATGGGTTCTGCATTCAGTCACATGACATGCAGCAAATGCCATTAATTGTTAATAGAATTAAACATCGCTCAGTTTCCACCACACTGAAAAATATTTAAACAATCAACGTTGCATCTCAGAGATTAGATGAAACTCTGCAAACTGTTATTTTTCTTCAATTATCATGGAAAATTCATTTTCTCGAGATTGTCACAACCTGACTAATACGTTTACCAGGCTTTCAGTCCTATGTTGTTATGGAATCAAACTCCTGATAAAGTAATAAAACACTCCAAAAAAAATCGGTGTATACATAATTGCTACATTACTGACCTGTTATCATCCATGACAAGGACTTTGAGCCCTAGAAAATTGTTTTGTCCATGTCCTGGCAGTTTTGGCATGAAAGAGAGCTTAGATTCATTTGAAAGCTCCAGAATCCCAGGTTTTACAATGAAGATAGCAGTACAACCCTTTCCAAGCCCTTCACTTTCAATCCAAATATGTCCCTCCATAAGATTTACAAACCTGACAACGCCATGTAGAGGTCAGAAAAATCTCAGATGCAATACATGTTAACCAATAGTATATATAAGATCTCTTCTGAAACGAGAGCTGCAAATTGTATGATCTAAATGATATAATACCTCTTACAAATTGCCAGGCCAAGTCCACTGCCACTAGAATTTCTAGTTGCTATTGTTTGATTTTGTGCAAATTTTGTAAATAAATTAGGAATATCTTGGGGGCTAACACCAGATCCTGAATCTTTAACCTACACCAGAAAAGAAAGTTTTGCTGACTTTCTCTAAGAATTGAGCAGCCTAAGAAGAATCTAATCAGAAACCAACCTGCACACGTAAATAAAAGTTATTTTCGCTTGGTACTGGATAGAAGTCAGGAGCTTGAGAATCTTGTAAAGATTCTGATTTCACAACAAAAGCAGTGATTGAAATGTTTCCCTCTTTTGTGAACTTCACAGCATTACCAACAACATTTAAAAGCATTTGCATTAGGCGCTTTTCATCACCAACAGCATACTCAGGCAGATCTGGAGACAAATTCAACATGATCAGTAACTTCTTAACTGATGCAATAGGCTTGATCAGGTTAAGGGCCTGCAAAGAAAAATAATCACATTGCCATATCAACAAACATATCCACAACTAAAAAATTCTATACAATTGCCAATGTTCACAAGGCAACTGAAAACAATTTATAATCTGTGGGAATGAATAAACCTACCTCCCTGAATACAGCATGAAGGTTAAAAGTTGCAATTTGAAGTTGAAGGCTACCATCTTCAAGCCTTGACAAATCTAATACATCATTTATTAGATTAGCTAAAAGATTGCTGCTTTTTAGGATTGTTTCAACCATCAGTCGCCGCTCTGGCATCAATTCAGTTCCTTGCAGCAAAGAAGAAAGGGCAATAATTGCATGCATCGGTGTTCTCATCTCATGATTCATAACAGCCAGGAAATCATTGCGACCACGAATAGCTATTTCCACTTCTCTCCTGGCCTGATCAAGTGCAATATTCTGCTCCATAAGAAGATCTCTTGCCCTTGTTAACTCCTCTAAGATTGCAGCATGTGAGAGAGCAACAGCCACCTGTATCAACAAAGAAGTTCCACAAGTAAGCTCACAAAAATACGATCATTTATTACAATCAAAGTTTAATCCTCTGGAAATATGAAAAAACGAGTAGTCCCTTGTGACCCAAAACACTTAAAATCTTTCATCCACCCACACACAAGCAAGCCAGGAGAAGGATTGGCCATCTTGCGTACACGGCAGTATTTCCAAGTGCAACCACAAAGCTGATCCTAATGGTAGAAATCTAGATGCAGTCCTAAACTTCAGCAGTTTTGGCTAATTGTAAAGTTGCCATTCTCAATATGTGAATCAGTAGATTAAAACTTAGCGGCCCGAAACATTAACCATCACAAAAAAATAGCACCTCCAAATAGACATACACAATTTCTATCTTGCTAGAAATATTCTCACTCCACATTTCCATCTTCCCTTTCAACCTTAGCAGCCTGAGGCATTAACCATCACAAAAAAATAGCACCTCCAAATAGACATGCACAATTTCTATATTGTTAGAAATATTCTCACTCCTCATTTCCATCTTCCCTTTCAAATTTAGCTTGGGTGGGCCAAGCAATTGACAGCAATTTTCCAGTGACTAAAAACTAAGAAAGCTCTGAGAAATCTATCAAAGGTACAGTTTTTCCTTTCATTTAATCAAATGTAGGAATAGATAGCAAACTAAAATAGCTCTTTAGATGACAAATGCCTCCAAACTTAACATTCCCAAGCAACAGTAGGCTGCTCATAATTCTATGATTATGTAAGCCTTCTGTCCATATAAGTTGTTCAAGCACTATACTATTTTGCTTCTCTTACAACTCAATAAGAATTAGCCCTGTTCAAGAAGGAAAAAAGGCATAGCTTATAAAACACACCAATTAACTAGAATCAGACAATTCACTATAATTAGAATGTCGAAACAAATGAATAAAATGATGCAATGGTTACATAATTTTTAATGAATTTTCAAACAAAAATGCCAATCACCTAAATAAAAACAAATTATATTAAAAGGGTTAACATACACCGTAGAAAAATCATTAAAATCTGATGTGTCAAATGTAGTTTTAGATGAAAACTAACAAAACCAACATATAGTGTTCTTCTTATATCACTCAAACTAGCTACACAAATTTACAAACTTCTAATTTTATATAGAATTGAATCAGCCATATGATTCAAGAAAATATATTGCCAGTATTGGCAATAGAGAAAGAGAAAAGATTGCAGGTGTCATTGGTGCTATGGCACATATCTTTGATCCAAATTCAACAACATTCAAATAACAGATACTATCCCCACAAAAGCAAGGTATACATGATAAAAAGATTGTACAAATAAGCTTATTCAATTTAATGAGATTAAACTAGAAGAAAATCATAATACATGGACCACATCAAAAAGTTTCAAACCTGATCAGCGACCACTTCAACAAGCTCCAACTCGTGGACATGCCACTGCCTTGCACTATCAGACGGAAGCATCAAAACCATCAAAGCATAATGTTTAGTTGAAAGTTCTGGCCAGTCATTAATTTGAAAATTTGAGAGATGCAGCAGTGGGACACGAACTGCTACCGCCTCCCCAAGCATGTATTTTCCTGCAAGAGGCCTTAACCTTGCCACCAGACAATTTGGTGATATCTTTACTGCTCGATTGCTACTGAATACTTGATTGATCACAGGAAGCTGGATGGGTACAGTGTATCCAACAGGATTCTGCTGATGAAGTGTATATGAAAGTTGAAGTTGCAAACCAGTACGTGTTGGCATCCACAATGCACACTCTTCCAATGCTAAAGTTCTATCCAATTCAACAAGAGTGGTCTTTAAAATTGTATGCCTGTGGAGAGTACTTCTGATCTCGTGAGTCAACATTCTAACGTGTCGTCCTGTTTCTTCCTGCATACGGATCAGGCCCATTTCTCTGTCAAGCTCTGCAGCCTTGTTTTTCAGAAACACTTCTCTTGTTTTCACACTCAATAAGTCAGGGATTATATGGACAAGCATAAGGGCGGTTGCACACGACACCACAGCAGTAAAAACCTTTGCAGTGGTCATAACTATTGCCACAGTCCTTGAATGCATGCTAAAAGTCCACATGTTGATAAGATGCGTCGCCCCGCAGAGAACAATAAAAGAGCCGAACTGCACAAGGACCCATTTATATGGGAACACCGCAGATTTCTTAACAAAGTAGATAAGTTCTAGAGGAATGCAGAAATAAGCAAGTGCAATGAAGAAATCTGAAATATATTGATATTTCATCAACAGGTCATCGGCTGGCCATTGTGGCTCAATGCAATTGCAAGACTCCATTTTGATTGAACCGCCTTAGCCAACACTTCCTCCTTCACATGCCTGCAATAAAAGATACAGTAATTAAACAATTACATTTAATGATCTACAAACATTTCACAGATGCAAAAGTAAACGTGCGGCCTCAACATAAACAGCACCGAAATTCAAGCTTTATCAATATGGTTAGTATCATCAAAATAATGTTGAATGGAGAGAGACCGCATAAGCTCAAACATCAGTTGGAGGCTCCAATTCCAAAACCACAGAAGAGAAAGAAAAAGACCGACTCAAATTTGTTCCTCTGAAAAACCTCAAGATCTTACAAAAGAATTCAAACGATCAGAACAAAAGCACAGAGAAGCAAAGAGCACTTCTGCAACTCAAACAAATCAACAATCACAAATATTAAGAAATTCTTCCTTTGGTAATCAATAAATAAAAAGCGAAAGGAACGCAAAAAAAAAGGTAGGATTACACAAACAGTAACAGACCTTCTTGCAAATTCTAAGCCTTTCCTCCGATCTTTTTTACCGGGCAAATCATTGCATCAACAGAAAACAAATAAATCAGATAGTCGCCGAGCTTTCAATAACATTAGGCATAGCAATACATAATTGCACAAAGTTCTATACTGTATTTTCAGCTGCAAAATACACAAATACAGTAAATAAAATAGAAGCTCAACTCGAGTAGCCAAAAAATAAAAATGAAACCCATTTGAAGATAAAGCCAAGAGATTCCAATTTCATAACAAAAATAAAATCAAATACCTCTTAATTAAAAAAATTGTAATTTGGTTGGAAAATTGAAGATGGGATGAGATTTTTTAAGCCCGTGAGTAACTCAGGAGACCCCACTTCTGACAAACTGCTCCAGATTTTGGGAGTCTCTTTTTCTACAATGCAAGGCAAGTTTGCTTTAAATGCAGACCAGAAACAACTGGCGGCAACCTAAGCTTACCAGGATGTGACTGTCGTTTGGTCACAGGACATACGTTCACCGTTCCTACTTTCTTAAAGTGGCAAACAACATGAGAAATGCTGACTGCCGTATGCATGGTCGCGTCGCGGCTGTTTGCAAATCTATTTTACTGCGTCATTTTGTCGAAAACGTGCCGGCCCATTTTTTCTGCTCAACTTTGGTCACAACCCTACTATCTACTCGTTTGCTTTCAATTAAAACAAAAAATACTAATTTTAATGGGCTTTGTATGGCCCAAATCAATGTTTTGGGCGGAAAGATGACTACATCAATTGGGCCCTTAATGGATTTGTGTTCAATCCGACTCAATTAATCATTCATCAAATAAATAAATAAATAAATAATTTTAATTTTTATTAAATAATTAAAATTAAAAGTAAATAAATTAAGCTCAATCAATTTTCAATAGAGTATTTAGAATAATAATAATAATAATTTAAGTAATTGTTTGAACTTTGAGATTTACATCCTATATACAAAATTTTAAAATTTTATACGGTAATTTTAAGATATTTATATTAATTAATTAATTTAATAAAAATAATAATTTATAAAAAAAATAAAAATTAAATTGCATCAAGATGAAAGTAAGCAGGTAATTTTAAAAAAAATAAATGCCAAAAAATCCACACCGAAAAATATACCAATAATTACGATGTGTTACTGTCAAGATGTCATAATATTCGCAATCTCAGTTCTCAAGAACGTAAGAAGGAAGGCAGGGCAAAGATAATGGGTCGGTTTACTTTTGACTTTCATTTAAGACTAAAGAAATCAAAACGCGGAGTCGTTTTTACACGCGTCCAGAACACAAATGGCGGGAAGGGAACTACTCGTTTTCAGGTGTCAGGAGAATCTGAACACACCAAGGACGTCTCGTGAAACTAACGGCTTCTCATTTTTGGCGGCAATGTTTAGTCATTGAACCGTTGACGTTAAATCGATATACTCTTTCAATTCATCGTTTTTAATAATAATTAATAATTAAAACGTGCTAACGGCATTATACAACGAACGAACGAGAACGAAGCATGATATTGACACCCACGTTGTGTTTATTTTTAAGTGTTTGTGATTTTCATCTTATTTCTTCAAGAAAAGGGTAGCTGAAAGAATCATAATCCACGATTATAAAAGATAATCCCAATTACCACATTAAGTAGTCAATCGCCACGACAAATATTGATTAATTAACGAAGATAATAATTAATAATTTTCACTGACATGTTAAATATTTGAATTATATTTTTTTAATTAAAAAAAGGACAAGAGGCGGTTGAACATCGGGTGGTGTTACGCGTGGCATGGAAATTGGGGTTCATTGAATTTGGTTCGCCAATGAAATATTACACACACGCTCGCGCGCGCGCACACGCAAGCTAGTTCGCCGGAGAAGAAGAGTAGGTGTTCCAGCCAGAAACTGCCAGGCGTCCCCATGTTTCTTTGATTAGATGGGCATCCACCGGATACTGTTTCATTCATTTTCTTTTTTCTTTAATTTTTTTAATAAAGTGAGTGTTAAAAGAAAACGTGAATAAAATAACTCCTCCTTCGATTGTTCTGGTTCTGCGAGGCATAACGACGATTCCCTTCCCTTTACTGGATTCCAGACAACAGTTTGAAGCAAAAAGCGTTGATTTCGGTCCGCCAGCATTATAACCAAGTTGTCTGCTTGTCTCGTGTTGTCTAAATCTGCCAAGGAGTAAAATATATGAGGATTGGCAAAGGGTAGAAAGTTCCACGGAAGTTCCTGCTGCTACTTCCTCTCTTTACAGATGTTGTAATCTCAGAAGGTTGCATGGAAAGTTCATGTAACGTCAAAACAATTCGCATGACGAAAAGACCCCCAACTCCCTCAATATCTCGACGGCTGTTTGAAAACAGTGCAAGTGGGGCCCATTCATGTTTGTTCTGTCTATTCTAAACTGCTTTCCCTAAATAACCATTGGCAGGACGGCTCCAATCCAAACCCTGTCGGCAGGCCCCCAGACAAGAAGCACGGCCCACTTCTAAAAGCCCTCTTGGCTCTTTACTCACAGTCCAATTTTATAATTTGCACGTTTTTCCTTCCCTATCCCCAATTATGGGGGGAATGCCACTTACTCTAATAAGCTTAGAGTCGGTGAGTGGGGGATGAGTAGGAAAACTCAAAAAGAAGAGGATTGCAAGTGACCAATGGGTGACACGTGAAAGCTTGCCGCGTATGGTAATTTGCACATAAGCTATATCTGTAATGGACATCGTGACATCCACATGTGTATACATCTTAATGGCTAATTCCAGGGATAACACACATCATGCATGCATGCATGCATAGTACATTACATATATAAACAACAATATAAGTTGGCGATTTGTGTTATTTTGGAGCAATGCAAAGCAATCATGCACAATATCGTTATCATTTGCATGAAATTTTGTTTGCAATAGTGGTCACTTGCAACTTCGTACACGTGGCGGATATTGAATCTTGAACGGTCTAAAATCATCCAAATGGAATCCAGGTAACTAACTACGTACGTGGGTTAACGTAGGCAAGTGCCTCTTTTCTTCCTCCTTTCCCTTTTCCCTGTTGTCCTTGCATGAGGAAAAAAAATAAAAATCGGTCCAGGTTTGGAAGGAGTTGGAATCTGGACAACAAGACGATGGTGGCCTGAAAGTGCATGAGACTGCTTGCTAGCTTTAGCATTGATGGTCGTAGTAAACGACACGAATAATGAAAACGTACAATGTTGTCCGAATTCATCCACTCACCTCGGCGTTTTGGTGTATCGCGGATACGCATTCTGCTTTCAAGCAGAAGATAACATTTTATTGTCCGTAAACCGCCAGTAATAAAATTATCCTTTAGACGGAAGTCATTGACTATTTCATTTTAATATATTTTTGAGAAACATATTTGTGCATGCATGCACAGACCAGAAACGAGAGAATCCAAGTAAGAAAACTCGTAGATCTGATAATTTTCTTGAATATTGGAGCCAGCTTCTGAGTTTCATGTGCAGGAAACCGTGTTAATGACATATTACTTAACAATTAATACCAATAATACATTAATTAATCAACTGCATGGTAGGTTCGTTGGTTTTGGTTTGGTCTTTCAGTCGGCAGTTGGGAGTTTTTTCTGGTAAAGTCGGTTGGTCCAACACGCTTTTAATTATTCCCAGTGCTTGCTGTTGCACCGCTTTAGGATGCACTAAAATCCCACTAACATCGAATTTACTTACTTAATAATCACGTGGCAGCATGTGGACACGTTACCCTGTGCCACGAGTACAATTATATCAAAGGAAGGCATGAAGCCCTAATAATTGTGGTCCCTTGCACGTGTTATGAATGCAACCAACCCTCCCACGAAAAGTGACAATCTCATGCACACAAGAACGGAGAGTGACATTCTATTAGTCTAATAATTTAGGTTTAAGTAATAATTGATGATTATCTGATAAAGCTAATTATTGATTAATTTAGATTTCTTCTAAGAAAACCAAAATTATTGACAACCCACATGCCTTGACAACATTATTTTTATTTGCAATAATCGACTAACACTTACCTTTTAGTCAGAGATTTATATACTTTTTTTTTAATTTTCTTAGTAGATGCTGCTAATGTGCTGTCATGTGCCAACCAATTTCGAACCAAGATAACTGCTTCCTTGATTTTTGTCTAACCCAAGTTTATTAACAACCGGCTGCATGTTTAAACGGAAAATTAAAATACCAGTAATCGCGTGATTTTTCCCACTTCTCGTGGATCGCACAAGCTTGATTACTGGAGTCCACGATGGTTTCGTGTGATTCACATATCTCAAGCCAATTAATTAACTTCCTTCTTGAAAATCTAATGGTGAAATCAAACGTGTTCTAGTTCATGTGGGTAGGTTTTGCCGCGTACAACCCACAATTAAACTCCACTGGTAGCACTACGTAGTAGGTTATAAACTCAAATCTTCCTAGCATTGTCATACAACACCTAAAATATTAAAAAAAAAGAGAGAGAGAGAGAGAGAGATTGGAGCGTGAACGCATCGCCGTCAAAAAGCTGACACGTGGACAGATAGCCTGAGAATGTTGGAAACTAATTAATTAATGAATTATTTTTAGAGATGGGATCCGACGGTGGATGTCGGGGCGGGAGGATCATGTCCGTCAAATCGACCGTTAATAATTTTAGTAAAGAATGCCGGCTTTTTAGTGGTTAAGGTCATGCATGACATTAGGGAAGACTAATCCCTCGTAATAAAATAAAATTAAATTAAAATTAGTGGAGAACATGAACTGAAGGGGGGAGGGTATGGTTTTTGTTTAGTTGAAGAGAGAAGGGAATCTCTGCCTACCTAAAAAAATTAATTAAAAATATTAATAATTAAAATATTAGTTGAACAAAATTTATTTACAAAAAAACTTTCTAATTAATTCTCGTTACGCATAGAAAAAGAATTATTATTTTTTAAAATATTTTATATAATTAATTAATTTTTATTTATTAAAAAAGAATTAAAAATATAAAAATAATTGAAATAAAAATTTAATTTTTTATTATATTTTATATTTATATACTATTACAGAATTGTTAAGAATTAATAATAGAAAAAAAAATCTATCTCCATAAAAAGACATGTAAATAAAGATGATGAAAATGGCAGAGATTGGGAGAGGAGCGTGTGGGACAGTAATTTGATGGAACCGACGATGGAAGGAGGGGGACACGTGTAGAGCAAAGGAACTCTCACTGTTTTCTCGTTGAGTAGTCAACACGGGGGTTGATACGTGTAACAGCAGCCGGTTACTTTTCTCTCCCCACTCAACTCAGACTGCAGGGGTGGTCGTGTTATTCAAAAGGAAGAAGTTTAAAGAGAGTGAAAAGGAAAGGGGTGGTCGTGTCAAAGAATTGAGCAAAGCTATGTTCCCAACACCTCGTGGAAATCACTCAATTGAAAATCCATTCTCTTATAATCGAACACGTGGCATTCTCCTACATGTCTACCGTGGACCTGCTTCCACTGGGTTTCCCTCCTTAAATACTCCCCCCATTCTGTCTTCCATTTCTCCCAACCCAGAGCTAAGACTCATAACCAAAAACATTCAACCCTCGCTCTTTCTCTACTCTACCCCAGAAAGCATTTGACTACTGCTACTACGTAATAATAGTGCTTGTGCTTCTTCATAATACTAGTCAAAATAGAGAATTACTGTCATGGCTTCGGCAGCGGCTACAAGTGGCACTTGGGTTGAGACTAGATTTCACCGATCTTCTTCTTCGTGTAATTCAATTTCTCTAATAAAGCCCAGAAGTTACAAGCCCAAGAAAATCGCTTCTTCAATTCAAATGCCTTCTATTGTTCATTTCCCCAAACAGTCTCCTAAATGTCCTCCCTCGACCACAGTTTCTCCTCCTATCGCTAAGAAACCCAAAGAAAATTCTTCTTCTTCGGACAAACTATCACCCCAAAAATGGAACCTTTTTCAGAGAGCTGCGGCTGTGGCTTTAGATGTTGTTGAAAATGCTCTGGTTTCTCAAGAGCGTCAGCATCCTCTGCCCAAAACTGCTGACCCCACCGTCCAAATCGCCGGAAACTTCTCTCCAGTGCCTGAAAAACCAGTATGTCAAAACCTTCCGGTTGTCGGAGAAGTCCCCAAATGCATTAAGGGCGTCTACGTGAGAAACGGAGCTAACCCTCTTCACGAACCAGTTGCTGGTCACCACTTCTTCGACGGCGACGGCATGGTTCATGCAGTCCGGTTTAACGAAGGCTCGGTCAGCTATGCATGTCGGTTTACAGAAACGAACCGGTTTGTTCAAGAACGTAGTTTAGGCCGTCCTGTTTTTCCTAAAGCCATCGGCGAGCTTCATGGCCACTCAGGCATCGCAAGATTGCTTCTTTTTTACAGTCGAGCTCTGTTCGGCCTCGTTGACCCTAGCCACGGTACAGGCGTCGCTAACGCTGGACTTGTTTACTTCAACAATCGTCTTTTAGCCATGTCTGAAGACGATTTGCCTTATCAGGTTCAAATCACTTCCTCTGGCGATCTCAAAACCATTGGTCGTTACGATTTTAATGGCCAACTTAAGTCTACAATGATAGCTCACCCGAAAGTTGATCCTGTTTCCGGCGAGCTCTTTGCTCTGAGTTACGATGTTGTGAAGAAGCCCTACTTGAAATACTTCCATTTCAAGCCTGACGGCAGCAAGTCTCTCGATGTCGAAATCCCTGTTGATGAACCAACAATGATGCATGATTTCGCAATCACGGAGAATTTTGTGGTGATTCCTGATCAGCAAGTTGTGTTCAAGTTGCCCGAAATGATTCGTGGTGGCTCCCCGGTGATTTATGACAAGAACAAGATGTCAAGATTTGGGATTTTAGACAAAAATGCTACTGATGCTTCGCAGATTAAGTGGATAGAAGCACCTGATTGCTTCTGTTTCCATCTTTGGAATGCTTGGGAAGTGCCAGAAACTGATGAACTTGTTGTGATTGGCTCATGCATGACTCCTGCAGACTCCATTTTCAACGAATGCGATGAGAGTTTGAAGAGTGTTCTGTCTGAAATTAGACTCAATTTAAAGACAGGAAAATCCACTCGTCGTCCAATAATTTCCGAGTCAGAACAAGTAAACTTAGAAGCCGGAATGGTGAACAGAAACATGCTCGGAAGAAACACTCGCTTCGCTTATCTAGCCCTCGCAGAGCCATGGCCTAAAGTTTCTGGTTTTGCCAAAGTTGATCTCTCAACTGGAGAAGTAAACAAATTTATCTATGGCGATCAAAGGTATGGCGGAGAGCCTCTATTTCTTCCAAAAGACCCCAATTCAGAGAACGAAGATGATGGCTACATTCTCGCCTTCGTACATGACGAAAAGGAGTGGAAATCAGAGCTGCAAATAGTTAACGCCACGACTTTACAGCCGGAAGCTACAGTCAAGCTTCCTTCTCGAGTTCCTTATGGTTTTCACGGAACATTCATAAGCGCCAAAGAATTGGAGAAGCAGGTCTAATTCAGTTAGTTTCTTGTAGAAAATTAGCATATTTTTAGGAGAGATTTTACCAGAGGGATTCTTGCATATACGTCCCCGGAAATCTGCTCCTCTGTTTTACGTTTAACACCCTGTTTGGTGGGTTCTGCTTACTTTTTACCTTTGTGTTATTGCACGGTGAGAGGTTTTGAGAGACCAGCTTGTAGCTTCTGGGTGTAGCTAGTATCGAAGCTCAGCTGGTTTTCTGCTTATTCTTTCACTATTGTGTACGAGTACATAATTACCAGAACCTCCATGTCTTTTTTCTTCTCTGTATTCCTCTGTTTTACTCCGTTTCCCATCTGTAAAATAGTAGATTTTACACCAATGCATAGTTCTATCCTTCTCAAAATTCAGTGTATTTTGTGTTTCTTTGATTTGTGAGAGATGTCAAATTTAAGTGCAATGAGGGTTTCGCTCTTCCTCCTCGATCAATATCTACCAAAACGGACCAATGTCTTTACACGGGATCACAAAGAGTCAATTCCTGTAGATCCTTGATTGATTTCAATGAATTGGAGAACCATAACAATAAAGAAATGAGATCGAAAGACGTCGACTTGTATTACTGGGCGAATCCCTTTCCTGAAGAAATCACATTTTTGGCAGGATTTGTTGGCAATCTCTCAATTGTTTGGTTCATCAACCTACCAATCACATAACGAGACACGATGGTACTATCAAACACAAGCTCAAAATATCAAAAACACTAAGATAATTTACCTGCCGCCTTAAATATGATTTGGACTTGATTGCTATTTCATCATCATCATCTACTGAAAATAACTTCAAGAAAACATATCAATTTTTATTTATTTATTACTTTTTAAGTCAACTTTGCCAAGTTTCCAAATTGTAATGAATGTTACAAGCAAAGTGGTATATGCACAATGTTTTTGTGATGCCATTTGGACATTCCATGAAATACCGATGAGTTCTTGCAATATCTGGCAATTTCCCTTTATTGACTTATCGGCTTGCTGTGGAGTAAGATATAATGCAATAAGAGCACAGACTAGTCATGCAATTTGTTGAGAAAGGGTAGCTTTTCTTCTTTCTTAAGTTTATCCTCACCCAGATCAAATAAAAAAGCTTGCTACATTATTGGAGAAGGAACAGAAGAAGGCAATGATTCTATAGAGTACTCTGTGTGTGAATGTTATCCATGTCATTATGCAAGATTTGGCTAATTTTAGTGGTTAGATATTAGTTGAGCAGGGGCAGGGAGATTGTAAAAGTCAAGTGAAAAAAGAAGGCAGTTGAACATGTAGTTTAATTAGTTGACTTAATTATTTTTTAAATTCAAAAGTAGTTAAAATTATCATATTATTTATTAGAATACTGTAACTAAATATTATCTTTTATACTAAAAAGAAGAATAAAGTTTAAAAAATCAATACAACAGAAAGAAATTCTTTGTTTTTGTTGCTGATTTTTAGCTATTTTGATAATTTAGTTTCTTAACTATTTTCTTTAATGATGGTTAGATATTTGTTTTGAATGACTCGTTTGTGTCCATTATTGGGGAAGCTCTCGAGTAGTGTTTTGGCGTTTGGGCGGTGCAAAAAGTTTCATTCCCAGATGGGGTTTTTCATCATGCCATTTGGCTCCACAAGAACCGAAAGGAATCAAGGACTTTGTCCACTGGAAAACTAAAAGCAAAACAGTGCATCTAAGATTGGGGGTAAGTTTCTTGTCGTTGTGTGCGCACATTGAGTTTCAGTTTCAGCATGTAGGATGATAAGTTTGTGTGTCTTTTTTTCCATACTCAGCAGTAAAATGGTTTCCAAATTATCGGTATGCAGTGCAGTGACAAGTCATGGTCTTCTTTTTGTTTTTATATCAACAAGCAATGTGATTTGCATTACGCATGGTCTGTCACTGCGAGGTTGAAATCAAACATGGTCGCTTGCTTTTGGTTAGACTTTGTCAGTTCTGCTACTTGCAGAAACAGAAAGCAATTTGATCCGAATTCATTCACCCTTAAATGGTTTTTCAAACCGGATTAAAACTCAGAATAAATTATGGGTATGTTCGGGAATTCCACAACACTTGGTCATATAAACTATAATTATTTGTGCTTTCTTGCGAGTGTTGGCCACAAAGCAGACTTAGCAAATTACAGATTACACTTAGCCGCAGTGTGTAACTTATGAAGGAAATGCGGCGAAGAAGGCAACGTAGGAGTTTCCAGCAGTCATCTTGTGTTTGATGTAATGCGTCCGTTTCCTCTCAAGAATTTATACCAGTGAATTAATGCATGCCTCCTCCTGCTTTTAGCTTCCATAAACAGTACTTTTCTTCTTTTACATTCATATGTGGAATAGCTTTCTATAATCTACCAGTATATACATATATTTTCATTCCTTGTACTTAAACATTCATGACTTAACCCCACATCTCTCTTACAATTTTATGCGACTGATGTGATTATAGGAGGAATTATATATGATGGTGATTCTTTTTGGCACGACCACATGAACATAAGAGGGAATTTGAGTAATAATCTATATAACATAGAATCTCTTTATTTAACAGACTTGTTTTAAATCGTAAAGTACAACAATAAAATTACAATGAACTGTACACAAAGATATCTCTCATTCTATGTTACAATGCATTTTGAATTGGAAAAACTACTATACATGTGATGCATGTGGATGATAAGAAAATCTCTATTGAATTATTACTAGAAAAAAATATGAAATTGCACTTAGCATCTCACATGGTTAGAAAATCTACGATGCATGTGATTCATGTGGATGATAATTAAAAGAGAGAAGCAAATCTCTTTTAAATCATCACTTGTGAACGTTGCATGTGAATGACAAGAAACAAACAGAAAAAAAAGAGAGAAGAGAATCTCAGTCAAACATTTCAGCTGCTCTGCTCTAAATATATAAAGCAGCGTGATGTCTTCAGTCAAACAATTCAGTTGTTCATGCATGGATTCGATTGATTTGATTTCCCCTCGTGAAAACCATATATGCCCAACTCTTTTAATGGTTCCTGCTTGCATATGCGTCAATGAATCAATTTTCTTTTTCTTTCGTTTCTATTAAAGTTAATATGAACTAATTAACCAACACTTTTGCGATATTTGAGACCTGGAATCGTGATTGAATAGGACAGTCTGAAGATGGACATAGATTTTTCGCATGTCTGCTTGCAATTTCATTGAAAATGAATACTAGGGATGATCATATCACAACATTAAATTGCGAAAGTTTTTGCACAACCTAATGCAGCCAGCTATAAATTTGAACTCGTCAAAGTATATGCAGAAGATTCTATACTTGGAAAATTTTCCCATGAACGGAAATTTCTCGGAAAGTGTCATGAATTCAGCCAAAAAATAGGAATCAAATTATCACTATCAACTCAAAAACTAGGGTCAGAAATGGGCGGTCTTATTGCTTTCTGAACCACAATCGAAAAATTCGGATAATGCTTACGCTGCTTTAGGTAGAGAGATATTTTGACAATACATACATATATATATATATATATATATATATCTGAGGCTGCTGCATATCGAAATTGTGGCCGTGGTTTCTCTCTTAGAGACGCGTCAACTCTCATACGCGAATAAGCAGCCTGGGCGTGAAACTGATACAACCACGAAATTTTATTGAACAAACTCTATATTATGTTTGCATGGCTAGAATTTTCTTAGGATTTCAGCTGTCAAGATAACAAATTCCTTTGAATAGATTGAAGTTCACATGGGTACTACTCGAGAACTTTTTGGCCTTAGGTCAAATGGCTGACATATTATGCATTAATTGCATGGAACAATTCTTATACATACCACAATATCATATTGTAGACGAGCAATCAAGATGAATGAGTAATTTGATATGGCAGCGCCATCGGAACCGTTATTTTCTGCTTTTCACCGAATATTTGCAGACACCAACATTTTCCTAGAAACCATTACAAGAGACAAAACAGTCAATTAAGCGTCGATGGGTCCCGACGTCGATTCTACTGTGGAGATCAAAAGCTGTCTTCTGAATATTATTGCAAGAACTGCTACGTGGCCTTGTCCCGGCGACCAGTTTCCGTCCATGTCATCTTTTCGAATGGGAAACCCGTAAGCCTAGCCAATTCACTGACTTTATTGCATGCATCACCCATACGAGTTGTAGCCTAAGCACCGTAAGAAAACAGAATTTAAAAATCGTGGCACATCATCTGTCCAGCAAAAATCGCAACAAAAACTAGTTGCTTGGTCAGAATTGGATGAACTCATTCCGGGTTCTTGATACAATGATGATAAGTTTTAACAATGGCGCTTCGACGTGTCCAGCAATATCTACATACATCAACGTTTTGTGACAGTATCATGTTGCGAGTCATGTGCATGTTTATCAGCAATGATCAGCTGAAGGGACTGATCAACAAATGCTATCATCATCTTTCATTCGTCGACAAATGAGTGATTTAGACAGCAAAAGACAGCTCATATAGCACGAATTTTGTTTGAATCTCGCAGGAATTCTGCAAGAATATAATAAAAATCTGAGTTGGAGCTTGAACATGTATCAAAATCACTTTCTTTTTTTCAGATATGAAGTCAAGAATTTGGTGATTTAGATGGAAACAGAAATGTACGCTGAGGATATACGTTATTTTGAGAGATATGTTAAACAATATATCTGAGGCTGCTATCAAAACAAACACTTATCCTGGATTTGGAAACGCATGGAGCGTGAAACTGCAACAAGAAGATTGAATCAACCAAATTGTGGCCAAAAATTGCCTGTAAAAATTGCATCAACTCCAATACATAAGCAACCGCTGCGTAACTGATAGATGTTACAACCACGAATTGAACCATCGATAACCTTTATCACAATTTACAAGGCCAAGAATTTTCTCAGGATTTCATGGTTGCAGCTGTCAACATCTAACTGATTTCGTTGGATAGATTGAATTTCACATGGGATTTTAAATTTCTACGTGTTTGCTGACTTGATTAATTAGCAACCATTTCTATTTTTCAACTTTTTTGACAGGAACGTTGCAATATGCAATTCTGTCAATCAAATTCTGGTAATGAAATACCTTTTTCAAGGATGCTACCGAATTATATATGGATACACGCAAACATGTCAAGGACATTCATGTCCCAGCTGTTACAACCACAATTATAGAATCTATCATGCTCAAAATTTTTAACCCCTGACCCTCAAATGCACTGAAAGAATAAGCACTTCACTAGAAAACAGCTGCTTTCGGCCGAATTATATGAAAGCTCCAAAAATTTTCCTGGAAACAGCAGAGAAAGATTGGTATAAAGGGAACAAATATACAGTAATTACGTGTCGATGCATAATTGAACGGTCCAGTAAGGGATCAATTGCGATGACATCGGTATTGCGAATATCAAAAGAGAACTTTAGGGTTACTGTCAGAGAAAATGCTACGTGTTGTGGTTCTAGTGATCCGTCGCGGTCCATGTCAGCTTCCCGATGTGAAACCCTAGCCAATTTGTTGACTTCACGGCATGCCTCACCCACACAAGTGACAGCATAGACTCCATTCCAAAACCCTAATTTAAAAGTATCTTATCTATACATCACGAAACAAAATAGCTAAACAAAAAGACGGCTTGATTGCCTGCAATTGCAGAGATGTTTTCTGGGTTCTTGATAGGACAATGATTTTAGAAGTTTTAATAACGGAGACTCAACGTGGCATATCAAACACCAGAAACAAAACATATTTATTTGTTTTTGTAACTAAATCGTGTAATGAAAACATCACAATTTGGTACTTCGTCTGATCGTGTAATAGAAACAGATTCCATGGACAAATGATTCAAGCCTTTCCCTGAACTTATTTGATCGCGCCAAAAATGAATGACAGGCACGTTCCGACAGTAGAAAAAGGTAATTATAGATAATCTAAGGTCATTTTACAACGGGGACAATATTGATATTGAAGTAGAGTATTTCGAATCACATACATAATATTGTTCGTTCTTATCCAGAAGGTGCATGAATTGAGATCGAGATATCACCAACATATACATAGATACATAAATTCATATATTATGCTCGAATTAAGGGAGGAACAACTGAGAAAGATGACAGGTTTGACGGGGAAAAACCAATAAGCATGAAACAAGGTACATTAAACACAAACCAACTTTATAAATACACTATTTCTCACATATAACAATGTGGCTTGCAGATAAATCAATGATTTTGCGTCGTACAAACCCGAATTTAAATAACTCCTGGAAATGGTCAGCAGGATAAATTCGCTTAAGCAATTTCTACACTAGAACAAAACTGCATTTCTCTTAAAGAAATATATCAAGAGTAGCCTCTTCAAAAGTCATAGGGAGGAGCTGCCTGCACTAGGAACCAAACTTTCAGTTAGTTTTGGGCACATGATGTATAAAAACAAGCAGTATAACTGAATGAATGTGCGTATGAATACAACAATGCACAATTCGCAACACCATACCGTGAAATCAACTAAATTGGTAGCCGTAAATACTCAATCCTCCTCCATAGGTACATCTGGAATATCAAACCTATCTTCCTCAATTGTTTTATTGATCACAGAAGAAGGACGAGGTATGAAAAGTCAAGGAATCAAATCTTTGAATCAGGCTAATAAAAAAGTAAATAGTTTCTTGATGCTCATTACCTACATAAATTATTAGTGATGTCTGATTAGAAAAGACCTACAACTGCAATGAATGTGTGCATATATCAATCGTGTGACTTCAAACCAAATGCAAATGCTTCAAACTCTTTTCTTCTTCAGTTTTCTTTTTTCCATTTACAGTAAGTGATGTTAATAACATCAAATGCATCAAATATGATCATCAACTATGCATCTGATTGTATGAATTTTTTTGTCCAAATATCATATTTAACATAAAAAATTAACTGGAAGGTTAAGCAAAAGGCAAAGGATATATATTGACATAAGATCATCTTCCTTTTCACCACGATTGCGGCTACTTTCAAGCTCCCTTATGATTTCAGGTGTAACCTGCATTTAAAGAGGGAGCACTGAAATCATATACAGCCCAAATTATAATACTCTATAAACCAGAGTACCCAAGAAACACAAGAAAGAGATCAGACAATTATTGGTATTAGGGGCAACGGTCTTACTAATTTATGTTTTTGAATTTTAAGTAGAGATCTAAGGTCATCTTTATCTTCCTTGTGCAGTTCATTCTTGTACCTGAAAAGAATTTGACACAGCAACAATATCAGGGAAAACCCCATGTGTCAATCATTTTGATGAAAAATACTATATAATTGAAATAACAACGGAAACATTTTATAAGGAGACAAACAAAGACAAGATATACTGGTCAATCTATGCTCTGATATTCTTTTGGACATGCCTCAATGTGTAAGCTAACCAACTTACTAACCTCTGTACAAATGCAAGAAGTGACTGGTGCCATATTACAGGCATTACTCGTGTATCCTCAAGAAATCTCATGAAATGTGCAACAATAGCATCTACTACACGATATGGCAAACCATATTTCTTTTCTAGAAGAAGCTTTATAAAGTAACTGCAACCAATGAACAAGACAACATTATTAAGTAGCTTTCAGCTAATCTTGCCACAATAAAAATCAGATTCCTCAAATAGTTTATCTTTTCCAAGCACAAAAGGAGAACTCCTTTGATTAATCCACATTTTATTTACTACAGATAAAACCTAGATGCATACAGTAAATCAAATTACTTTGTCTCTCATCTCAAAGTTTCAGTAGGCAATTATACATGTAAGATACAAATATGGATACCTGGTTGTACCACAATATTCCATTTCTGCAAGCTTCAAGAGGGCAACACTGCAATTCCAAACAGAATTTTGAGTTCAATAGCTCACATATACATCAGAAATATGAAAATTAAAACACAAAGTACAGTCAGCTAGACAGATAAAGTATCCAACCATCTATCTTCTGAAAGAATTACAAATATTCAAGGTATCAGCAAGATATGCAAAGAATCAAATTGCAGAGGAACATATCAAGTTCTATCACATATAAAAAGTGTTTAAGCAAGAAAATCAGAACAAGCAAGAACACAACCATAGATATTGAGCAGCAAAGAGGACGAGAGAGTATAAATTTATGATGAAAAGTTTGCAACAATAAGAGCTTTGGTAATGCCATATCTTATAAAACAAGGTTTCTTTTTTTTCCCCCTTAAAAAATGTGGTTATTGCTAGCACTAAAAGATAACTGTTCAGCACAAAATCTTTACACAGAGTATTCTTGTATCCAATCATAGAAGCTTCAATCTAGCCCATCCTTTCTATGAAAATTATGTCAAAACTGTTCGATAAATAATATCATCTACAAGTGAGAATTCCTTTGCAAGGATGGCTACACTTAAAACCAAGAATAGGAATATTTTAACCACTGAGATCAAATACAGGGGTATATCCCCTGAAGAAGAAAGCACCTAAAGGATTCCCTTCACAAAAACATACCAAAATATTGCACTCTTAGGCTACACAGAAGAAAACATAATCTTTATGATGCATTTTGCATAAATAGAAACAGCATATTGATGCAAAATGCCTTATTTTGGGAACCAATTTGTAGGTTGCATGTCATTCACCAGACTGCCATGCAAAATCCAGTTTTGAAGCTTCTATCTGTTCCAGAGAAACAGATGTTTGTGTGTGAAATCATTGTCACGTGACCTCACACCTCATATTCTAGCCGTAAGTAAGCAAATACCTCCCAGAATACACTACATTAGGGTTCCTTTATATTCCAAAGGTTAGGCCCAGAAAATAGAGCATACCTTGAATGAAGCATCGGAATGGAAACCTTTTGAATAATGCTCCCAATGATGACAGCTTCCCTGAGGTTGCAGGTCCCTGACTGAAAATCAGGTAAAAAGATTAGTACAGATTCCAAAATTTGTCTACCCTATCAAGATAACAAATATTCCACAGCGAGCATCCCAAGCTTCCAATTATGACTTGCAAATACTTAAAAGTTGATTGATTGGTAAATAATGGTAACTAGGCAAGCAAAAGTAAATGAGGCAGTCTTCTGAAACAGCTGTCAACAACCAATGAATGCTAAGAAAAGCAGGCATTGGACAATACAAAGTCATTTGATATAAACATAACAAATGGAACTTGTGCATGCACTATACATGTGTAAATATGTATATGTATATTTACATCAACATGTATGCATGAGGCTACATATATGCATATATGATGGACCTAACCCAAAGTCTCATGGGGATGTATACCTTACACAATGGGAACAATATTCCCTTGTTGAATGCAGCAGGTTTGTACAGAGATTTCTTCAAAGCTTGATATAGAGCAAAATGCAGCCTTTTATTCTTCCGAATATCATCTCTGATCCGAGGAAGCAAAACAAGCTTGTAAAAGCGTTCTGCCTTCTTAGCACTCAAGTTAGAAGCAAAGATTCGTGTGGCTTGATACATTGCATTAGGCGTCCATTTTTCAGGTTCTGTAAGGTACAATACATCCTCCCACATTTGCATTGAAGGGATGTGTTTAAATGCTTTGGGCATTTTTCCTGCAGTGTATTTACTAAGAAACTCGCCAACTCTGCACATTTTGTTAATGGCACCCTAATCAACTTTCTCTTACCATATTGGGAAAAAAGTCCCTTTTAACAAAACATCCCCAAGACATGGCAAACATGAACATATTGCTTAACAGCAAAGCTAACTTACCCTTTATACAATTTGATGAAGGACTCATCCAACTTAAGCACAGGCCGTGATTCTGTAAAATCACAAAACAAACAGAATATTAAAGATTGAAAGTTATAACTAACACAATCACAAAATGAACAAACATGACTCTTTGATGATCAAGAAAACATCAACCTGAAGCAACATTTACATCATTTTCTTTTATTTTTTTGATGATGAGATCCGCAAGAGTAAGTTGTGGACCCGCATCCTTTGATAAGAATGCATCCAGCAATTTCTCATCATCCTCGTCAATCTCTTCCTGCAATACATTTTTCTTATTTAATAAAAGAAAAGGAAACTAACCCTTTAAGTTGTGAAACCAGTTTTTCTATTTATCAAATAAAAAACAGATAATTTAAATGTGCATGTTGACCAAAAACAGGAATTTGAAAAACGAAATTGAATATTTACAGTGATAGATAACATGACCTCATAATTGCCAAATTGACTTTGCGTCTCAGAAAAACCACCAAAATCATCAATATCTTCTTCTTCTTCTTCTTCTCCTCCCACTCGACGCTTACCCTGCTCTTCTTCAGCAAAAACGAACGCGTTTTTGGTTGCGTTTGGCTCTTCGGACTCTTCCAGAATCTCTTTCTGCTGAGCCAAGGCTTCCTTCAAAATCTTCGAACTCATCCCCGACGAAATCATCTGTACAATCCCAAAATTGAACTAAACAAATAAGTATAGAAATTAATTTCATAGATATTGAAAGAGCGAAGGGAAAATAGATTACTTTATCTTGTTTTTGGTGGTTTTTAGCAGCTTTGGATCGCTTCTTCGAGGAAGCCACGGATTTGTCATCGTCCGCTGGGAGAAAAGGCTGCGAGTTCTGTATTCTCTCCCGTTTTCTCGCCATCGATAGAAACTTGAGTTGGTACCGGCAGAGTAGACAATTATACAGAAACGCAGAACGCAAAAACCTAAACGGGAAGAGTAGACAGAAACACACAAGGCAAAACCCTAACGCGGCAAATTTTAGAGGAGGAGGAGGAGATGCAGCAAAAACCTTGGCGGCCCTTGTTTTGGGCTGGATTTAGAATTCTTTTGGGCTCAAATTCTAAACAGACAAAACAATGGGCTGTTACCATACTCAAATCTACAACACATACGAAATATGGTTATTATCAAACACATCCCTGTATATATTCAAATAACAATTAATATACAGTTTTATCTCTTATTTCCAATTAGTCCTCGTCTGCCTTCGTGCCTCGAAGCCTCCGTGGATGGACTTGTATCACATATTCAGATGCAATGGAGCCCTCCGAGACCAGCGCATACTCTCTTCTTGGCCCTATGCAACCGCTGTTCAGGGCATTTTACTCCATACTTTTCCCTCAATTCTTGAAGCACCGAGCACTTGTTTTCACCTTTAAATTCAACCTTACAAGAGAGATTATTTTTAATTTCCTTGCAATCCAAGTTGAAATGATGGCTTCTTTCCTATCTCCCTTGTTTAATTTCTTTAGCCAATTCTACGTTCAATTTGATACCTCTCTATGCGCAAGCAGAGCAGAACCCAAGCCTTCCTTCTTCCATATTGGCACAAAATCATGCTACAATGAATGCCGCCGTTGCTGATACTTGACAGCAATTTAATTTCTTCGCCCCAATAATGCAATATACCTCAAGCAAAAACTATCATATAATATCGTTTTTAAAGAGAGAATATACAGTGAATGCAGAAGTAGCCATGATCTATATATATCATTACAGAAGCTTAGAAATTTTAAAGATATGTTCAGACTCATTCAAACACAAACGAGTTCTCCAAGAAAATGCAGGCTATTGGAACATCAAATCGAAATTAACCAAATTATTTCTCTTCTTCCGTTTTTGCGTGCATGTTTCTATAGCCTGGGGGCTGGACCAGTATGAGGAGCATCCCAGTCAGTGACAATGTGATTGCGGGTAATCTCTTTGAGTGAACGGCAACCACTTAGGGCCATAGTTAGCTCGAATTCCTCGCGCAGCATTTGAAGTACTTTTCTAATTCCAGCCTCTCCCTCCGCTGCCAATGAGAAGACCACTGGTCGTCCAATCTGAAATCAAGGCCATCATTATAAGCCATGGTCTAATTGGGTGAAGTTAGAAAGAGTTTTCTTTGCCGCCATGATACTTACAAATATGCCAGAGGCTCCAAGTGCCAAGGCTTTGAAGACATCTGTTCCACGTCTTACACCACCATCTAAGAACACAGGAACTCGCCCCTGAGAAGCTTTCACAACCTGAATTTGAGACGAAGAATGCAAAGCACCAAACTCAGTAGAAGTGTCAGCCAAGTGAAAAAAAAAGGGTAAAGCGATCAACTTGACTTACCTCCTCCAGGGCCATGATAGTGGCAGGGACGTAGTCCAATTGGCGAGCCCCATGATTGGATACAATAATTCCAGTTGCACCTGCTTGTATTGCGATCCTTGCTGCATTTGGGCCGCATAACAGAGTTGTATAATTAGATGTATTGGAGACACTGAAATAAGATAAACAGGAGCGATATTTTTCTTACCATCCTCGGCTGTGAGAACACCCTTCACCAGAATTGGCAATTTGGTGATCGTCTGAAGCCACTGCACGTCCTGTACAAGTACAATAAAGTAGCAGTTAAGTGGAAAGTCCTCTCACACGCGGGCACACAATGTTATAATTGCATAGATCATGGTTTAAGACTCTCCAAATCCCCAGCAGGAACTGCTCTAGCATTTTATTTTACATCTATCTGTCATTGTTACATGCATATAGTAGTGTCCAGACAATAACAAAGTCTAGTGTGACAGTATAGTTGCAGATATATTTAGCTTAACTCGATATAAATCTTAACTATAGATTCTCATTTGATATACCTTCCAGCTCAGAGTACGATCAATTTGACCAGCAACATATGCAGCAAGTCCAGAGTCATTTGCCTGTTCGGTACCATAGGACAAATGAGAATCATGGAAGCTAAAATTCATCACTCTAGATTAATTGTTTCCAAATGATTAAATATATTGTTGTAATTTCCACTTACCATGTCCATCTTGCCAAGGTCCAAACCTTCAAAATTCTTCAATGTCAAAAATGGTGGTAGGGTGAATCTGTCAAGAGAATTAATCAGCAGAAGTCTAGAATTAAACAAAAAGCTTAACCTATATACAACTTAACTGATTGGAATATTTTAACCATGGCTGAACCAAACACAAGTTTTACTTGAGATATTAACCTGTTCTTGATGTCAGCTTCCCTGCGGCCCAGCCTTGGGGTATCAACTGTAAGAGCAATAGCCTTGAACCCAGCTCTTTCGGCTCTTCTAACAAGCTGAGCAACCACGTTCCTGTCCTTGTACATCTGAATAATACAAAGAGCATTACGGTCAATCAGACAGTAAAAATGCTGATTGTTTAATTGCGTTAGTCTCAAACTTATGAGTTGACTTACATAGAGCTGGAAAAAGCGGATGCCAGGTCCGGTTGAAGCAACCTCTTCAACACTGGAAGTAGCCCATGAAGACAATGTCTGAAAATTGAAGCAAAGTGTGAAAGCTTTTCAATAAAATATCCCCCGAAACATGATTATATATGTATATATATTTTTAAAAAAGTGAAGGATCCCAAATTTGATATCATATCAGTTAACAAGCCTGATGAGCGATGGTGAGGTGAGACCATGGAAGTTCATGTTGAAAAGCATTTATGCAAGGAGAATTTGTACTGAAAATCATACTTGGGTTACAGGGTTGCCAAATGATGGGTACCAAGCCATGACCTACGAACCAAAAGCAAGATAGTACTAAACATTCACATCTTCATCATTCTACTTTCTAAAGTTTCCTGGATCACCAGCGTCAGAGTCATCAACTAAAATTCTAGCCCATATCCTCAAGATTTTGCAGTAAATGTTCTTAACGAGGAACCACACTAGCAATGAAGCGGTCTTTATAACTGTTTTTAAGCATTCAACTTAAAGAAAGGGCAACCAATCACACACGACCAAATTAAATTTTGTGATATTACCCAGAAATATAGAAGAAAATGCTACCAAAACATGCAGAGTTGCTTAAAGGTACTTATTAAAATTTAAACGTCAAAAAGTGAGGGAATCCAAACCATAATTGTTCCAGCTGCTGATGCGGCCCTAGCGGTAGCATACTCCCCTGCACGAGTTAAAGAATTCCGAATGAGAATCACTTTTTTCTTTCAATAGATTACAGTACTAAATCCATGCATTGCTCTGCTCTAAAACCAATTGTAAATCAAATTCAAGCAGAGTATATAGTAATCAGTAGTCTCACTATGTAAATACCAAACCTCCTTTCAGCTTTTGGGGAGTAAAGAAATACAACGATATCTCCGTTGCTTCTGTAAATTATTTTAGTTTTCAAATAGTTCTTAAAAAGTATTGAGGTCTTAAGCACCACACAAACAATATTCTTTTTGTAGAAACTCTCACTTTACTGTCTGTTAAACTAACTGCAGATATACCAAAACATAATTTTCAACTTCTCAATCAATTATTTGAAACCATTTAACGGAAAGATCTTGATATATAACGGTGATATACCTTCTGGATGAGCCATTTTCTGCATGGCTGTTGGGGCAATCATGATTGGCATCGATATTTTGAAGCCCAAGACAGTGGTAGTCATGTCTATTTTGCTTACATCAATCAGAATACGAGGTCGAAACCTATCAACATGGATATAAATTAGTTCACAGCCAATATATTCAAAGAGGGATTGTCCATGATACATACATGCAATGATGTACACTCGCGCGCGCGCACATATTTTAAACTTTTGCATGATGTTTTAAGTTCTTTGCCATGTTTCAAGTACTGTTTACTGCATGCTTCAAATTTTTTATTTACATTAGTTTTTCGTTTATATTTCAAGTGATATTTGTCATTTGTTTTGTATGTTTCAAATTTTAGTAAATATGCTTTGCGATTTCAAGTTTTGTGTTTGGGATTGTAACGATATTCGGCTGTAACATAGCCAAGCCCATTCAAAGAACTTGGCACATATAGATAAAATGAGCGGAAAAGATAACTCACAGGATTCTGGAGAAAGCATTCCTGTTCTCACGCAAAGTCCACTGGTCCTCTGCACCCGAAGCATAGTAATCAAACACCATCTTCGGCAACTTCTTCTTTGCAATGGCTTCGTACTCCATGACATTAGTGACCTCCTCCATCTTGATATTTGACGGTTTTCTACCTAATTAATCTGTATTATACATCAAAACAAAAAGAACAGATCCAGATTTACTCACGTTAAACAACACAAATTGATGGTGAACTTCAAACTGTAACCAAGGCTGAAAGAAAAATCTAAGTTATAAACTCATACATAAATTTCACTTTGAAACTATGCAAACAGAATAGAGGGAAGCAAACAAAGAGAAGCTAGTATACCTCAAGTTAAAATACTATGCAGTAAAACCAGTGAAGAATAGAAGATAAATAGGGAATGGAGTTATGAAGAAAGAAACAGAAAGCAAAGAGAAAAGGATATATATTTATAAGATTGGAAGGAGACAAAAAATGATGGGGTTAATGAATATCAAGCAGAACTCATGGGTAGAAAAAAGAAAGAAGAAGGAAACTGTAGGAAATCAAGACCAAGTTAAGTGGATGGGCATTTGGAGGTGAGAAATTGATTATAAATCTTATCAGGGCAAATGGGTGGATATCATCCACAAAATGTATGTGTGTTTCATAGCTTTTCTTCTTCATTATCGTTCCCAAATTCTGATAAATAAAAATGATAGTAACAGGCATGCAGTATTAGATAAATCAGGAATAAACAACCATAGGATAATGGCAACAGACAAGTGCGGGTTGCTCTCTCCCGCTCTTTGTCAGTTGTTTGAAGTTGTGTCCGTTGATAGCTTTGTGGGTGGGGTTGGCCCGTCCGTGCCAATCTGGTGACGTGTTTCAGTTCGTTTTTCATTTATAGTTATATTTTATGCGTCGTGAGGAATTTCGCCTTTCAGACACGTGTAGCCCAAAACTAAATTTGGATATCCGGAATGGCCCAATATCAAGCTGTTATGGGTCGCCGTGGGGCGAGACAAAACTCCGCTTAAGATTTCGTTAAATACTGATGAGATTGTTTGGTTCGGGTTTTTACCGTACAGAGAGCAAAGCGGAGGAGAAAGTAAGCGACTGAAGCAAGCAGCAGTTTTTAGACGAGGAATTCGGAATTGGGGTTTAGTTAGAGGCCATGGTGGATCGGAAGATAAGTATGTTGAATGGAGGAGTGATAACTTACGCTTACATTATGCTCTACATCGCCCTCTCTAGTGGTCAGATCTTCTTCAACAAGGTCATTTCCTGTTTCTCTGCAATACTTCATCTTGAATCAGCAATTTTTTGCTGCATTATGTGTGAAAAATTTATTTGTGTTTAGTATTTCTTTTGAGTTTTAGTACTTGATTCTAGATTACTGAATTTTCTCCTTGTAATTGATGGTCTGCAAATGTCAGCATAGATAAGTAATTTCTTACATAAAAAATATTTCATGATATTTTGATCGATTTTTGGAAATTATTTGACATGGATAATTGTACGTTTCTTGATAGTTTGCTATGAATTCCCAATGGGGAGAATTTGTCTATATTTTTTGCTTCCTTGTATGAACATTTTTGAAAACACTCGTAATTGGAATTAATGGGGCTGACCGCATAATGCTTAGGCTTTGTTTGATATTGAGGCCTTGACTGTTGTGGCCTTGAATGAAATCACTTAAAAGTTGTTGTTTACCTCTATTTGTTGTGCTTTGAGCAGAGCACAACCGTCTCAAACTAACCATTATATGTGGTCTTGATGGCTTATCTCACATCAGTTTTTGTTCCACTTTTGCATGGATGTACATCTTGTTAGAATCAATTTTGAAGGGTTTTCCGTACGTACTGATACATCTCGTGGATGTATACTTGACTGTGGTGCTTTAATCCTTTTCTAAAATGCAGTGGGTATTATCATCTACGGAAATAAACTTTCCTTATCCTCTTGGATTGACTCTACTTCACATGGTGTTTTCCTCTGTATTGTGTTTTGTTCTCACCAAAGTTTTGAAGGTATCTAATTTTCCATTTAGTATAATAGTCTCTGCCTTTAGAAATTTATTCTTTTGTGCAACTTTTGATGTTATTTTTTTTGCCCTAATAGATCATGAAAGTTGAGGAAGGAATGACTGCAGAAATGTAAGCAGTTAGTTTCAATTTACAGAATTGTGATGTGGCTGTTGAAAAGTTGTTTAATTGCTGATTTATTGATCTATGTTATGGTTACTGCTCTAATGCTTTAATCAAAACATGGAAGATATAGATCATAATATTTCTTTGTGCAATGGAAGTAAGATTACATTCCTTAGTTGATTTCACCTTAAACAATCAATTAGTTGCATGACAGTGGCAGTGGCTTTTTTTTTATTTTAATTTTTATTATAATTGCAAATGTGTAAGGTATTTTTTTTTACTTTGAGGAGTGAATTTTCTTGACATATTATTAATTAAGGTTAGGGGCCATGAGTCTGTCAAGAGTCCACAGACTCATATTTCCTGTTACGCTCCTAACAGATGGCTTTTTCAATATCATACAAATTTCACATAGATCATTTTCATGAGGTTATATTATGTTCGATAGATGATTTGCATGAAATCCCAGTCCATATTTTATGCCTGCATTGGTCACGTGGCCTGCGTTTAATTTAAATTATATGTTCTCAGATACATCGACATCCGTTATACCTATTGGTGCAATGTTTGCAATGACACTTTGGCTGGGAAACACTGCCTACCTGTATATTTCAGTTTCATTTGCTCAAATGCTGAAGGCTATCAGTAAGCTGTTGCCATTCCATTTTTTTGATCCCTGGAGTGGTTATGTTTTAACTTTTTATTTTATTTTTAGATTTAAATTTGAATATGTTCTGACAAGATTTTGATGTTGCCCAATATTTTCATTGAGATTTGCAGTGCCAGTAGCCGTTTTTGTCCTAGGAGTAGCGCAGGGCTCGAGGTTATGAGCAGCAGAATGTTATTGATAATGTCAGTGATAAGTTTTGGTGTTCTAGTGGCATCATATGGGGAAATAAATATAAACTGGATTGGAGTTGTATACCAAATGGGTGGTGTTGTTGGAGAAGCTTTAAGACTCATATTCATGGAGATTCTGGTTAAGAGGAAGGGTCTCAAAATTAAACCCTATATCGTCATGTATTACGTTAGTCCTTGCAGGCATGTTGTAATATATACATTTTCTTTAGCTTGCAAGCCATCAGCTTTGTTGAAGATTTGTTTTTCTTATGCGTACAGAAAATTTATACCCGGGGGACCAAATGTTGGTTTGTTTTGCAGTGCTCTATGCCTCTTTTTGCCTTGGATATTTCTAGAGAAACCAAAGATGGATGCCCACGGAACCTGGAGTTTTCAGCCGCTTGTGCTAGCACTCAACTCACTCTGCACATTTGCACTCAACTTATCAGTTTTCCTTGTGATCTCACATACAAGTGCTCTGACTATTCGTGTTGCTGGAGTAGTTAAGGACTGGGTGGTGGTGTTACTTTCTGCCCTTCTTTTTGCAGATACAAAGCTGACGAGTGTAAATCTTTTTGGTTATGGCATTGGTGAGTACACAAACGTATGCATGTTAGTGTCGTTATGATTTTCATCTCATTGCAAACTGCATATCTTTGTCAGATGACCCCAGTGGCAGAGCCATGAGATTTTTCCTTCTGGGAGAGTGAAAATATCAGAGGATGACAGTCTAAATCTGTTTCCAAATTTGTAGTGGATTCATATATTATATTGGGAGGGGAACACTATCATTTTTGAGTTGTTTGCATCAACAGTGACCTTTTGACTTCTTTATGCTACCTAGTTTGCCTCCAAATCTTGCTGCTTTCTATGATAAACCTTTCCTTTGTTGTCTATTTTGTCTTCTTTATTCTTTGGTTCCATATGCAGCCATTGCTGGTGTGGCTGCTTATAATAATCACAAACTGAAAAAGGAAGCTTCTCGAGCTAGCTCTGATGACTCACAACATACTCAATCCACAACGACAGCAGCTACATCTTCAACATCTGACAGATAGTTTTGTATCAATATCAGTCTGCCAAGATTTGCTTGAGGTATTACTTCAATAAAACTAATATTTCATACCAAATATTAGCCATCTCTTATTAAGAATTTTCAGACCATCTCTTATTGCATACTCAATCCATAACAACAGCAGCCATTTCTCATTGCAGGAAAACTCAACATGTTTGTAGTTCTCAATAACTGTTCTATTGATGGTTGCGGCTGCTCCAACTTTGTGGCAATTTTTTTAATATGCCAGTATGGTGCTGAATCAATTGGTACAGTGGAGAGAGTATATGTATAAAGATGTGAAACTCCTCCACAACTATATCATTCTTAACAGGAACACATGCTGAAGGTTTTTCAATGTTGATTCGCATTCAATTACAGGCAATTTTTCTGCAAAGCAATTGATAAGCTATTCCATACTTGTCTATCTGCAATTTATCTTGAAAATCATTAATCCAATCTATGATCATGACAATGCACCAAGTTTTGTAGTTCTATTTTTTTTTCCCAAAGTTGCGGGAAAGCCTGCAGTTAACAAGTGTTAGTGGGCATTTGGGATTTGAGGTTATGCAATTTCTAATCCACAACTGAACACTAATTTTTTTCTTTTTTGGTGTCGTTTCACATATTAAATAACTTGTACCCAGGTGTATATACAAATTTAATATTACATTACCTAGACGAAGTCTTTTGGATTTCACCTGGTGGATGCAGATGGGCTTAAAAGTAATTTTATTTTATATATAAAAATATTGAAAGAATTTTTAATTAAAAAATAACATATTCTGATTAATATTCAGATATTTTATAGAAAATAATAATTATAAAAAAAAAGGGGGAAAAGAAGCCCAACAGACGGAAGAAGAAAGAAGGAAATAAAAACGAACCTTCTCAATTCTAAGAGAAGGAAGTTGGGGGTTTGTTGCCGTTTGGTGCTGCTCATCCTGTTCTTCCTCTTTCACTCTCCGGCTCTATGAACCTGGATTCACTATAATTTCCCATTATTTTCAGCAAAATAAATTTATTAAATTTCATTTTTATTTCAATTTAATCTCGAGAAAAGAAGAAGAAGAAATTTACAGATGCGATCGTCTGTCCGATGAATTTGATACAGAACGCGTCGTTCTCCGTTGATGGGACTACGACACGAATTGCAGATGGGTTGGCAGCCGAGTTTACTTAGTGAAAAGCGCAAGCGCGGTCCTCCTCTAGGCTTACGCAATCTTGGCAATTCTTGCTATCTCAACAGCGTTCTTCAGTGCCTTACCTATACTCCTCCGCTCGCCAATTTCTGCCTCAAGCTCCAACACTCTTCTCTCTGTAATTCTCCTATTTCCGCTTTGCTTGTGAAATTTGATTCAATTTTAGGTTAATTTGTTGTTTTTGTTTGATTTTTGACCTAATTTTTGAAAAATTAGGCGATTCGGCTTTGGACGCCGAGAAAAAGCGTGAGTGTCCGTTTTGTATACTGGAAAAGCGGATAGTTCGGTCGCTGAGCTTGGACCTCACGCTCGACGCGCCGGCGAAGATCCAGAGTTGTTTGAAGATTTTCGCCGAGCATTTCCGGGGTGGTCGTCAGGAGGACGCGCACGAGTTTTTGCGTTATGTAATTGATGCTTGTCACAACACGTGTTTGCGGCTTAAGAAGCTGAAACGGAAAGGCGCTGAGGCTGTTAACGGCAGTTCTGTTGTAAAAGAGATCTTCGGTGGCGCATTGCAGAGCCAGGTGAAGTGTTTGGCCTGCGGTGTCGAGTCAAATAAGGTCGATGAGATGATGGATCTTAGTCTTGATATTTTGAATAGTTCTTCGCTCAAAGAAGCGATGCAGAAGTTTTTTCAGCCTGAGGTTTTGGATGGCAACAATAAGTACAAATGTGATAAGTACGTTTATTCTATCTGATACTTAGCTTTTTTATTTTTTATTTTTGAATTTTGATATTGTTTGAATGGGAAACTTATGCTTGTTTAGTTGCAAGAAATTGGTGGCAGCGAGGAAGCAAATGTCTATACATCAGTCTCCTAATATACTCGTAATCCAGCTCAAGGTTTGTGCATAATTTAGTTGTGGAGTAGTTATTAAGTCCATAGTTGGTTTAACTTAGTGGTGTTATTGCATTTTCAGTGATGGATAATTGTTGGAATGTGTTGGCAGAGATTTGAGGGAATATTTGGTGGGAAGATTGATAAGGCCATTGCTTTTGAAGAATTTTTGCTTCTTTCAAGCTTCATGTGCAAAGCAAGCCAGGTGAGTTGGAGTTGTTAATGCAATGAAGTTAGTCATATGGACATGTAGCTAAATTAATTGTTTGCACAATTGTATGAATTGCTAAAACTAAGTTTGGCATTCACAGATATTTGTAGTTTTGGAGTAAGAGGCTATTGCTTCTCTTTGGAAGTTCAATCCTAACAGCATATGATAAATTTCTACAAGTCTGTTAACCTTTTATTGTCCTAGTGGTGAAGTTAGAATTAGAGAAAGAATCCAAATGAAATTTCCATCTGGAAGTTGCAAGGAAGCTCTTGCCAGAATTTGATCAGCTAAGGCTGGAAAAGAATTTCAGGGCACTTACTACCTCCATAATGTTTCTGTGAATATGCTTAAATTTGTACAGGAATTTAAGATACAGGTGTACAATGGATGATGGACTGTTTGATTAGACATCACAAACAGATATGATGCTGTACATGTCTGAGTATTTAGTAGGCATAAAAAATCAAATGGACCTGTCAAGTGGTTATGTACTCTTATTATATTGTTTCTGTTTCTCTTGGCAAATTTGAGTTATATTGTCTCTCTCTCTCTCAATCAAACTCGATATTTTATTGTTTCTATGTTTTCTTTTTGTAATTCAGGATCAACAACCAGAGTATAAACTTTTTGGTACTATTGTGCATTCAGGCTTTTCACCAGATTCTGGGCATTATTATGCTTATATCAAGGTCCAACTTCAGATCTTGTGCTTTTTATTTGTGCATGTTTTTCAGGAGTGCAACTATCTCATCAGTTTGTTGCTATTTGTTCTCTGTGTGCAGGATGCAATAGGGCCAATGGTATTGCTGTAATGATTCATATGTGTCACTTTCAACTCTGCAGGAGGTAATGTCAGAGAAGGTATACATTCTCTTCTACTCTCGTGCTAACCAAAGACCAGTATCAGCCAGTAGCACTTTTATTTCCAATGGTTTAAAATCTCATCAAAATGGCAAGGAGGCTAATAAAGGTATGAAAGCTACTGTTCCATCGAAGGCAGTGACTGCAAAGCCCATTGCTGAACAAACATTGTGGAAGAATGTCTCGACCAGTTCTAAGGTTGAGAAAGTGCCTTCTGGCCCACAACTAAAATTCAGCTTTACTGGAAACTCTGGTTGCAAAGGAGTTCCTCCAACTAGTAATGGAAAAGTGATTCATAAGAGTCAGAAAATAGAAATGAATGAGGCTGTGAAAAACTTAGTGCATAAGGAGAAAAGTGCGAAAGATGCAGTGATACACAGGACTAATTCTTACAAAAGTAAAAGAGTTGATACTGTTGATAAAGACAGTGGACTTGCATTAACATCAAGTGAAAATGGTGATACACACAGTATTGGTTTTAATACAGTAAAACCAGATATACATGATGTTAATGGCATGAGAAGCAGGATTACAGCAGGAAGAGTGTCTGATCCTGCCAAACTGCTTTATGGTGGTGTTAACTGCCCCTCTGATGTCTCTGGATCCAAGAGAAAATCACTGGAGGAGGAGTCTTGCATTTTGTTAGCGCAGAATTCACATCTCTGGCAAAAGTTCAAGAACTGAAAGAAGTGTATGTTTTTTCACCTCGGTTATTTGTAAAATGTTTCCTGTTGATGTACATTAATCGTGGTTAAATTTCTGTTTATTTTCTGTGGTTATGCAATTTATTTTCGTTTTGTTGATTTAAGATCACAAAATCTTCTACTTCTGATTCTAAAGGTGATAAATATATGTTTGTAATTCTGATTAGAAAGGATTTGATGGTAATATTTGTAAAATTAACCACACATGAATGTTATTTGATTCTCTCCCGTGTACCCAGTCCAAGATCTTTTTCCATTATTGACAATGCACTCATTATGTTTACTTTTGGTTATGCAAGCTATTTGTGTTGTGGAGTCTATTATGTTTCTTCTATTCTCAATGCTAGAACTAATCAGACATTAGATATAAGCTAGTTTAAGTTGTCAATCTACTCTTACCTCTGGCTATAACAATCTGTTTATCTTATCCTTGGTGATGTCACAGTCTGGAGAAAGAGGCAACTTCAGTCTTGCGATCATGTGGTTGGTCCGAAAAGGTTTACAGTTTAATGTGTTCAAGGAAGAGGCTATGTGCATGTGAAGCAGGAAACACTCCAAGTGCTATTGACTTAAAGTAAGTCTTCTTGTACTTGGCTGTTGGAATTTGGTCTAGCTGGCTGATTTTGAAGATTTATTAGGTTTTTGGTCTTTAGATATGTTGGGAATAAAAATGAATACAGTATGCTATGGGATAGCATTTGTAAATTTTAGGAATTTCTGAAGGGTTTTTATTTTATGTTTTGAGTAAAATACTGAAAGCGAGTAAAATATTCTGGTTTAAAATTAAAGCCAAAAGGTTTGACCTTTATGATGATTAAACTGAGCACTAAGTGAAACAAATCAAGGGGGCAAGTACCCAACCTCACAGTGCAAGGATTTAGGTTGCTACACCTGGAGTGTTATAAATTATCTTAATAACTCGAAATAAGATGTGTGAAGTCTTCCACACAGATCTGACAGTCTTGCAGTAATCTTTTGATTGTATCAATTAGAAACTCTGTTAATCATAACTTCAATGCAGGAAATTGTTGGTCGCAGAAGCAAAATCAACTTTTATTTCTCAAATACCTGAGTCATTAAAAGAGGACCTTATCAAACGACTCAGGACATTTAGCAAAGAAGAATGAGTCCATGATTAACTCAAGTGAGATATGAGGGAGTAATCCTGTCCTTTTACGATTTTCAACAGGTTACCTGTGGTAATTCAGAATCATTCAGGTTGCTTGACTTTTATTCTTTTCTTATTGGTGTTTTTTGCAGTTTCCTAAGATTTGTTGCCAGTGGAGTTTCGAGTATAACATACTTGGTGTATAGACTGTGTTACTGATTGTGGATGTTGGTTGGGAAAAGAAGGAAAAAAAAATTGTAGTAACAGAGATGTCTTCTTTCTGGGCAAATGCCGGCAGTGACAGGAGATTGTTATACTACAATGTAAACCTTCTGCCTTGGGAAACACTGTTTTGATGATATCGAGATGAGAGAGACGAATTCATATATTGCCACAAGTCTTCTTCCTTGAGGCAGTGAAATCAGTTTTGTCAGAGAACAAGTTGCCGGATTCTTATTCATTTTGTATGCTGTTTTAGTAATCCTCATTCTATGGATGCCTACAATTTTTCAATCAAAATGTGGCCGGATAATGCTTTTGGACATGTACTATCATTGAGATTTATACTTTAGAATGACGTGGTTACTTCAGAACCCTCTTTGATCACTGACAACCTTTTCTATCTTTCCCTTCTTTTCTCCGTTGAATCCACCGGAGCAGTACAAGTTAGTGTTGGCAATTTGTACATGTAATTGCGCGGGTGTGTAGGATCCTGTGCATGAGAGGATGATTTTAAAAAAGTGTTTACTGTTCTTTAATTTGTGATGGGCGTTTCCAGTTTCATGTTTTCAAAAGTTTTCTTGCGAATAATTGTTATCGCCAAATGTTCCTTTAGATGGGAAATGGTGCAACGCCCTAATTTCTTCTGGCTTAGTATTGAATATTCTGGTTAGTCAATAGTACTGGAAATTTCCTTTTAGAACTGTTATTGAGAAAAATCGAAGGCCACAAAGCCTGACACTCCGTTGACAGAATTATGTCGTCTCCACTTGAGCAAAGCGATGACGAAATATGGTTACAATTAAAAATCTGATTTCAATAAAACCGATTCTTCTGACGCAAGCAATGACATGGGAACTAATGCAAAGATCAACTTGGGCTATAAATACTTGTTTTGCCTTGGTTTTCTATCACCCATTCGGAAGAAAACTGAAAGTTAAACCAACACATACATCAATCTATTTGATTTGCACAACAATGGGGAGTGAAGTTGTTCTACTGGATTTGTATCCAAGTCCGTTCGCAATGAGGGTGAGAGTTGCCTTGGCAGTGAAGGAAGTTGAATTCGAATCGAGAGAAGAGGATTTGCGCAACAAAAGCAATTTGCTTCTGAAAATGAACCCTGTTCGTAAACAAATCCCAGTTTTGATTCACAAGGGAAAACCAGTGTGCGAATCGTTGACGATAGTTGAGTACATTGATGAAGTTTGGAATCACCAATCTCCGTTGCTGCCTTCTGATCCTTACCAGCGAGCTCATGCTAGGTTTTGGGGCGACTACATCGACAAGAAGGTTACTGGTTCTATACACATATGCTTTGTCTACGTTTTGCTTTCAATTATCGTTTGTTGGTAAACAAAATTAGCCAGAAGTATTTAATCTTCCGTTTCTTTATATGCACGCAGATATACCCAACTGGGAGTAAGTTGTGGCTGTCGGGAGATCATCAAGCGAAGGAAACGGCAGTGAAAGAACTAACGGAAAGTTTTAGGGTGTTAGAAGCAGAGCTTGGAGACAAATCTTACTTTGGAGATGATACATTTGGGTTTGTAGATGTGGCCTTAATTCCATTCTACAGCTTCTTCTATACATTTGAGAAGCTGGGAAATTTAAAGATGGAAGCAGAATGCCCGAAGCTCGTCGCATGGGGTAAAAGATGCATGCAGAAGACGTCTGTCTCCAAAAGCCTGAGTGATCACTACAAGACTTATCAAGCTGTTCTGGGGATCAAAAAGAGGCTCGGGATTGAGTAGTCACCTCGTACAATTTGAATTTGATGTTCTTTTGTCTTGAAAGCATGGTGTGATTTTCTCATGAAATTTCATTAAATTAAATAAAAATAATTACAAATACATTATTCATCTAAATGCAAGGGCAAGACTACTGGCATTGTTAATTTTAGGAGGACTGGTTGACCGACCCTTAATCAAGGGACCTAAGTGACGCAAAATGAAGAATTAGGGACTATTTAATTGAAAATCAGAGATCTTAGTACAAATTTCTTGGCAATCCATATTCTCTGCGACAAGTACTGCTGTTTGATTTCATCAGTCTGCATAATATGACGAAGAAAATCGCAGATAAACAGGAAATTCTCATATCATCATTTTCTTAGAATTTCCAGGGTAACAGCCGAATAGGAATCCGGGCTGGAGGTTAAAATATTCTCCGAAATAGTGATAAATAACACGATACAAAGTGATACGCCGAAAACAACGAAAGGATGCTATTGCAAAATTGTAGTTCCTCCCCTACTCCCTACTCATGACTGAAACCTGCCGCTAACCCATGGATAGGAGATGTATGCCATGGAATTATTTTATTCCTCTCAGTAAAAATAAAATAGCTGCTGCTGCCATGGAGAATTTTAAGAGCTTCTCAACAAGAATGACTCGTCTATCCGCAGTCTCGAAAGACGATGCAATATTGCGGGTGAGCCACTGGTTGAAGAAGAGAAACTTTCATAAACAACAAAACCTCTATCTTCCTCAACAATTGTAGCCAACATTATTGTCAATGGCTGTTTAGGCACCGAGATAAACTGCAGCGGTGCGACTTCTGTTGTAATCCTAGCGGCCTGTGACTTAGCCATTGATTCAGAGTATGAAGAAAGGAGTAAGGCAGAAGAATTTCTCGATGATGAGATCAGAAATGTGGAGACTGAAGAGAACGACGATATAAGAATAAAATTGTTGTGTTTGGTTTGTGAAAGTTTGACACTGAAGAATTTATAGAAATTTGAAGTTGAAGGTAAAAGTTCAACTACAGCTTGAATGTTGACAGAATCAGGAATTTCCCTTTGAAGCAAAACAATCCCAGCTTTCTTCACAACCTCCAGATCCTCATCACTAAACTTCTCTGGCCAGCAACTCATATTAGCTCCACAAAAAATGATGATTGAATTCTGCCCATTGGATTGCAGCATCACCACGGCATGTCCAGTAGGCACACCAACATTCACATAATCCAACTGCACGCCCCAGCGATCAATTTCCCACTTGATACATTGGATTTAGCTAAAAACGAGTTGGAAGTTTGGGCTTTGGAGGGGCACACGAGGGCCACGCTCGTTAAGGTGCGTGGGTGACACGATCCAGAACTGTTCTTAATGGTTAATTTCAATTTTGGCCCTTTATTTATTGACAAATATCGAAACATTACTATATTTTATATAAATATTAATATAGTCCATAAAAAAAAAGACTTCCTGATTTGGCTCGTGTACGTGGGCGACTCAGAGCCTCTTTCTCAATTCTACTCCACAGAAAGCCACGTCGGAAGCATCATATTTTTGCTTCCATTTCCTTTTTTTAATAATTTCCAAATATCTTAGTTTTGTTATCAGCAATGCCGATTTCTCATTGTGTAAGCGTGCCAACAAGAGCGTGCATTTCTTCTAGTAAGTTCGATTTTCGTCTCAAATCCAATCCTTTTGTGTTAGCTTCTTCTTCTCTAAGACAACCCAAAAGAGCAGTTTCCTTCTCAGTTCGTGCTATGGGCTCCTCTTTTTCTTCTTCCCAGAAATCGGCTAACATTCAAGGTGATTCCCTCCATCTGCGCATATATTTTATATATTGATTGCGTTTTCATTTTTATGTTTGTATAGATAGATTTGACTTCGTATTGGATTATCAAGAACTGGAATTCTGGAATTTGTTTTCTGGTTACAGTGTTAGAGTGTGATTCTGGAGTATTGTTTTGCAATTATTTCAAAAAATTACTCAACAATTGAAGAGAAATGCCTTACCGTCTGTTAGGACATTTGGGGCTCTATGATCATGATGTTAGGAGTTCTTGGGAGTGACAAGATTCTTATTTTAGTCCATGGCAGCCTGATGATCAGAGAATATGTTCAGCCTTGTAGCATGATTAGAAGATTGTCAGAATTTGTTAATACCATGTGAAAAGCAGTACTCAATTAATTGCTCTGCAACTTGCAATGGAACTGTTGATCCTCGACGGATATTATTGGAGACAAAGTAATTCTTGACTTTGTCGAGGACAAGCTAAGTTGTTGCTGTTTTTGTAACATGTCAACGGCGTTCCATGCCCTTTCACGATGATTAAAAAAAGAAGAAGAAGAAATTATCCCATAGTTAATTCTCCATAAATATGATATAAGTTCTACATAAATATGATATAAGATCAGTTGAAGCAGATATCAAAGCCTAATCATTTTCTGATTTTTGGAACTGCATAAAGGAAATTTGTCTTTTACTGGAATTCATTATTTCTCCTGTGCAGAGGCAGACAGAATCAATTATGCTTCTTTAAGTGATGAAGAATGGAAACAGCGGCTCACACGCGAGCAGTTTTACATAACTAGACAAAAAGGGACTGAGAGGGCTTTCACTGGGTATGATTTAGGATGTCTTCTGTAGATTCAAATGTAGTTCTCCCTTGTACGAGAAGTTTTACTTTCTTTTCCTAAATGATCTGCTAATATGACATACATGGAATATTGATAGTTTCATTGCTTTTGGAACTTGATATATGATGTACATGAATATTGAGAACATTGGCAAAGTTTGAAACTATCATATGATGCACACAGAGCTTAATTGGCTGGCATGAAATGCTGACTGCATTCTTATTGATTATATTTTCTTCTATGCTCAAGTCTGTTAATTCCAATACCACTTACAGCACTTGTATGTGTAGTTGTAGACGGGTATTGATTTGCCAATGCCCTGTATGATGGCTCCGTGGGAAACTAACCCGCCCTTGACTTGTTCCCCTAGAAGTCCTTTGCTCAGGATTGGGTCAGAGTAGCATAGAAATTTGACCCAAACTTCCCCAGATTCTTTAGCATCCAGCAAAGGACTTGCAATTGAAACTTTGAGCAATTTGCTTATCACTTGTGTAAATGTAATCCACTACATTTTTTCTTCTTGTTCAGGGAATATTGGAACAGCAAGGCTCCCGGGACTTATCATTGCATATGTTGTGATACACCCCTATTTGAGTAAGTTGTTTTACTCTGATTTGGTTTTTTTTTCATAAGATTTCTGCATTGAACAAGTTTCAACAAAGCTGATAAACTGTCATGCTTCCTGTAGATCATCAACCAAATTTGACAGCGGTACTGGATGGCCATCATATTATCAGCCCATTGGAAACAATGTGAAGTCCAAGCTAGATTTGTCGATTATTTTCATGCCTCGCCGGGAAGTTCTTTGTGCTACATGTGATGCTCACCTTGGCCATGTCTTTGATGACGGCCCACCACCCACCGGAAATCGTTATTGTATAAACAGGTAAATTCTTCCTTACTCAAAGGGATCTCTTAAAGTTTTACCTGAAATATGTCCTGTTATGCTGATCATTCTATTCATGCTATTTTGGCAGTGCTTCCCTGAAACTGAAGCCTAAGTAGGAGAGAATATCAAGCCAGAACACCAGAATGAGATGAAGTACGTGTTGTCCAGGCTTCTTTTACCACGTACAAACTCGCCAACCTAAATTGCTACTGTGAATCCAAGTAATATGCAGCTACGACAGAATGAGGATATTTGTATTTATGGAATGTACTAAGTAATACATTACCCATTGAATCTATGGAGCATGTTTTGGATCATGTAATAAATCCGCAAGTTATGTCATAGAGCAAGGCAATGAGGATCTAAGAATCCGACCACAACACCTAAATCTCAAACTTCTCAAAAACAGAGTCAAGTCGTGTAAACTAACTCACTCACTCTCTCTTCTTATATGAAACGTGATAGAAGATTAATGGGGATGGCTGAAATACACCAATAGAAAGATGAACAATATCTCATACTCTGAATATTGTCAAAAAAAATTATGTTGTAGGTAATTTTTTTAATCTGTTTTCAAAGAATTCCATGTGATTATAAATGTAGCTCTGGGCTCTCGCCACGTAAAGGGACCAAATACACTTTGGAAAGTGTGGCATATGCCGTGAATGACATTGAAAGCATCTTCAACTACCTTACCTGAACTGCATTAATATCTGCTATTTAATCTTCATCATCATCATCTTCTTCTTCTTCTTCTTCTCCTCTCACAACACAACATTGTTCTCAAATTGGCCCCAAAGATTTCATCACTGAAGCAAAATACAGTTGATCGAAGATGATGATGGGGAAGAGAGACAACATTATTTGTGGCGGAGCTGCTGCAAACTCGCCGCTGCCGTTGATGGGGCAGAATGAGAAAGGTAACGCGACCGTGCGTACAGCTGAGCCCATTGCACGTTTGGTGCCAATGGCACTTTGCGTTGCTGCGCTTGTGATCATGCTTAAGAACTCTGAGACTAATGAGTTCGGCTCTCTTTCCTACTCCGACCTTGGAGCTTTCAGGTATTTTTTCATGTTTCTTTAATATTATCAGTTCCTTTTTCTCTTTTTTTTTGAACAATAATCTTCTCAGTTACACTCAAATTTGTATTGCAAAAGCTGAAAATTGAAGACTAAAATGTGACGATTTTTAATTTATCTTTCTAGATTCCATTTACATCAACAGACAAAGACTGATAGACACATACACTTATGTGGATTATGTAGGTATTTAGTGCATGCCAATGGCATTTGCGCAGTCTATTCCCTTCTTTCAGCAATTATTGCAGCCATGCCTTGCAATCCTACCATGTCTCAAGCCTGGACTTTCTTCTTCCTAGACCAAGTGAGGTTATCCTACTAAAACTACTTGTTGCTATCGAAAATTAAGATCTCACTGTTAAGAAATCAAAAATAAAATTTGAATAACCTGTCAACAAACTAGAAACTACCAAACAAATTGAAAAATAGAAACTAAATGAATGATGATTTTCCTTTTTATTTCCTTGATTACTAAAATTTGAATTTCATTTCTGACACAAATTACCAATAATTTAAAGCAAATCAGTAACAACTTACAACTGAACCTTAATAACTTTCATGGAATAGTCAACTAATTCTTTAATGGGCTCAACTAACATGTTACTAACCCAAAAAAAAAGTAATAATCTAGAATTTGGATCACATTTACAGCTGCCAAAACAGGAGAATTAATCAAGCTTAGGTACTTCAAATTTATGAACCCCAGGTGGTGACTTATTTGATTCTGGCTGCCGGAACCGTGTCGACGGAGGTTCTGTACCTGGCTCGCAACGGAAACGTAGCCATTACTTGGAGTGCAGCTTGCGGTTCCTTTGGTGGGTTTTGTCACAAGGCTACAGCATCAGTAATCATCACGTTTGTTGTAGTAGCTTGCTATGCTGTGCTTTCACTCATTTCCTCTTACAAACTCTTCAGCAAATATGATGCACCTATCGCCTATCCAGGCAAGAATATCGAGGCTGCTGTTTTCCAGAGCTAACTGAGTCTCATGCAGTGTGTTTGGTTAATGTGCTCCGATGCACCCATGGAAGTGCTTCTGTGTGCTGTTGCATATAAAAGCACTTCTTTCGTGTATTTAATCATGATGTGATGTTATTGGCTTTTGCTACATTCCAAACATGTAGAAATAAACGATCCCTGCAGGTTCTGGATGTATCATGTACTAAACTTGGACAAATCACAAATTAATAGTAAGTATTCTTAATTTTCCAATATGCTGCTGCTTGTATTTGCATACGGGTAAAACTAGCATACAGCGAGAGTGACCTTCCATCGAAGGCAATAGATACTAATCCATAGAAGAAGACAATTCCGATTCAAGATAGCGATAATTTATTATTATTATTATTTGAGCTAATTATTAAGTGGTAGGTTAGGGATCAGTTTCACAAAGTATGTTGTTAACAGAGCTGGCAGACAGGGTTTTTTTTTGTTTTATGTCCTAATGATGTCACCCCTTATCTTCTGTCATTTTGTATATAATCTGAAGAATCTGTTCTGATGACATAATTTCCTGTCCTTTTGCTTGGAGAACATTGTCTTGGCAACTTGTTTATAATAAGCATCTGATTGCGTTTGTTTTTGGACTCTGATTAAGAAAATCATGACACGAAAACCATTCACACATCTATAATAATAATAATCCTGGAACAAAACGAGTTGCCCTTCATTAAATTTACATAGACAACAAAATCCAACTGCATAAAACCATTCAAAGGCTCCTATTTTTCAAGAGTTTCAATTTCTCTTCCTCTCTCGTCCAAGCCTAACGTTTTCTTTTCATCCTGAAGAGACTTGGAATTTAACACTATATCATTTCGTTATGTCGCGATGAAATTTAACATTATCTGAGGGAGAAACAACACCCAAACCAAGAAGAAAACTTACATACCATACAACAAATACATGCACAATCAACATCATACAACCGTCCAGTCATAGGAGTCCCAAAATTTTTGTGTTTTAAATGCCCAAACTAAAATTTGAACAATTTCTTCTCATCCTCAGAGATTTGGAAACAGTCTCGTTCTGCATGCATGCATGTGTTTGCGCATTCGTTTATCAGATGCTGAACCTTCCCAAGGTTTTGTACGTCTAGTGTTAAAACAAACAATTAATAGTTATGCACTTGTGAAGGTATTGCTTGCAAGTTGAGTTTAGTTTAATAAATAAAATTTGGATATCAAGGATTTCGTGGCTATTGTTTTATATGATCTGATATTCATCATAATCTTCCTAGTCTTGGGCAATACTGATTTCATCATGTTAATATATCTCCGACTCTTTTACGACAAACTTTTTGGTAAAATCTTTTCTGCAATCAAGTTTTGATCTCTCTCTCTCTCTCTCTCTCTCTCTCTCTCTATATATATATATATATATATATTGAAATCACTTGATTACTTTCATAGACAACTATTTCATACAAATAGAACAAACTATATTATATTGCACCTTGGAAAATTATGAAAACCCAGTTATCCATATGTTATTGCTCTCTCTCGCTGCTTGAACAAGTCCCCTACTCCTCTCCGCTTCTCTCTATTTGGCAAAATTTAAAAAATTTTCACAAAGATGATAGGCCTGCGGCTAAGGATTTGATACCCTTAGGACTAGAGGAATTAGAGGCAATCTACTTGTAATTGACGACTCATTTGCATCCTGAATTTGCCACTCTTAAACGAGTTCCGGCATAGTGTTGCACGTACTGGTATTGGGAAGCGCTCAAATCATCCACCTCCGATTTGCAGGATGCCTACTTTCACAATTCAGAAGAAATCTTTCGAGCCTACGACAGCTCATCGCACAAGTGGGCAACTTATTTATTTTGATTTCAATGCTCATAATGTTGATTACTTGTGTAATAATAATCGGATCAGTAATACCTAAGAATCAACATCATAGGGCTATGCATGGTGTCAGTCATAGTTAAAGTCAATTAATAACATAAAGCTATACTATGTCATCAATAAATGACAAAAACACACCTCCTTTACCAACTCTACGTATAGTCAATAAACCACATCCTAGGATAAGAATTTACCTACTAACATATCAAAACCCAACAAAATAGCAAGGGACAAACAGAATTGTCCTTTATTTATAAGAGGAAAAACCAAATACATAACTTGTTCAGCACACAATTGATACAAGACCAAATGGTTCCCAACAATCCAAGGCATAGCAGCACCATTGCCCTCGTTGACCTCTCTTCATCTATTCCAAGCCAAACCTTTTCCTCATACCAGAAACAAATCCTAACACTTTCTTTTCATCCGGAAGTGCATTGGAAACAGTCTCCATTTGAATGCATCTTTTGGCCCAAGCAATGAGTTTTGGACACTCTGCCTCGATGCTGAACTGTCCAAAGGTTTCATAGGAGTAGAACCAACAATAGAATGGGACAAAAGACAAGTCCACATACCCAAATTTATCTCCCCCAAAAAAAGGCTTGTCTCCAAGCTGCTCTTCCAAGGTCTTCAGTGATTCAAAGAATTCCTTCTTTGCTGCCACGTGCTCTTCTCCCTTTGTAGCCCACACGTTCCGCCCTGCTGAATACATCTGCAATTTTACCTTCATTATTAGCAAATATGCAACAAATTCAGGGAAATCAAAACTGGGATTGATAGGTGGGCATAAACCAAACTCCTACCAATTTCTTATGGGAATAAAATTCAAACCCAAATCTCTTGGAGTGGACAAAAGGGATTTTACTACTTGAACTACAGACACCTACAATTTACAATCTTTTCTGAAATGTATATGAATACAAATAAAATCTCTTATGATAGTTGTTGAGTTCAAACCCTGATTTCCTAAAGTTTTTATCAATCGAACCAATTAGCGCCCACAACAAATAATTCTTATGATATAGAAAAGGGGGTAAAATTCGTTCTAACATTAGTTCAATTTGAACCCCAAAGCTCGTACATTTATCTCAGTAGATTTTAATAATTCTAGCCAATATTACCCACAATATTCAGTTTCTACAATTTAACAGTTAGATTGATGCACACAAACATATTGCTATGACATAATTAAAGAACTAAAAGATCCCCATCAAAAAAGCACAAAATTTCTGTAAACAAAAGTACTCCATAAATCAGAATTGAACTTGACCTTCTTGTCAATAAAATCAACCCAAAACCTAGCTTGAGCTCTCTCGTAAGGATCAGAAGGAAGCAATGGAGCTTTGTCGTTCCAGACTTCATCGATGTACTGCACAATTATAGCAGACTCACAGATCGGTTTGCCATTGTGGATGAGAACAGGGATCTTCTAGTGAACCGGGTTCATCTGCAAAAGCAAAGGGCTCTTGTTCCTCAAATTCTCGTCTCTGTAGTCATACTTAACCCCTTTCTCTGCCAACGCAATCCTGACCCTCAATCCGAACATGGTGGGCCAGAAATCCAACAGAACCACCTCGTCCGCCATTGTTGCAGAAGCTTTGCTAGTGCTGAACGCTGGAAAAAATAATGCAGTTGGCGGAGAGTGGACAGATTAGTGTTTATAGCGAAATTTGAGGGACGGTTTAGCTTGATAAAGTTTTTGAGACGTTCAAGCATTCAATCTCCTGGCTTGGGTCCTAGAATTATCTTCTTGGTCTTATACGTATAGGTCCCTAAAACCTACTAACATCGTCGAAATTGTCGTTATAATACCCTGAAACTGCAGGTTAATCCGGGTTGTTCTGAGATAGGTCATTGCTTTCCTCATGGTTGGTTAGGTTGTAGAAAAAGATTTCTCATTTTTATTTGCGTTTGAAGCTCGATTGATTGCATAAGCATTTCTAATCTTTCTCTGTCCATAGGCACTTGTAAGACTTGATATTTCATTTTCAATGTCGTTTTTTTCTATACGTGTCAGTCGAGTGCGCTAATGATTTAGAATTTGCTTTGGAAATTTGTAGGAATTTTCTGTCGTAAATCGTGTATTAAGTATCATTGTTACTGTTCAGTAGAAATCTGGGACTTACATTAAAATAATAAACTTAAAGTATTGAGTTGTGAAACTATAAAAAAAAATTAGGGACCCGGATGTTATTACTCCATTCTGAAATGCGACGGAAGCACTGAAAGTGGATTTCACGATTCATGCATCCGTGGAATGTTAAAAGAACACAAAATTTTCAGCATAATTTAAAGTTGCAGTTCGTGCCCTGTAATTTGAAGAATCCATGCAATGATTTGCTGTCGTTTTGCTTAAACAATATTTTTCTTGGTGGCCGGCCTGCTTTTACGAAGAATCTGTTTCTGTGCTCTTGCTTCTCCTTCGGAAATCTCTCTGTATTAGAGATTGGTCTTTATAGTTCTAATCGTACTACATTACAATTTTATTACTGTTCTTAAGTTGTTGATCGTTAGTAGCTGTGAATGGGGTATCTCTTGTTTTGCCTTGCGGCGGTTATAATTGTTGAAAGCCCGTGTAATATCCGCCAGAGCATCAGCGAAGCCATTATCCTCTCGACAGACAATGAGAAAAACAAACTCCCATCGAAGGCAATGGAGACTAATTAAGAGGTTGGTGAGGGGTCATTTTCACAACGTATGCTGGTGGGTAGGGCTTGTTTCTTTATGCGCCAATGTTGTCATTCTGAAGAATCTGCTCTGATGACATAATTTCCTGTCCTTTTGCTTGGCTAACCTGTTGTTTTCAAGCATCTGCTTGCGTCTGTTTTTGGGCTCTGACCAAAAAATAATAATAATAATAATCCAGGAAATAAAAATGGAGATGTCCTTTAGTAAATTTACACAAAACAACAAAATCCAACAGGATAGAAACCATTCAAATGCTCTTAATTTCTCAAGTTCCACTTTCACTTCCTCTCTGGTCCACACCTAACGTTTTCCTCAACCCTGGAATATAAATTGAATTTGGTTGTGTTGTTGGCCGGAAGATAATATTTTATACTGCCTCAGACATCCTTTCGTGTATTCTCGTTCTTGGTCCTTCCTTGTTCCAAAACATGGTGAGGTCAACAATCTAGACAAATTAACATTGTTACATTAGAAAGATAATCCAGCGTACCTCATTTCTCAACATTCAAGCAATTAATTTAGCTCTCCCTAGTCCGCGCCAAACCTTTCTCTTAGTGGAGCTACGAACAGCAAGGCGCAGAGGTCCCATGTCCAATACCGCACACATCTTCATAAGTTTGCTTGAAAGAATATTTATAATTTGATCTTCTTGTGAAAAGGGTTTATCTGCAGCAGCAGAGAGCTATTGTTCCTACTCACGTTCTCTTCTCTGCACTCGTATTCGACCCCTTTCTCTGCTAAAAGTAATCCTGGGCCAAAATTTATCAGAATCACCTCCTCCGTCATTGCCGCGGGCATCACTCAAGCTTGATCTCTTGCTTACTGCTGATCAACTTAAATTTAGTTCACAGGTTCTTTAACTTAAATCTTTAATTTGAGAAAGTGATATTAATTTTCAATCATGGTTCTACTATATGTACCATTCTATCTATTGAAATCTACAATCAGTAAATGGTCATTTATGTTATCATGCCATTATCTTCATCTACTGTTAAATAGATGGATCAGTGGTCTAAAATTGATATATCAACTTAAATGAAAAGAATTTGGTTTAAAGGAACGTCATCCATATTATTTATTTAAATTTATAAAATTAAGAGAACCATGGTGATAAATCACTTTCACAGGAAGAGAAAACAATCACAAGAGAAACACAGAGCAGATCCAGATACATAAACACCACACAAAGGCCTCAATTTATTTCTCAAGTTTGAAGCTTTTCCTCTCTATTCCACACCAGACCGTTTCCTCAACCACAGAACAAGTTCGAACACTTTCTTCTCATCCTGAAGAGTCTTGGAAACACTCTCTCTCTGCATGCACCTCTTTGCCCATTCAATAATTTTCGGACACTCAGCTTCTACGCTGAATTTTCCCAAGCTTTCGTACGAGTAAAACCAAGAATGAAAAGGGATGAAAGCCAAATCCACAAACCCAAAATCTTCCCCCCCGAAATAAGGCTTGTCACCAAGCTCCTCTTCTAAGGTCTTCAGAATTGCAATGAATTCCTTCGTTACTGCCTCCAGGTTTTCTGTTTTTACGGCCCATATCTTATTCCCATCAACGTAAATCTGCAATTAGTTATTTTACAATCAACCCAATGTCAAAAAAATAGAAACAAAAGTTCCATAAAACATAACTGATCCATCGACCATAAAAGGATGAACAAATAAATAAACACACACTTACTTTCTTGTCGATATAATCAACCCAGAATCTGGCTTGCGCTCTCTGGTAAGGATCAGAGGGAAGCAATGGAGCTTTATCATTCCAGACCTCATCAATATACTGCACAATAATGGAAGACTCACAGATGATTTTGCCATTGTGGATGAGAACCGGAACTTTCTGGTGAATCGGGTTCGTCTGCAGAAGCTCGGGGCCTTTGTTGACCAAGTCTTGCTCTTTGCTCTCATACTTGACACCTTTCTCAGCAAATGCTATCCTGACCCTCATCGCATACATGCTGGCCCAGAAATCCAGCAGAATCACCTCGTCCGCCATTGTCACAGATTGAAGGGATGATGAAGTTGTAGCCAGAGCAAGGCTCGATGTGTGTATTTATAGAATTATTTTCAAGTTTGTGCAGGACGGCACCTGGCAGGTTAGTTTTGCCCAATAATGTATACTTCCTTGTCGTGTAGTGGGCCTCTGAGAAATATTTTATGCCATTTCAGATATCAGTCACCAGTTCAAGGTCGTCTTCTTCTTGTTGGTTTCGTACCACAATTTATAAATATGAAAACGTGGCGGCTATGTCATTGATTTTGTCGCCTCGTCGTCCGACTCCATGGACTTAAGTAAAATACTCTTGGAATATCCAGGACCACATGTGAATGACAATATAATATTTTATTATAACGTGCAAGCAACGCATATCAACACTCAATCTAATCCTTTGTAAATGACAATATAATATTTATAACGTGCAAGCAACGCATATCAAACACTCAATCTAATCCTTTATATCGCTTAACATTTTTTGAAGCCATCAATGATAAGGAAATTCAATTATGACAAGGGATAAAACACCACCCAAACCAAGTGGAAAACTACATACCATACAAAGCACAATCAACGTCCTACAACCGTCCAAGTCATAGGGGTCCCGAAATGTTTTTTGTTTTATATGCCCAAGCTAAATTTTGAACAATTCCTTCTCATCCTCGGCTCTAAAGAGATTTGGAAACAGTCTCGTTCTGCATATAAGTGTTGGTCTGCGCATTCATTTATTAGGTCCGGGGCATTCAACCTGCTCTGCGCTGTTTATCTTGATTTAAATGCCCGCAGTTTTGATTGCTAATCGTATCTGTAATGCCTAAGAATCAACATCATATATCACAAACACCTACGTTATGTCATCATTTAATGACAAAAACAAGCCTCCAAGTATATTTTTAGAATGATACCAACTCTTCATATCATCAATAAACCATGTCTTAGGATAAAATTTAACTACTAAAGATCAAAATCGAACAAAATAGTAATGGACAGACCGAATTGTCCTTTATTTGTAGGAGGAAACTACACAAAGCGTATCCCCACAGCAGAAACACAATCAAAATCCAAATATAAAACCAGTTCGGCATACAATGTATACAAGACAAAGAGATACCCAGCAATCCAAGGCATAACAGCGCGGCTGTCCTGATTGCCTTTTCTCAACCTCCTCATCTTCTTCTATTCCAAGCCAGACTTTTTCCTCATATCAGAAACAAATGCAAACACTTTCTTTTCGTCGGGGAGTGTCTTGGAGACAGTCTCTTTTAGCATGCATCTTTTGGCCCAGGCAATGAGTTTTGGACACTCTGCCTCGATGCTGAACTTTCCAAAGGTTTCATATGCGTAAAACCAACAATAGAATGGGACAAAAGACACGTCCACATACCCAAATTTGTCTCCCCCGAAAAAAGGTTTGTCTCCAAGCTGCTCTTCCAAAGTCTTCAGAATTTCAATGAATTCCTTCTTTCCTGCCTCCTGCTCTTCTCCCTTCGTAGCCCATACCTTCCTCCCAGCTGAATACATCTACAATTTTGCTTTCATTGTTAGCAAATATGCAACAAATTCAGGGAAATCAAAACTGGGATTGATAGGTGCGTTTTGAACTAAACTCCTACCAATTTCTTATGCGAGCAAAATTCATCTCAAAGCTCGTACATTTATCTCAACATATTTAAATAATTCTACCCAATATTACCCACAATATACAGTTTCCATATAGTTTAAGAGTTAATTGATGCATACAAACATATTGCTATGACAGAATTAAAAATAAAAGAAATCACAATCAAACAATCAGAAAATTCCCAAAAACAAAAGTAATCCATAAATCAGAATTGAACTTTACCTTCTGGTCAATAAAATCACCCCAAAACCTAGCTTGAGCTCTCTCGTAAGGATCAGAGGGAAGCAATGGAGCTTTATCATTCCAGACTTCATCGATGTACTGCACAATGATAGCAGACTCGCAGATCGGTTTGCCACTGTGGATGAGAACGGGGATCTTCTTGTAAACCGGGTTCATCTGCAGAAGCAACGGGCTCTTGTTCTTTAAATCCTCGTCTCTGTACTCATATTTGACCCCTTTCTCTGCCAACGCAATCCTGACCCTCAACCCGAACATGCTGGGCCAGTAATCCAACAGAACCACCTCGTCCGCCATTGTTTGCAGAAGCTTCGCTAGTGCTGAAAGAGAGTCGACGCGCTGAAGAAATAATGCAGTTGGCGGAGAGTAGACTGGTAAGTGTTCGTTTATAGCGAAATTAGTGGGACGGTTTCGCTTTCATAAAGTTTTGAGATATGGCTAGCATTCAAACATGTGGCTTTGGCTCTAGAATTATCTTCGTATAGATTGTAAATTTATAACAAGTACGTCCCTTGAAAGGTAAAGGATGTTCTGGATTCTTCTGAGATAGGTCATTGCTTTCGTCATGGTTTGGTCGTGGACAAAAGTGTTCTTATCAATCTTTTTGGCCCATCAGTACAGGCACTTGCAGGCTGGAGCCTGGAGGCAAGATAGATGCTTCCTGCAATGGGCTATATAAGACATGCTTTGGGCCTCATATTCTCTGATTTTGTCTTTTCTTATACATGTCCATCGGTTTCACCAATGATTGACATTGGACATTGTAGAAGTTTCATGCTGTATACACATGTTAAATGTTATTGTTAGTGGTTAATCGATATCAGGGACTTGTAATAAAATAATTAACTTATGCTTTGAATTGTGAAACTATTAAGACTTAGGGACCTGGATGTTAGTACTCCATTTTGAAATATGACGGAAGCACTGACATTAGATTACAGTGTCCAGGTGGAATGTCTAAGATGGTCAACAACATAACAGTATATGTAGCTACCCAACTCAAAAGTTTTCCAACTTCATAAGCCCCTAAGATTTCAGTGATTCCATTTCTGAAGGGAAATTGCTTTCATGGCGGAAGAAGTTGTCCTGTTGGATTTCTGGTCGAGCCCATTTGGGATGAGATGCAGGATTGCGTTGACGGAGAAGGGCGTCAAGTACGAGTACAGTGAGCGAGATTTGTGGAATAAGAGCGCTCTTCTTGTACAGATGAACCCAGTATATAAGAAGATTCCGGTTTTGATTCACGAGGGGAAACCGATTTGTGAGTCGATGATTATCGTGCAGTACATTGATGAGGTTTGGAAGGATAAAGCTCCATTGCTGCCGTCTGATCCTTACAAGAGAGCTCAGGCTAGATTCTGGGCCGATTACATTGACAAGAAGGTAACTTCGGTTTCGATTGAATTAATTTTTATTTGTTTATTAAGTTTATGCTTTTGCCTTTTGGCAATTAGAAAGGTTGACACTCAATGAAATGCAGGTATATGAAACTGGGAGGAAAATTTCATACACAAAAGAGGAAGAGCAAGAGACAGCCAAGAAAGAATTCATAGAAATTCTCAAGGTACTGGAAGGAGAACTCGGAGACAAGACTTACTTCGGAGGAGACAATTTTGGTTACATAGACATTGCGCTTGTTCCTTTCTACTCCAGGTTTTATACATACGAGACCTTGGGCAACTTCAGCATAGAGGCAGAGGTTCCGAAGCTTATCGCGTGGTTTAAGAGGTGCTTGGAAAAGGATAGTGTGTCCAAGTCACTTCCTGATCCCCAGAAGGTCTATGAATTCGCGCTAGAGCTGAAGAAGAAGTTGGGGATTGAGTAAGAAATCTCAGTAGGCGCTAGCTATGGGAGGATAAAAGAAATAATACGGCTTGTAGTTTTCTCGTTTGATTTGTGTTTTCTGTATCCTTTCCTCGCCGTGGTTTTTCTTGTGTGTGAAAAATTTCTGTCTTCTTTCAAGTTTTTTCGTACTTCAGTGCTTATATTTCCTCTACATTTTCTCAGGGAATCAAAAGTTTCACGTGAGGTTGGTCATTTTTTGTATGATTATAATCACTGAAATTGCTAAATCAATGAGCAACGATAGGAAATAAGATTAAGGTTTGACTTGACAATAAGTGCACGTGGATACACAATGAGTGATCAAAACTAGATTCTGGATAAAGTTAGATCATTCAATTCACTTTACATAAATCAGTAAGTTATTACTCCCATGATCAAAATCCAGATGTTCAAGGCAATTAAGGCAGCCAATTCGAAGGAGAAGGAGGGTATACCTTGAATCACTTGCTTGGTTGTATATTCCTGATGAATCTGGCAGGACTCGGGAAATATAATGAGCTCATGGTGCAATAGTATGCACAACTGTTAGTTGTTTGAATATTCAATCCCATGAACAATAAAATTTTTTAACCAGTGGAAGAACCATCTGGTTCTAAAGGAGTTTCTGCATTTGCTGAAAACAGAGAATCACTCACAGCTTCCCTAGCATCAATCATCGTTGCAATGACTTCTCTCATTGTTGGCCTATTAAGTGGTGAGTTGCTGGTGCAGAACAATGCAATCTTCAGAAATAATGTCATTTCCTCTACTGTCCTTTTCGCGGTCAGATCAAGCCTTTTGTCAAATATTTCTGAGGTGGGTATTGTACCGTGGATTGATTTTCTCACCCACGTAACTAGATCCCCTCCCTGTTCTATAGGTTGAACGGGAGACTTCCCAGTAACTAGTTCCAACAGAACAACACCGAAACTATATATGTCACATTTCTCTGTCACTTTCATTGTGTAAGCATATTCTGTAACGGAAATCACGCAATTAGCATGGCAGCACTACCAAAATTTCATAAAAGCATTGAGTTTGAGGGCAATTAAGGGAAGAGAGAGGTTAGTTGATAGCATTACCTGGGGCGATATAGCCATATGAACCTGCAATTGCAGACATGGATATCGAGTAGGGGAAATCAATTAACTTTGCCAAGCCAAAGTCTCCCACATGAGCCTGAAGTACTTCATCTAATAAAATGTTGTTTGATTTTATATCCCGGTGAATAATGTGAGGTCTGCAATCATAGTGAAGATAGCTCAAACCCTCTGCTGCTCCAAGAGCAATTCTGTATCGAGCATCCCAATCCAGCAAACATGTTTGCTTATTACTGTGGAGCTGTTCTCCCAGGCTTCCGTTGGCCATGTACTCGTATAAGAGGAGATTTGAGTCCTGGTGATAACAGAAGCCATAGAGCTTCACAATATTACGGTGTCTAATCTTTCCAAGGGTTGATATCTCAGCTAGGAAACTGCTGTCAGAATTAGCGCCTTCACCTCGAGACTTGAGCTTCTTGACGGCAATCACCTCGCCATCAGCCATAACAGCCTTGTAGACCGTGCCGCATGCTCCCCCTCCTATAACTGCATTTTCTGAAAAATTGCCAGTCGCTTCCACAAGGGCTTGATATGTGAATCCTTCCTTGGGAAAGTAATAGTTATCTAAAACATCTGGTTTAGGATCTTCAAGTGAAACAAAAGCAGGTTTGCGGCACTTCGTCGCCCAACAAATGCCCACGATCACCGACACTGAGATTAAACCAACCACCAAGGAAATAATGCTTACTAATTTCTCCTTGGTGGAACACTTCTTTATGCAGTTTTGTTTGGGATCATATGGGTACGTGGATTGATGATAATGATCTGAATCCAGCATGCATAAGCCCTTATTTCCAGCAAAATTTGAGGAGTTCATCCTTTGAAATACAGTGGTCCTTGGCACAGTTCCCACCAAGTTGTTGTTGGAAAGATTGCAGACCAGGAGGCTCATTAGCTCACTCATCGATGCAGGAATCTCACCAGTAAGCTGATTATCATTCAAGAATAGAGATTCCAACATCTGCAAGTTCCCCAATTCATCGGGAATCACACCAGAAATATTATTATGGCTAATGTTGAGTGCAATTTGGAGAGCTGTAAGCTGGCCTAGTGCAACCGGGATGCTGCCAGAAAAAAAATTGCCTCCCATTTGTAACTCTGTGAGACGAGTCAGACATCCTAAGGTACTTGGAATTGCTCCTGTTAATTTGTTATCAGAAAGCTTTAGGAGTTCCAGATTCACTAGCTTTCCAAGTTCTTCTGGAAGAGAACCAGTGAATTCATTTCTACTAAGATCAAGCCTCTGAAGATTTACACAATCTCCCGATTCATGAGGAATACTCCCAGAGAGGCTATTTGAAGAAATGTTGAATGTCACGAGACGCACCATATTTCTGATCTCAGGAGGGATATGCCCAACAAAATAGTTATCAGACAAAAGCAACCGCTCTAAATTCTGAAGCTTGCCAAGCTCTGGGGGTATTAGTCCACAGAATCTGTTCTGATAAAGTTCAAGAGCAGAAAGATTTTGAAGACTATAAAATTCAAAAGGAAGGATTCCTGTCAGTTGGTTTTCTCCTAGCATTAGCTGCACAAGAGACTTGCATATTTTCAGACCCCAAGGAATGTTTCCAGACAACCTATTTGAACCAAGGCTCAAAAACACCAATTTCTGATACTTACAAAGGTGTTGAGGTATGCTACCGGCAAGATTATTCATAGACATGTCAAGAATTGAGAGGTTACTGTTAACCCCAATGAGAGGTGGAATAGCTCCCTCAAGATGATTGTCAAAAAGTTGTAAATCCACCAGATATGTTAGGTATTGAAACTCCAAAGGAATCATTCCGTTCAAATTATTTATAGACAAATCTAATTTATGAAGTTTTGTCAACTGCCCGAGCTCTCTAGGAATGCTTCCCTGAAGGTGGTTTTCAAATAGTTGAAGCAAGCTAAGATTAGGAATCTGACCCAACTCTCTCGGTATGAATCCACCCAATCGATTTTCTGAAAGATCTATCTCGACAGCACTAGTGCAATTCCCTAGTTCAGGAGGAATTGTTCCATTCAACTGGTTGGTGTACATGTACAATTTTTTCAGCCGGGACAACTTCCCAAGCTCTTTTGGAATCACTCCGCTGAAAGAATTTTCATGCAATGCAAGCAACTCAAGACGATAGATATTCCCAATTGTTGATGGAATATCACCAGATAAATGGTTTTGCCAAAGGATCAAATCAGTAAGATTCTTAAGTTTCTCAATTTCACTAGGCAGACGACCTTCTAGACTATTCTGTGCCAACCCCAAAACCTCTAAGCTCTCACACTCACTGATTTCGGGTGGTATTGGACCAGACAGGGAATTGTGAGCTGCCCTGATAACCCTAAGCTGCTTCAATTTACTAATTGACACAGGAATCGCACCAGTGAGATTATTACTATAGATTACTAGCTCTTCTAGTGAAGTTAAATTTCCAAGCTCTTCGGGAATTTCACCAAAAATATAATTCTCACACAAATAAAGCTTCCTAAGGGTGTTAATCAGGAACAAATTGGCTGGTATTTCTCCATGAAGTCTATTTGTGCAAAGGTCAAGAATTTCTAAATTGCTACAATTAGCAAGATCTGCTGGAATGGGACCAGAGATGAAATTTTTCGACACATTGAACTCAACTAATTGAGGAAGATCACAAATGGTAGGAGATAAACTACCAAACAAGTTAAAGCCATGGAGATTCACAGAAGTTACCTTAAAATCAGAACACTCCACACCAGTCCAATTGCACGGGGTTAAATCCGACAAATTCCAGCTTCCAAGATTGTTGCTAGAGTCAACAAGAGAAGCTTTAAACTCCAAAAGGAAAACACCCTCTTCGTTTAAAGATGTTACTAAGAAGTAATGAAAACAAAACATCAATAATAAGAAAGATAGTTTGAGGATGTGGGAAGTCCCAAACCTTGCCATTTAGAAATTCGACAAAAAGCAAAGGAAAACTTGGTTTCAAAATCTAAATAGTCTTTAAATTAGTCATCTGAAAATCATAAGAGCGAATGTATACATATATTGAAGGCAAACACATGAAGCAATTTTGAAGAAATAAGTGAAAATCTGGAAATTAGAGAAAGGATTACATAAGTGAGCTATGAAGACAAATTGAGCTGCAACCATACTGCAAAGGAGCCGAGAAAAATAAATGAAAGAGTGGGGATGGCTAAAATGACAGATACCCAATTGAGAAATAAAGCCTAAGAACCTGGAGAAAATAAATAAAACCATTCATGAACCATAACAATAAATGAAGTATGGAGATAAGAAAAAGAGAGGCAGGATAAGACTCAGAGATTGAGACAGCAACCAACCTTTACGGAGATCGAATGGCGAAAACACAGAGAGAACGAAAGAAGTGATTGAGAGGTGGATTGATTGATTGAAGAAGGCAAGGAAACGAAGAAAGACCATGAGAGTCACGATCATGAAGCAGTGGTAGCATCAAAAGGTTTCACTTTCGTAGTCAAAGCTACACTTTACGGATTAGCATAAGTGATCCTCTTCCTAGTTGGTTTTCTTCTTCTTCATTTTCTATTTCTTTTGAAAGTCGAACACATTGCACCATTTCGTGTGGTTGGTGGTGGGGGATGGAATGAAAGAGACGGGACGTGATGACGATGATATGATCCGCCATTTTTGTCGTCGTCGTGGATTTGGAATTTAAAGGTGCTAATGGTTTGTGGAAAAGGAGTCTGGAATATCATCATTTTATTTGTAGACTTTTTTCAGTGCGTCTTATCAGTGGAATTTCTATCCATATGTGCTCTTGCCGACTGGTGCCGTTGCCCGTCTTCACCACCTGCTGCTGCTGCCCGCCATCATTATTTCGTTTTAATGTTGTCAAGTAAGCACAGCACATCTGGAATTTGGATTTTCAACATCCATACTGTCGACGCTCCCAGTAATTTTGCTCTGCTCAATCAACTTTTACGAGAAATATCTGTAATAATTTACATCAAATTCTGTATTGTCCAGTCCCAAACCCGGATTTCAGTTTTACATTGGAAGTACTCGTATTCTAGAGGTTATCATATTAGGGTACAATGCGCTTTGTCGGGCCTCAAATTGAAGACTGGTATGGGAAAATGCACCTCTATTATATCCGAGAACATCCGCCTCCCTAAGAAGTTAGCTTAAGGATTAATTAGTACAACTAACTCATCTTTCGTTTGTTTTGAGTATTAATTAATGGCAAACATGCAAGTTTATCTCAATATGGACCATTTTGGGTTCATTTTATTAACCGGCCAATAACAGAATCACCGGCAAATAGAAGATGAACCTAAACTTAACCCACTACACTTTCCCAATCTTCAGGAAACCTTTGTTTCTCTTCCATGTGTCGCGCACTCTTTGCTTGAGCCAAAAGATGCATGCAAAAAGGAGACTGTTTCCCGATGAAAAGAAAGTGTGTGGATTTGTTTCTGACACGAGGAAAAGGTTTGGTTTGGAATGGAAGAAAAAGAAGAGGAGGTCGAGAAAAGGCATTCAGGACATTCGTGCCCCTGTGCCTTGGATTGTTGGGTATCATTTGGTCTCGTATCTGAACTGTTTTGTACTGTTGTGTTTCTACAAAGGGTATATGCTGTACGATGTTGATTCTGAGGTGTTACTGATACAATTGTTAATACACAAGAAATCAAAATTATGGTCATTTGAATCAAAATAAACAATTTGAATGGGTTCTAGCAAACGGGACAGTCATCATTATCAAGTCTGTATTTATTTATGGAAAATTGTATTTATGTTGTATTATATAAAAAAAAATTAATTAAAATACCATTTATTTGATAAGCTGTTAAACCAAATTCTTTTCACTTAAATTAATATATCAATTTCAGACCACGGATCCATACGTACATAAACACATACTGAGATGATGACGGAGGAGGTGATTCTGCTAAATTCTTGACCCTGCATGCACGGGATGAGGGTCAGGATTACCTTGTAGCAGTGAATGGTTTCGAATACGACCACAGAGAAGAGAACGCGAGCAGGAAGACAAGCTCTCTGCTGCTGCAGATGAACCCCGTTCCTTAACAAGATCATATTATAAATATTCGACACGTGTCGTAGTCTTCCTTTTGTCAGTGTTCATCGGTTTAATTTATCCACATGCTTCTTCCCCATTTCCTTTATGCAGGCAAATGGTGAGAAACAATGCAAATTTCTTGTAGATTATCTGGAAACTGCCTCTATTCACGCTGCTTTTGTAACATAAACATAGTGTCTGACTTCGCCGACATTCAGCCACTTGTGACCGGATTCCGTCAATCACCCTTATGATCTTCTTCTGAGTATGTGCTTGTGCTTGTACCGGCCATGGATGGAAAGACCAGACACATATCAGCTGACAGCTTCGCCCATGTTTTTGTAACGTATGTAACGTTTGCAATTACAATTATTTTCAAATTCTTTTTCCCAATTGTTGGGCACTGCATACGCAGTTCATCCCAGGGTCCGATTACAGAGTTTTGCATTAGCTGTGGTAATTGTCTTTGGGCTTGTGAGCCTTATTATCCATTCAGATTCACACAAAAATCACGTTTTAATTATTTAATCGAAGTCTAAGTTCCTTGATTAGCCAATTATCTTGTTAATAATAAAATTAATTTATTTTCGGGACTAAGATTAGAGAATAAATAAATTTAAAATTGAAGAAATATAAGAAAAAAAAATTCAGAATAGAACGTTAATTCAGACCTTATCAGATAGAAGAAGATTTTTAACGGGCAGAGAACAAGCCACACCCACACGTGCCCGCCCAAGCCCAACCAGTGCTTTCCTCGTCACCACCACCACAAGAAACCTTCTCAGCTTTACTTTTTATTCTCTCCACAAAAAAGGGGAAAAAAAAACAATACTGTTCGTGAATTTTATCAAACGGCTTTTGCATATCTAGTCCTGTTCAGGTAAGCTTGTCATTCTTCTTTTCTCCCTCAATTACTGGACATGTCATTTCAATCATTGTTAGAACAGTGAATTTTGTTATTGGGCATGTTAGTTTTGGTAGGAACGATGCCGTCTTTGGCATCTTTGGTCAATTTGGGAAGCGTGAGTGTTACTGGTACGACGAGTTCGTCGGAATTGTCATCTTATTCTTTAGTTAGGAGGGTTTCGTTGTCAAAACGCGATTTTAAGGGTAAAAAAAGATGGGTTTGTGAATATTCTGTTACTACACAAAAAACAACTACAACTACTGATTTCATTGAGCAAGGTAACGGGGGAACTTTGTCTTTTGATTCTAATAGTTATACGGGAAGTAATAAGGATAATGATAGTAGTGATGATGATAGTGGAATTGTTCTTAACCCTGCTCCTAAGCCTGTGTTGAAGACGTCGGTAGTTAAGGCTGAACGACCCGTTTTGGGTATGAATTCGGTGGGTTGGGACCCATCAAAAATGAGTGAGGATTCCGATGAGGAAGGGAGGAATAAGGTCATTGAGTCACTTGATGAGGTATTGGAGAAGGCTGGGAAACTAGAGACTAGAAAAGAGAGTGGGAATGTTAGTGTAAATAAAGTAACTCCGTCTAATGTGATTGCTAATGCGAGAAATGGGAGACTTGTGAATTCAGCAGGAACTCGGAAGACTAAGACTATGAAGAGTGTGTGGAAAAAGGGGGATACCGTGTCGAATGTACAAAAGGTTGTTAAGGAAGTACCCAAGAGTAGTAATAAAAAGGAAGAGCCTAAATTGGGAGGAAAGGTGAAGGCAAAGTCTCAGTTGAATGTTCCCCCAAGGCCAGTGCAACCACCTTTGAGATCTCAACCTAAACTACAATCAAAGCCATCGGTACCTCCTCCGCCCATGATAAAGAAACCTGTTGTTTTGAAAGATGTTGGGGCAGCTCCAAAGTCATCTGCCATTGATGAAGCGGACTCAGCTGTGAAAAGTAAAGAACGGAAACCAATTTTGATTGACAAGTTTGCACTCAAGAAACCGGTTGTTGATCCTCTGATTGCTCAACCGGCCTTGGCCCCAATGAAACCTCCAAAGGGCCCTTCCCCTGGAAAATTCAAGAATGATTATCATAAGAAAGGTATTTCAACTGGAGGACCTCGGAGACGGATTGTCAATGATGATGATGAGATTCCTGATGAAGAAACATCTGAACTGCTTCCTGGTGCAAGGAAAGGAAGGAAATGGACTAAAGCTAGCCGGAAGGCAGCTAGACTTAAGGCTGCCAAATCTGCGGCTCCCATCAAAGTAGAAATCCTTGAGGTTGGGGAGAAAGGTATGTTGGTAGAGGACTTGGCATACAACTTGGCCGTTGGTGAAGGCGAAATTCTCGGGTACCTATATTCAAAGGGAATAAAGCCTGATGGGGTACAAACTCTGGACAAAGACGTGGTGAAGATGATATGTAAAGAGTATGAAGTAGAAGTTTTAGATGCTGACCCTTTTAAAATGGAAGAAATGGCTAGGAAGAAGGAAATTCTTGATAAAGAAGACCTGGACAAGCTTGAAGACAGGCCTCCTGTCCTTACAATTATGGGTCATGTGGACCATGGAAAGGTAAGATGTAGATTTTCTGAAAACTTCCAGTTACTTAGATCTTGTGTTTCATTTTTCTTTCTAGTTTTTTACTTCAGTCTTGGTGAAAACAATTTAAATTCTATTTGAGTTGCAAGATTTTGTTTAACTTATTTGTTTTTATTTATTTGGCAGACAACTCTTTTGGACTATATTCGGCAAAGCAAGGTATGTTGAACCTTAATAATCACAATGCGGTTCTTCAGTTTTTCTGCAATTTTTTCTCCAGAAAGTTGAGTTTTATTGTTACTGTCATTTGTTATTCTTGCTGTAAAGTGATGAATGATTGTAAAACACTTTCTGTATTGATTGTTACTCATTATGCTAGAAATGATAATGCATATATTGACTGCCAAAGCCACATGCACTTGTTGATAGCACAATATGCTCATTATTTGCAGAAGCTTTACTGCTAAATTATTGCAGGTGGCTGCCGCGGAAGCAGGGGGAATCACACAAGGAATTGGGGCATATAAGGTGCTAGTACCTTTTGATGGCAAGAAACAATCATGCGTTTTCCTTGATACTCCTGGACATGAGGTAAATCTATTGCTTGATTAGCACGTCGAACTTCTACATTCTTTGCCAAATATGCAATGTTTTTTTCTCATCCTTTCTGCTGGTTCATACTTCATGGATAACCATGTCATATGTGGCCTTTTTTCTAGTATGGTAACACAACCATAAACTATAACTTTTTTGCACTTTTCTTGCCTTTAGATGACATATGTAATGTCCACTCTGTAGGCATTTGGGGCTATGAGAGCTCGTGGAGCAAGGGTGACAGACATTGCTGTTATTGTAGTGGCTGCTGATGATGGTATCCGTCCTCAAACAAATGAGGCCATAGCTCATGCCAAAGCAGCTGGAGTTCCAATTGTGATTGCTATAAATAAGGTATATCAAATGTAATTACACTAGCCTTTCATATTTCAGAGAGAAAGAAGAAGAAAATACTGGCACTTTTAAATGCTTATGCTTTGATCATTGGCATAATTATCAATCTTATTTTTCCCTCCATACTAGATAGATAAAGATGGAGCTAATCCCGAAGGAGTTATGCAAGAGCTTTCTTCCGTTGGTCTGATGCCAGAAGACTGGGGTGGTGACATCCCAATGGTCCCGGTTCGTTTCATTTACCAGTATCTGCATCATTGTTTGCCAGCTGATATATATATTTTGTTAACACCTGTCCTCTTTATTGTCAACAGATCAGTGCTCTCAAAGGGGAGAATATAGATGATTTGCTGGAAACCATTATGCTTGTAGCTGAGGTGAGCTCACTGTATTATTGTGCTGACATTCTGGCTTTCTTCTTCTTACCAAGAGAACAAGATATTTTTCTTGGGTTATTGTGGTTATCTTCATGGTTGTACTTTTCCTTAAAATTAGTCACTAAAAGATAGGTTGCAAGGAATATTCTTGCTTCCCTCCTTGGATGAGAGACATGCTATGAGTTAGGTTGCTGGGTACAGATGGCATATTTTCTTAACACACTCACTCAAATGTGCACATAGATGCATTTAATCTTGCTCAGGACTAGTTGCCTTTTGTTTCCTCGAAAAAGAAATGCATGTTGATGGTACTTAAGATATATATATTTGTGTTGTTTTTTTTTCAATCAATCTTATAGACATTCTGATAATATGCAGTTGCAAGAATTGAAGGCTAATCCTCATAGAAATGCAAAGGGCACAATTATTGAGGCCAGTCTACAAAAATCTAAAGGGCCAGTGGCTACATTTATTGTGCAAAATGGCACCCTTAAGAGAGGGGACATAGTTGTTTGTGGAGAAGCCTTTGGAAAGGTTTGTAAATTAGAGTTTGAAACTATGGAAATTTTCTTTAAATCTTAATGATATACTTTACCGCTCAGTCTTCTCTTAAAGTTTGCTCATTGCCTTTGATTCATTTTTGCTGTGTCCATGTTCAGGTGCGGGCTTTATTTGATGATGGTGGGAATCGTGTGGATGAAGCTGGACCCTCTATACCTGTGCAGGTTTGTAGTTCATAGTCAACTTATGTTTTCTTTGTTCTTGTAAAACAAGGACATTCCTTGATCAAATGGTGTGCTCTGATCTCTTTCATATAATTTGGTTCAGAACTAATAAATCAGGGCATGTACGTGTGCAGGTTATAGGACTGAATAGTGTTCCAATTGCTGGTGACGAGTTTGAGGTTGTTGACTCACTTGATGTAGCACGTGAAAAGGCAGAAGCATGTGCCGAGTCATTACGTAATGAACGAATATCAGCCAAGGCTGGGGATGGAAAAGTCACGCTTTCTTCCTTAGCTTCGGCAGTTGCATCAGGAAAGCTGTCTGGATTAGACTTGCATCAGCTGAATATTATTATGAAGGTTGATTTTCAGGTAAGCGTTATCATTTTATGAAAAGAGCATGAGTTTGTCTTGTTCCCACATTGCTAGTTTGCATTATCATTGCTCAATTCACAAGGGTATTGGTTGGACATGTTCTCTCATGAAATGTTCTATATTTACTTCTAAAATGTACGTGTTTCTAAACTAATAGTACAATATTTAGACAGCAAATGAAGCATATAGCGCTTTATGTTCAATGGATACATGTGACTGCATGGATGCTTCTGAACAAGCAAAAAGTGTATTAAAACATGGGAGTTTTTCACACACTTAATCTATGGAAGTCCTACAACTAGATTTCAAGTTTTTGTTATCCTTAATAACAAAATATTTGAAACCTTGAAAATTGCCATCATGCATTATCACAAGTGTGTTGCATTGATGATCAGCAAGGTTTGTACTTTACATGCAAGTAAATTAATTGTCTTGACATGAATAGGGATCCATCGAGGCTGTCAGACAAGCGCTACAGGTGCTCCCACAAGATAATGTTACTCTGAAGTTCCTCATGCGAGCAACTGGAGATGTCAGTGCTAGTGACATTGATCTTGCTGTTGCTAGCAAAGCCATTATTTTGGGTTTTAATGTCAAAGCACCAGGATCTGTTAAGACTTATGCAGACAACAAAGGCGTTGAGATTCGGTTATATAGAGTAATCTATGACCTTATTGATGATGTGAGATATGCTATGGAAGGACTGCTGGAGCCTGTTGAGGTCCGTTCAAGTGAAAATTTTATTTCTTCATTTCTTTTCTTTTACTCAATTTTGATAGCAGTGGTTTCTAGATGTGGGAAGGAGGCTGGGAATTTTGATAATTATTTGTCGGGTGGATGTAAATGCCTAGTTGTCTCATCATTCTTAGACACACTATGGAATGATGCATCTTTTAGCATATGTAGATGTGATCCTAGGATTTACTGGGTTGAGGCTTTGATTTTTTGGGCTGTTCTGCTTCTTTCTTTTCTTCCCTTTTTTTTCTCCTGTTTCTTCAAATGCTTCTAGCTGAAGATTTACACTTGAGAGTTACTTCTCACTTTTTGACAGGAACAAGTAGCAATTGGCTCAGCAGAAGTCCGGGCCATCTTCAGCAGTGGCAGTGGCCGTGTTGCTGGATGCATGGTAACAGAGGGAAAAGTAGTGAAAGGCTGTGGCATTCAGGTCACTCGAAATGGGAAAAAAGTCTTTGTTGGCATGCTTGACTCTTTGAGACGGGTTAAGGAAACTGTAAAAGAGGTAAGAGTTTAAGGCCACTATTTTTCTGTGACTGGACAAAGGACATATACATAAAATTGATGCAGAAATGAAGTAATAAAATTTGACTTAGTTTTGTAATTGCTTAATCGGATGATGGATTATGGTCAATGAGTCGGTATCTGTTAGATCCTGAGCTTATATACAAAGTAACATTAGTCACCAATAGATTCAGAGCTTGTGTATAAAGTAACTTTCAATTCGTGGTGACTAATGAATTTGAGATTATCATCTTATTAAATCATTTTAGAAAACTTCACTTTATTAATTACTTGCATTTGCTATGCTTGCATTATCAGAATGCTCTGCATTTTGTCTTCTCACTTGCAATGCAAATTCATCATTCTGTTTCTCCTGAACAGGTAAATGCTGGATTAGAGTGTGGTATTGCTACAGAAGACTACGATGATTGGGAGGAAGGAGACATTATCGAGGCCTTCAAACTCCATTCAGAGGGAACGGACCCTTGAAGAGGCATCAGCTTCAATGGCAGCTGCACTGGAAGGAGCAGGAATTGAAGTATAGAAAGGCACGCAACCATGAATCAGCCTTTTAGCTTGATGAAATTCATGTCGCATATGCAAAAACAGGCACGCTGCAACCCAATCACTGCTCTGAAATTTTTTTCCAAAGGTATAGTATGGATCAGTGTCCTCCACATGCAGTTTATTTCCAGGTGTGGGGTGCCGGGGATCCTACAATGCAGTGATTTTGATCAATATTTGTATTGCAAAATCAGGTTGTGCATAATACTGTAATGCCAATTGGAGCATATTTTCTTTTTCCTGTAAAGAGTGAACGTGCAAGTTCCTCAAGATTCCATGTGGAAATATTGTTTTGTAACAAACTAGCAAAATCAAGAAAAGAAGAGAGAAATGAAGTTCACAGCGAGGAGACGGCGTCTCTTTGCCTCCCCCCTATGTTGGTAGGCTCCTGTGCGTGTGAAAAGCATGGTGTTTTGGCACTTGTCCGTCTTGTCCGGTTACCGAGTTTCAAATATGAAAAATTAAACGGCCACCTGGAGTGCGTAACGGCACACATTGAAACCCTTGCCTTAACGAAATCGACTCGCATCTTCAAAGTGAAAAATTTTCCTTTCTAATCTTTCTTTTTCTTTGCACTTGGAGGAGAGTTTTTTGTTATACTGAATTCAAAACCAAAAACAAATTGAATCTCTTTCTTTTCATCGAGTATATGGAACACCAAAATCGTTAGCATCTTCTTCAATGGGATGACCCACTTTCTCACTGACATTTCTTGGCAGCGGCAAATCTCCCATCACTGTAAGAACAAATTAAAGTTAAACCCCAGAAAATCCCCTCGGTTTAGTATCTGGGTTTACGTTTGATTTTATCAGCTCTTTCTTTACTTGGCAGACAATAGTCCTACCACATCACCGACCTCTCGTTTTGTAACAATGGCTAATTCTGTTCATCACGACCCAGATGACGGTAATAAAGTTTTTAGTATAAAGGATTTGTTTGTTGGTTTTTTTTTATCCTGGGAATATCTTGATAACTCAGAAATATTTAGGTAATAAAGGGGATTGTTTATTTTATATATGATTCTTGGCAAAATGAAAGCTTAAATGAAAATTATGCACAAAATATCGGTGACTTGATTTTAAATCAATCTGTTGATGGTAAAATTTGCTGATATATTTGCTAGAAGAAGATTAGAGAAGTCTATTTCGCTTTTCTTTTCAGGTCATTTCATGTTGGGATATTCTTTAACGCCTCCTGATCTTGTGATATGCGGTGGTTCACCTGAGATTCCGAGGAGTAGCTATGGAGATTTCCCCTAATTCTTGGAGAGAAATAAGTGTTTCATTGAGGTTTCTTTAGAGAATGGTATTAATGGATCACATAACAAGAACAACCATAAGATCTGTTAGATTTTCATCATTAAACAAAGACTTTCCCCTGAATCTTCTTTGGAGCTTCTCCCACTGTCGTTAGTCCAAGAAAACTAGCCGGAAGTTTTCATATAAGAAATACCTCGCAGATATTGACAAAATGAGCTCTGCAATTCAGTCTAAAAGTATGTTCACTCAAATCATTTTCATATTTTATTTCAGTTCTTTTGACATTTATGTTTCTATTTTAACAGTCAATTGTCAAGTAGATTTATATGAACACCTGAAGGTTCCATTTATCAAAGGGACAAAGGAGCAAAAACGAACTATCTAACAGGGTTCTAGAGTTGAAAGGTTACATGTATGTTCACTAAGATACAGAGATATTGAAATTGGATAGAAAATTGATGAGCCTCAAAATATTGAAATATTCACTTGCAGGAAACACAAGGGTATTTTGCCGATGTAGGCTGCTAAACAGTGAGGAAATTGCGGCCGGATCTGTAAGGGCAGTTGATTTTGAATCTGCTAGAGATGGAGAGCGTACTGCGATTTCAAATGGAGCTCCAAAAAAGAGCTTTTTAAGTTTGATTCAGTTTTTGAGCCCCATGCAGACCAAGGTATTTTTTCCTTTTCTATTGGCAAAATGCATTGCTGTTTTAGTGACAGAATTTCACAACCCCACAACCTTTTTCTCCTTTGCTTAGGTGATGTTTTCCAAGACACAGCTCCATTTGCAGCCTCTGTCCTAGATGGTTACGATGCGTGCATATTCGCTTCCGGGCAGACTGGAACTGGAAAAACCTTTACAATGGAGGGTACAGAAGAAGTGCGCGGATTAAATTTTAGGACTCTTGAGGAGCTGTTTTGCATCATTAAAGAGCGAGAGAAGCTATATGGGTATGATATTTCTGTGAGTGTCTTAGAAGTCTGCAATGAACAAAACAGAGATTTGCTGGCTGTAAGCTGTCGGCCTACAGCATCATCCTAAAGGTTGGTGAATGCAGTTTTTAAAAGAAGATGGGACTGTTTATTGAACTAAATCTTTGGCTGACACTGTACTTTGTAGGCTTGAAATACGGCAAGCAGGGGAAGGAATCCATCATGTACCTGGATGAGTTGAAGCTCATGTAAATAATGTGAGTGAGGTCTGGGAAGTTCTACAAACTGGCAGTAATGCAAGAGCTGTTGACTCAACTAATGTTCAATGAGCACAGTAGTCGATCCCACTGATCTGTATATACAACCTAAACTAAATTTATCCTAATATATCTTCTATAAATATTTGAATGGGGAATGCGCAAGGAGCAAGCTTTGGTTGGTGGACCTAGTTGCAAAAACACAAGTACAAGGAGAACCGACTAAAGGAAAAGGAAACTCATAAAATATAAATAGATCATTATCAGCTCTTGGAGACGTCATATCTGCTCTTGCAACTAAAAGTCCTCACATTCCTTTTAGGTTTGAGGTTATTCTGCCATTTCTTATTGTGACAGCAGAAAATTTGATACATCGTTAATTCTTTTCTTCATTTTCTATGCTATGCAGGAATTCCAAGCTCACTCACTTCAAGCAACCTAGAAATATGGGAAAAACGGAGTTGTAACAAGTTCTTGCAGTCGAGGATGCAACACTTCTCCATTAACACTGTCTACTGTCTCATAATCACAACAGTAATCCTCAATCATTCCCTTATATTTCCCTGAATCCTGTAGAGAAACAGTCACGATTTAATTCCAAATAGCCAACACAGAAAAAATCTCATCGTGGCTGCTTGCTGCATTTTCAAAAACAAAAACAAAATAAAAAAAAACAATTAAATTTGGAAAACGTATAACTGAAGAGGAGAAAACAACATTCTGTTGTTTTCAATCCCATGTTTTATTTTTCATTTTTTCTGACGAAAGAACAACTTTTTTTCTTTAAATAAAAGAAAAATTAACTTTACTTTTTTGAAAAACAATATAAACACGTTTTACTGTTTCCACTTCTACAAAATTGCTTTTTCAAAAACACCACCAAACAGTTTTATATTCATCTTCATTTTCAAAAACTCTCTTTCCAAAACGTCGCCAAATGCACCCTTAAATTCTTCAAATGCATCATTCTTCACATGTTTTCTTATATTTAAGAAGCAGAAAGGTCATAAAAGCAATTTTCAAAAAAGAATTAGAATTACCTGAGAAGGACAGCGACAGGAATTCTGATTGCTGACGAAGCGAGCTGCAAACTTAGAGGCGGTCTACGTCGTCGCCGCCGTCGCTAAGAACACCGCGATCATTGCCCCTCAAATTTATGGGTTTAGAAATGTCAAACAGCAGCGGTAGAGTTGGCGCCTTTGTTTGTGTTTTTCTTTAACGGTTAAGGAAACAAGAGTAAGAGGGAGATTTTGCTATTGCTACTCGCAGGAAATTAATTGAAGGTCATGCACGTATGAAATTTGAGCTTTTTACACCTGTAATCCAAATAAAGCGAGTAGTTACATTTCCCCCCATTTCGCGAGTGGAATGAGTACACCTGTATAGCACATGCATTAATGCAACATCGGTTTCACGTTAGTCGAGCTTCACCCAATAGCAACTCCACGTGTATCAACTAATTCATTGGTCCACTTTCATTGCTGCTCCCGTACGGCCTTGCTCTGCACGGCTTTTCAACAAAACTGCCATGCAGATTATGCATGCATGCATGTATAAGACGTGCTTAATTATCACAAGATCTACCCTGGATACGATCCTAAATCTAAAAGAACATTTGTTTTTGGGTAAATCATGACACAAAATAAGAGGAGAAGGCAAAGAAGAGAAAATTAATTTCTGAATTACATAGCAATATTTACCACAAAGCAAATGAGATGAGATGTTTATGAAGCAGATGAGAGAACTATGTACAAAGATTGAAGGTTGACGATTGCACCCAAAGTAAATATTGGGTCGCACTGAATTCACAGGACAAGATTGATTGAACTGAAGTAGGCCAGATCTGCATTCAGGGCTGCCAGCTTTTGTGCTTGGAATTGCCCTCAATACTTTGATTGAAAACTTAATTTCTTGATAACTCACCTTACTATTTCTCGTCATCTTTGCCTGGTGGGTAGGCTCATCCAACAATTTTGGTTGGTGAAACAAATCTGCTTTCATGTCAAACTCCAACCTCCTCCGTTCTTTCTCCTAAACCCGGGAATCCCTAGTCTCATGGAGGACGATAAGAATTCTGTATATTCTTCACTCGATGGCATCTAAGTTGATGATCTTCGCCATTGCTTCTTCCCTTTCTTCTGATTCAACTTGAATGGGCTCCAGGTTTTTCTGCATTTGGATGTATCAGAAAAGATGCCAGAGGCTAAAGCTTGCTGAAGCCACATCTCAAATTCTTCCTCATCGGCATCCATCATCTCAGCATCCAAATCCCAAGGGAATCTGCTAGAATAGGATCGTTGTGTCTTTTTCAAACCAACCATGTTTACATGGAAGCTTGGTCGATGCGTGTTTGGCCTACATGCAATGCCCTGTAAGAAACAATTTCAGGCTATGAGATGCAATGAATGAAATTGAATACATTTTCCTTTTTAATGATCATTGTAAGATACAACTTTTACAGTAACACTTCCAGATATCTCTCAGAAATCAGAAAATGAAAAACAAGGTTATTGCACACATTAAAATAAACCACTGACCTGGCAAATAGCCCATTCCGACACATCAAAGATTTTGCTTTCAGCACAAACAAAAGCTCGAGGTATTTCAACCTATACAAGTCAGCAAATAAAATTGCATTAGCAGCCCATTCTCAACTAGTAAATATATTAGAAGTCTCAGCTATTTTGTATCAAAAAATAATTTTCAACTCTTTCAGAGTTCCAAAAGTACATCATATCAAACTGTATGAGTTAATAACAGCAGGTCAAACAAATCAGATTGTTTAATGTACCTTTTGTGGCCTATCAAAGACCAATGAGCCTCGGTATTCAACCCATCCATCCCCGTCTTTTGTTTGATGATATTGACAGCAATCCTGAAGCCAAAAGCACAATGTATTATCCATGAAATCACAACAGCAGAAATGATTTGGTGCGAATATTGACCAAGCAGGATAAAAAAGACTGACCTGACACCATCTTGCGTTGGCTTTACTCCTATTGGTGCATACCCATACATGTGAATTGCCACACTTAGTGCACCGTATGTGCCTTGACTCTTCAACACAATAATCCGGAATATCCTGTTTGAAAAAGATTTTAGAAAACTTTCTAAATGTTTTTATGACTCATCATCAAAGAATGACCCAGCGACCTGACTTGGCTCAATGAGTCACAAATTTGAACATGCTTGCATCTTCCATCATGGCATATGGGACTAGAAATCAGATTGCCATAGAGAGTTCTTGATACTTAGACCATTCTTACACTACTTTTCTGTTTATAATTTGCCACCAATATCACCACGCCCTAGTTCATAATTCAATCTTTTCATCAATAATATCTGAAATCAGTGAGAAGAAACAACAAAAAGATTTCAATTTTCCCTTGCAACCCAGACCTTCTATTGAGAGCAGATCAGAAAACCAAAGTTTTTAAGGTTTTCCCCCCATGAACTTCATGCATATAAAAAACTATAAATAAATACACCTAAGCTTGAAAACAATAAAAAAAAATCATACCAAATTAAAAAAAAATCATATGACAGATTACCTGACGTGAAGCACCATACGACTTCTGACAGACACTTCTAGTCCTAGATTCTTCCTTTCTCAATTGCTCATCATAATCTCTCTTCTTCATCAAGTCAGAAAGAACCTAAAAATTTTACACTCATTGTGAGTAGCAGAAAAGACCAGCACCACCACATATTTCACATAACTGAGTTTTGCAGTATCCATGCAGAAGATGTCAACCGAAAAATTTGCCACTAAAAGCATGTTTTATATAATACATGAATACCTCATAAGCACATTGGAGTTTCTTAAACGATTCACCAGCTAAAGGACTTCCCATATTTTTATCGGGATGGACAAGCATGGCCTGCACAAAATAGAATTGATGGAAATTAGTAAGAGCAGATGCATGAGTACACCTATACACACAAAGAATTAAACAAAGGCTTTCACAATGAAGAAACATTTAGCGTCAAAAAACAATGTGATTTCAATTTCCTGACATACATGATGGTAATTAATTTAACTATATTAAAGCTTAAGCTTTTGAGTCAAGTGATAACTTAATATGGTATTAAAGCAAGTTGAAAAGAGTGCTCCAGTGTTTAAACCCCAATTATATCAACTAAACTGTATCAAATTGTGTTTGTGTTTATTGTTATTTTGATCAACATTCCTTGCACGCACGGAGGACATATTAGTGCTTAAACTTATGGAACAAGTGCTAATGAACAGATTAAACATTTGAACTTCTTTCATCTCTTCCTCGAAAAAAATAAGGAATAAATTTAAAAAGAGTCTAAACTTACAATTATAGCCCTCTTTCAATTAAATTAACAGAAACAACTTTCCCTAGTAAGTTACTCCCAGAATTGTGCACTAAATTGAAGTTCAAAAAGCTAACTTTTACCAAAAGATAAATGCATATGCCTCTGTCAATAAAAATTATATATACCTTCTTTCGATATTCCTTTTTCATAACTGCAGCATCAATTTTTTTGTGGCGAGGAAACCCCAATGTTTCATAATGATCTGTACAATTTAAAATCCTTTTCATCTCATCTATTGAACTTGTTTCTTCCTTAACAACCTTGCTACTGGAAGACTCTTTTTGGTTATTAACAACAGAAGTAGCAGCAGCTGTCTCACTGGATGATTGGCAAGAGTGCAATTTTCCAGGTTCTTCAGTTGGAATAGAATATTCGCAGCCTCCAGAGAACTCATCTTCAGTGACTGTTTCTGACTCTTTTGGCTCTTCAAAGTGTGAGCTTTCCCTCACATTGTCACACAATTGAAGCAAATAATTCAATAAATCGTTGGAGAGAAATGCAAGGTTTATTGAGAGGAAGACACCAAACCAGCCAACCCGAACTTTGACACAATAAAGAGCATAACCAGTTGCCATTAATACCACCAACCGAGCATGATTTAGGGAAAATATATAGCCTGCAATTGCATGGTAAAGAGTTCGTTTGTTAAATCTACTGAAACTGAGCAAGAACAAAAGGAATATAATATCATTTCATAATATTTTCTCTACTGATACCACTTAGTGACAAATTGAAGGTTTTTCGCAATGTTGATCAACATATAAGGACCTGTAAATCCAAAACCAAAACCTTGGGGACTACAACTTGTTCAAGACAAGGTAAAAACAAAGCAAGTGATAGTATGAAAATATGATTCACAATGATAGCCAATTTAGCCCCAATTACAACAAGAACACAAAACTATTTAACAAAACTTCATTTAGACACGGTGTACCCTTTTCCCATGTTCCAAAGCTAAAACATCCTCGTGATGTTCCGATAAACAACACTATCAGGCCACAAAAAGATGAAATATATAAAAGCATTGCGTATTGTGCTACTTTTATTAAAAAATCACAGTCATAGGGTGAAGAAACCTAGCATACCTCCAACTATAAACAATGTTCCTGTTATCCAAAAGTTAGCAAACATCCATAAGACCAAAATAGCAAACAGCCCAACAATAAAAAGTCCAGGAGTGTAACCCAAGTAATGAACAGCAGCTCCAGCAGCTCCCTGAATATTGGACACAATTGTTAGTTGCATTGTTAACATAGTTCATTTTCAAAGGTGAGATATTTGATGTGATGTGTGGAACTGAGCAAGCCTTTGCCACTTTTTAAGTGCCATTTAAGCCACCGCAAATCCACTGTCATCCTAGCTTAGAAGTTTTCAACTCAATATTAAGTTTCACACCAACTTTCATAAAAATGGCCTAAATTCTAACAGTTGATACTATAAATTCATGAAAATGTTAAAGGTTAAAGGATTAAAATTTAGACTTGCATAAAAAGCTCTCCTGCAAGAATGAAGCACCATAAGGAGGGGCAATATTGGGTAAAATTGAGCTCAATGATGTTGTTTGATTAAGTTGGAGGTTGAATATGAAGTGAAAGTGAAATATCACTCAATTAGTGAAGTATTGAAACCAGTAAATTCAACCAAAGTAAAATCATATGCTCTAGGTTCCCAGGTTTCTGCTTTACTTTTAAGTTTCTTGTCTCGAAGGCTCTTGAGCAAGATGCTTGAAGGATACAAAACAGTTTCTCAAAATAATTTTGCCCAACAGTGTTAAGCCTTTCATTGGATAGAACTAGCATGTATCCAACAAATAAAGATGGCAATAAGAAAGAAAATGAACAAAAAGCAAAGCTCCAAAACATGTTAAAGGGTATGCTGAACCCTAACTGAAAGAAAATAAAGACGGTTTAAACAACCTTATCACAAGAGCTTACCCAGGATTTCCAGTCCACATAACTTAGGGTACTCCATTTTTGAGAACAACAATTTCTGTCATGACATCATGATATCAAAACCCACAAAAGATTTTGTTGGCTAAACTAACATTTATTTACACATCATGTAACTGGAAAAAAGTTTGTAGTTACTATCTGAAAATAGTCCAGAAAGCCAAAAGGAATTAACACAATTAAACTACTAAAGAAAATAATATGCAGATAATTTAGTTCTGCATCTATAAAGCAAAAGGCAAAAAATGAAGGCCTAAAGTGACCACCATAACAAACTGCTTACACCTTTTTCTCTCTCCCGAGGTTAAATATAGGCTGCGGAGACCCCAACAGTCGTTGTGAGATCAAACACAAAAAGGAAAAAGAACAGAAAACTTCTCTTATGTAACATCAAATATTGATCATCTCATTAAATTATTTTACCATTTGTCTCTGCAATATGTTTCTCAGAAATCGACCTAAAGGATTAACTAACCTCACCGGGATCCATTAGCAATCATGTTACATTCAAATAAGTTATTGAAATATTAGAACTAGTGAACTCAAAAGAAAAAAAAAGAAAAAGAAATGCAAATACATACCATACAGAGGAGCACATAAATCAAGCAAGACATAGAAGTGAGACTAAGAAAGCAGCTCCACATTATAACGAACAAAGAAGAGGAACCCAATTTGATCATTGATCGAAAACCTCTTACAAAACAGCTCCTCCAATGAACCAACAACAAGCACAAAAGCATCACCAATTTGGCGCATCCGGAGTACACCATAGGCCAATGCCTCTCGATTAACACACCCATTTTTTCCCTGAGATAGCCCAATGCAGTTCGCGCTCGCGGCCAAGCATGTTTCTGGGATTGCAGCCATTTCCAACCTTGCTTCACCAGCCCAATATCCTCCATGTCGCTGATAATGACAAAAGAGAAGCTACTAAATACAAACACAAATATCTTGGATTTAACACAAGTTGCATCGACAATCATCCATATGAATCCGAAAATACTAAGGATTTTCGAACAAATTTGGTTGCAGATCATGAATGTTACTACCATCCATAGTGAGAGTTAAGCCTTGATCTACCGAAATGAGCAAATATGCAACGATTTTACAGGTTTCTCGCCAAAAAAGCACCCGAAACAAGGAGGAGGAGAGTACCCAAGTGACGAAAAATTTACTGACTGCCCAGAGCAGTGAAACCACACTAAATTCAGTCACGTTCAACGCCAAATTGTTTCACAAGTACGTTACCGAAAAGCAAAAATCTCTGAAAAAATGTTCCCCTTTTTCCACACCAATGTCTTCTCCCTTTAAGACCGAAATCTGAAACCATCCACCCAGTAGCATAAAGAAAAGAAACCAAAATAACACAAGTAGAAAACCGATCGATTTGGGTGAAATGAATCGGATGGGGAAGAAACAGTAAAGAGGAATGGGATTGCAACAAAACCCTAGCTTTTAATTATTTTCTAAGTTCGTGCTCTGCAGCAGGGAAGGCAAGGGAAGAGCTCGTGAGAAAAAGAGAAGGAAAAAGCGTTAAAAAAGTATGCCTAGAAGACAGAAAGAGGAAGGGGGCGAGAGAAAGAGAGAGAGAGGAGTGAACGAATGACGAATTCCCGCTTTTGTTGTTGCCGAAGAAAGACACAGCGTTTTGACGTCATCTACTCCCGCTGGCACCCGCGACCTTTTCCCTTTTCTTTCGGAGTTATCTGGTGTTGCCAGTCTCATTGCAATTCCCTGGTAATCTCTTATTAGGGAAGAATCAACTAATTATTATTATTATTATTATGAAACATTTTTTTTAACAAATTTTGAATATTCTTCTACGTTCGTTAATAATATTTAGAGTGCCGTTTCTAATATATTGTATCAAATCTCATTGGCCCCACATAACTTGTGGGCCTTGATCATGTGGAAAGCCCAGCCAAGTTTCCTAAAAGTATGAACTCTTCCCTTTCTCTTGCCCTGGATTATGTGCCATTACAAATAACTGCTGTCTAATCCTTGGGAGAGAAATCAACACAAAGAAAACTTCTCCATTAAGAGTTTACTTTTGGCTAAAACGCCTAGGGTCAACTATGAAGCAATACAAATAAATACAGGATGAAGCAATACATATAAATACAGGATTACACAATTTGCCCACAGGCCTCAAAATTAAAAAATGAAGCAACAAGTTCAATTGAAATTTTTCATTTTTTTTTCCCATCTTCTTTTAATGTTTAAGTGCTTCCATAAGATACTGTAAAAGTCATAGGAGCAGAAATTGTAGCTGCAGATGACAAGTTTGAGTTGTCTGGATCATCTGAGCTATTATAAGAAGATGAAGTTTTTGTTTCCAACTTAGTTCCCTGGGGGCCTCTGACTTTGAGGTCCATGAAATCAGAAATCAACCCTGGCTTTGTTATTTTTTCATTATCGATGTTTTTCTCACCAGTTAACATCTTCACTACAGTGGACATGCGTGGCCGGAGCTTTGGAGTGTCTTGAGTGCAGAGCAGACCAATCTTCAGGAATCTACAAGCCTCCTCAGCATCAAAATCGCCATCCAATGATGTATCCACAAGTGCAACCAACTCTCTTCGCTCATACAAGTCCCATGTCTGCAGCAGGAGAATCAACATGTCATGAACAACGCATTATCTTATATAACTGGCCATTTGCAGGATTTCTAAATGCTTCATCTCAATATGAACACAACACAATTTTCAAGATATCAGAAAAGCCTTTTCATTATTTTCCATGATATATCTACAAAATGATCCACTCCTTAAGAACTCTGCCTATGTATAGACATGACTTAATGATAAGTTTCAGACCAAATTTTGTAAGATAAAGTCTTAAAACGCCCGCAACCAGGAAGTCTAGGTCGATATCACATACTGAAGACTATGGAATCAATATCTCAAGTTTAAAATTCAAACTATAACTCAAGGAGTAAAAATTCATACCCGTTCTAGAAGATATTGCTCTTCAACAGGCAATCGCATATTTTTGTTACACCTCCCACTGACTATTTCCACGAGGAGGACACCAAAACTGTAAATATCTGCTTTCCGTGTCAACTGTCCTCTCATTGCATACTCTGGTGCTAGATAACCTCTGAAACAATCGATGATTATGAAAGTTAAATTTCCATGATTTAGTTTCAAACACTTCAAGCAATGGCCCGATTTTATGAAAGTAGTTCTGACACCAAAAGGTCAATGCATAATTTAAACAAGGAAGCTGCAAAGTTGGAACTTACATTGTTCCAGCCACACGAGTGCTAACATGAGTCATGTTGGGTGGGATAAGCTTTGCAAGACCAAAATCTGAAATTTTGGGTGTGAGGTCTTTGTCAAGGAGAATATTGCTTGCTTTGATATCTCTGTGAACAACGAGTGGTTGCACTTCCTCGTGAAGGAATGCAAGACCCCGCGCAACCCCAATGCAAATTCTACATCTAGTCCGCCAACTAAAATGGATGCTACTGTGCCCTCCACCTGAAAGTGAAATGATTCTAGAGCATTCAAGGTCCCTCTAACAGAAATGATATTAAATGAGTGCAGTATGTAAATCTATAAAATGACATACACGAGTACACAACATTAATCATTAAGATTCATAATAAAATGAGAAGAAATTATAGAAAAAGGCATATTTCATGTGGAAAAAAAAACTTAATGGTGATATCAAGCATTGCCCCAACAAAATACTTCTAGACCAAAAACTAAATCAAGACAATTACCAATAAGTGTTTGTGCAAGGTTATTGTTCTCAAGATAATTGTAAACTAAAATTCTGTGATTTCCTTCCACACAACAGCCATAGAGCTTTACTAAGTTTTCATGTTCTATTTCTGAAATTACTTTAATCTCTGTCAAGAATTCCTTAACGCCTTGTCTTGATTCAGCAGAAAGAACTTTTATAGCAGCTATCTTTCCATCTTTAAGCTGTCCCTGATCATCCAACAAAGCTTTATATGTCATTTGTATAAAAAGATCATGTTACATTGAGTTGATAAACTAAAAGGGTTTTCATAAGTAAACAGAAACTTGTGGTTACCTTATACACAGAACCAAAACCACCCTCCCCAATTTTATTGGTCGGACTAAAATCATCAGTGGCGATTCTCAATTGTTTATAGGTGTAGACTTTAGCACTGTGAATGCCTGAAAGTTCTGTTAACAAATAAATCTAATTAACAGTTTTTTATTGGCATAATATTTTCTGAAAGTGTTGCAATTAAATGATAAATCTGTCTTCAGCAAGTGTTGCAATTGACCTTCATCGACTTGAGAAAATTGGTTTCTTGATGAGTCCCTCCTACAAAATAGAAAACAAAAACAAGGCATTGCTGCATATAATTTACCAGTAACCAACTTATATCTACTCAATTGTCAAATGATAGCTTGGAATAGAGACCTGCGAGAGCGAATCATTGAAAAAAAATGTCAATATAGATACACATCTTGGTAACAAAATTTAAAGGCGTCCACAAAGATGTAAAAGAATTCAGCAAGCTTTAAATTTAAGAGCAGTTACCAATTGAAGCTTCAGAAAGCTTTTTTATGCATCCATGAGAATATTTTCACATTGTTATATCATCATATGAGCAAGAAAACAAATTTAGAGCAAATGTAAGGAACAATGTGAACTGCAGTTATCCATTAGTACCATGCCTTACCATAAGCATTTACCAATATAGAATTTCATAACCCTCAAAAGTATACTAACAATACAAATAATTAAGCAAAAACAACCAAAAAACAATTGTAGAACAATTCCATAATCAAGGCAAATCTGTCAACAAGCAGAAAGAAATTAACTAGACAGCAACTGAAACATAAAAATCACAAATGGGTTTTATTTCAACTACGACTTAACCCAGCTAGTTTGCTCCAATAAGAACAATAAATTCAAAGAAAACAAAATAAAATTGAAGAAAAATAAACAACAAAAAGGAAAAACTTACCTCAGAAAGTTCAGGAAGAGAAGCAGACGATCTCTGGAGAGAAGAAGAACAAGGGATGAACGGATTAAGAGAAAAACTGAGAGGAATCAGAGAATTAAAATAGTCTAGGAAAAGTCCGCGAAGGGCACTCCGCACTTTGAATATTTCTTCTCACTGTCTCAGGGCGTCATTTTAAGTTACAACACGTACTGTGAGGACGAGAGAAAGACGAGCAAAAGAGCACAGGGTGGCGCGTAAATGTGAACAAGTCAAAGATCGCGACCCAGTCATTCATTTGCTACTTGTACTGCTGATGTGGCATCTACCTCCTTGTCTTGTCGTTCATTGTCAACTGATGTAATTACGTTTCGCTCCTCTCTCTTTCTGGTTACATTAAATAAAGGTGTCTATAGGTCTGTATCTCTGACTCAAATAACTGCACGGCTTGCACTATCGAGTTTTGACCATCGCTATGGTCGGCAAGTAGGCAGGTAAGAGTAATAATTTTTTTATATAATTTACCATTTTAAATTAATATAATAAATAATTGTGTCAAAATTTAAATTTTAAATTTTTTGTATGTAAATTTATTTAATAATACAATTAATTATATTTATTATATTTTTTTAAGTATCTGGTAGTATTTAGAATTAAATTAATTAGTATTTAAGTGTATAATATTATAAAAATATATTATATTTTATAAAAAAAATATATTAAACAATTTTAACTTTTGATTATAATTTATTTAATAATTTATTAATTGTGCTAAATTAAAATTTTTAATTCTTAACATAATTATTAAAGATATTTAATTTAAAATAATTTTTATTAGATATGATATAATCATAATTCGATATGAATATAATATAATAATTTAAATCTTTGTCACTAATAACGAGTACAACATAAAACTCAAGTATGTTATATCATTTTTAAAATATTATTTTTATAAAAAATAAAAAAAAATATTATATTTTATTTTTAAAAATAAAAAATAAAATAATAATATTTTTTAAAAAAATTATTATAAAAATGTGAACTATTAAATGTGTGTGGCTAAAATACGTTGAAAAATTGAATGCAATAAATGAAATATTATATATTAATTAATATATTTATTAATAAAAATACAACAAATTAAGAATTTTTACGTCATATTATTTCAATATTAAATTTATTAATGTATTAAAAAATTGACTTGTAAATAAATCATCTTCCTTGCGGACTTATTGGATTTATTTTTAATCATTTAATATTAATAAATTTAATTAAATACATAAGACTGAATCAAAGTCACAATTATACCACGTTTCAATCAATTTAAATTAAAATCGGAAATTGGCACGTGCTTGAGACACCCAAAATTGTGTTCACTTTGGGTGCAAGGAAGGTTGCCTCAATCGATTGCATCTTTCTGTTTCATCTTGTGGATGAAATATAAACACGTGATATAATAGGTATAGGATTTAAATATTATATATTATTATTACTAGAAAAAGAAAATTATATTTAATTTGTATTTGATTTTTAAAAAATAATTAAAAAAAATTGGTTCTAATTACGGTCAAATACAAATGGGAAAATCAATTTTGGTTGAGAGGAACTGTGAAAATTAAGTCAAATGCGTGTTTATTAGATTTAAAGTAGGTAGGAATTTGGAATAATGGATGGGGGCAAATACTTTTGTAATTTGGTAAAATATCATTAAAGGGGCTCAATTGTTAGTAAAATATAACTGAGGGCTTTTCAGCAATTATGTTACTCTTCCTAGTCATCGAAGGTGCCCAATGATACTTTACGAAAATGTGTTACTTTTGTGAAATTTTAGTAGACAATAGACCTTTATATGAAAACGTTTCCTTGTCAGAATAACTAATATGGAGTTACCTCGTCCCTGCGAGCAAAATCCCAATCAGCTCAACAGCGAAACGATACTGTTTTCTCTCATCAGTCTTTACGACTAACCTAAGAGAAGCAGGGCAGAAGGGAGAAAAATATGAACAACGCTGTTACAAAGGTTGCCGTGGTAGGAAGTGGAAGTGAGTTTTTTCCGTCTCTCTATGTTTGCTTTTTTTTCTCTCTTTCTTTTTTTTTCTCTGATCAGGAACGAATTGGATAAATTTCAAGTAATTAAGTTATGAACTATAATAAATGTAAATAATGGGCAGTTTCAGGAGCTGTATGTGCATCCACTCTGGCTAGAAATGGGGTTTCAGTTACTCTCCTCGAGTCAGCTAGGGGGCCTGGTGGCCGCATGTCTCAGAGAAGGTTTCTCGTGTGCGTGTGTATTTTATTTTATTTTGACTACGTGATGAGTAATTTGTTTTCTTTTTTGGCTTCTTTTAGTTTGTTCTAATATTTTGTTTCTAGGAAACTTCTGTAATATCTCCATGTATTATAAAGTAGTATGTGTTTAGTCGTCATGAAGTATTCTTCTTGGAGTATTTATAAACAGTATAAAATACTGCATTGTATTGGAGAATCGCTGCTGCTGTATCTATCCTATAACATATGTTCATAATGTACTTTCTTAAATAGTATTTGCGGAGTTATTCTAACATTTTGAAAAATTCCCTGAATGCTCTAGTTTGTTTGAAGGGTTTCATACTGTATTTGACAATGACACTGAACATTGCTTTGCTCTGGGTAAAATTACAAGAAAAGAGTTTTTTATATGTGCTATTACTCATTTAAACAGAGAAAGTGCTGAAGATGGAACAGAGCTGTTGTTCGATCATGGAGCTCCATCGTTTACTATCAGCAACTCTGATGCATTGGCTCTTGTTCGTGAGTGGGAATCAGGAAGCCTTGTTTCTGAGTGGAAAGTGAATTTTGGTTCCTTTGATTTTGTTTCCAAAAAATTCGTCAACATACAACAGGTTTATGACAATTCCTTGTGTGTACATAGGTGCAAAACATTATACATGCCATCACATTTGAAGTTTTAAGTTGTCCCGACTTATAATCACAGTTCATAGCACCTGATGAATTAACATGATAGGATCAGTATCATTAGTTGGTTCTCCTAAGTGCCAATAGTGATGTGAGGCCATGTTTTTTGTACAACAGCTTTGTTCATGAATAAATATTGTTGTATCTCATCTAGTTATACCTCGAATTCTTGACACACTGCACCTTTTTCACAGCCTGATTTGACGTTGGGACTTGAGTCTATGAAACATATGATCCTTGATATTGCTACTTCTAATATTACTTGGAGCTAACCACATAAACCATGATTTCAGCATAATGTGCCTTGAATATGATTTAAACTCAGATGGATTAAAAACATATAGGATTCCATATCAATGTTTGGATTTTTTTGGTTTATTTAGAGTTATTAATCATACCCTGTCCAAATAAATGTTGAAATCAGATGAACTATTGTAACATGAAAGGGAAAAAATGTATGTATGCATATCTTTTCTTTTTCAGGTAATGATATTTCTGAATACTAATTTCATTTTTAGGATGAAATGAGCAAAAAATTTGTGGGTGTCCCAGGCATGAATTCTATCTGTAAAGCATTATGCCGTCAGCCTGGTATGTAGTAATGCTATAATTTTTTGTTTTATTTTGTTTATGTTCAACCAAAAAAAACTGCCTAATTTCAGAATTATTTTTCTTCAGGAGTGGAAAGTAAGTTTGGTATGGGTGTTGGAAGGTTGGAATGGCTGGAGGATGAAAATTTGTGGTCAGTGTTGGGGTTGGATGGACAAAGCTTTGGTAAATTTAAGGGTGTGGTTGTCTCGGACAAAAATATTGTTTCTCCGAGGCTTAGACATGTAACAGGAAAACCACCTCCTCTTGGTAAATTTGATTTTTCCTTCTCTCTTTCTTTGTGTCTTTGCAGCAAACTGTAAGATAATATTACGGTGAAGCTTGTTTTGTTGTCTATTCCTATTTTATAGATTTGAAATCCACAATGTAATGTAGCCAAATTTTCTTTTTCATTTCTATTGGTTTCTATTCCTATTTCATGTGTTTTTGCATTTCACTTATTATTTGTTAACAGCATTAGTTATTACCTAAACCTAAAAAAATGGCATGACTTCTTCCTTTTCTTTCATGTCTGAAAGAGCAAAAAATAGCATGTATTATATCTCTTGTTATTATTAAATTTTGGTGGAAACAATCTTGATATTATAATTTTTTTATTTTGGTACAGATTTAACTTTTGCCCCTGAGTTGGCAGCGAAGTTGGAAGATATTCCTGTCAACCCATGTTTTGCTCTAATGTTGGCATTTGCAGAGCCTTTGTCTTTGGTAGGACCATATTTGTGAATTTCTGAATAAGCTACTGTAGAACTTTCAAAACACTGCTAATTTCTCAAAGCTTATCGTGGTTCGATGATCCAAACTGCTTATTTCTTCAACCTTTGCTTTGCTGCAGGGGATGTGTGGTTTCTATTTAAGCATTTTTACTCACTTTCTGACTATATATTTTGCCCTGACTTGGGTGTCTGATTCTACTTGAATAATCTCGATTCAGATTCCTGTAAAAGGCTTCTCATTTCAAAATTCTGAAGTTCTGAGCTGGGCTCACTGTGACAGCACAAAGCCCAGGCGACCTGCAACAACGCAAGGGAGTTTCATTATTAGTTAACTGATTGGGTGAACGATCAAGTTTCTACTGTGTCTTAATTAATTTATTTGCTTTTTTTTTCACTATTTACTTATTTATGGTATAGTGAACGTTGGGTATTACATTCGACAGCAGAGTATGCAAAAAGTGTAATTGCACATACTGGTTTACAAAAACCTTCAAATGCTACATTAATGAAAGTAGCTGAAGAAATGTTCCAAGAATTTCAAGGCACAGGTCTCAGTATTCCTCTGCCAATTTTCCAGAAAGCTCATAGATGGTCAGTATCCGAATTAGAAACCTTGACTATCACCAAGTGAACGACAGAAACATTAAATTTCCATTCTCATCGAGTTCTGCATACACTTCAGCATGGTTATCTGAACTGATACAGCTTCCCAGAGGATGTTTCTGTAGAGACACTGCATGATTTTTGTTAGCCTTCTGTTTTAATTTTTTGACATCATACAACATCTACTTTTGTCATGCAGTCCTTAATCCTTATCCCCATTGAACTGTTTGTTTCCAGGGGAAGTGCTTTTCCAGCTGCAAGCACAGCCGAAGAGGAGAAATGCCTGTGGGATAGAAAGAAGAGACTGGCCATTTGTGGAGATTTCTGTGTCAGTCCAAATGTTGAAGGCGCAATACTCAGTGGATTGGTCGCAGCTTCAAAACTCACAGAGATTCTTGGTTCCTTATAGTAAAAGATTACCATTTTCAAGAAAATTTCTTCCCAACATATGGGATTTCATCTTACTTCGCTGGGATTTGAATCTGTAATATGATTTTGCTTTGCTGTTTAAAACTATAATTGACTGATTGATTTTACTCTCTGAAAAGATGTCATGTATGTTACACAATAAATAATTCCAGATGTGACAGTCGCTAAACACAAAATGTAACAGAGTGATACAAGGGAAAAGTTATAACGGGAGGAATTTATTGTGCCTCTATACCTGGTATAATTAATTAATATAATATTAATTATATTAATTTAATAATACTGTTTATTTAAAATTTTCTTTAATATTTAGGATAAATTATTAAAAAAATATAAAATAATTAAAGAATGCCACGTCAGTATTACTCGTGTAGCCGCAGAATACTTTCACTGATTACATTGACCGGAGCTTCAGCCGCTTCTAAGGTACGACAGAAAGCGTAGGCATGCATTCAAAATGTCTGTCACCGGTTGTTCATCGCACAAGAATTCACTCCCTTGCAAAAGCGAATAATGCGGCTGCGTTTTTCTTCACAACTCTCCCAAAACAAGAGCTTCAAAACTTCCGAGAATCAGAACAGAGCATAACCAAAAGGATTCACAAACTCTGCACCAAAGACCGCAACGTCGATGAGGCGCTTCGTTTTCTCGATCACCTACGCCTTTTCGGCTACCAACCCAATTCGCTTAATATCAGCAGCATCATCCACGCTCTCTGCGATGCTAACCGCTTTGCAGAAGCCCACCGCAGGTTTCTTTTCTCCATTTCCTCGGGTTGCGTCCCAGACGAGCGCACCTGTAATGTGCTTATCGCTCGCTTACTTGGTTCGAAAAACCCAGATGAAGCACTGCGCGTTATACATTGTTTGTATGATGTTAAGCCCGATTTTGTACCTTCTTTGGTTAATTATAACTGTTTGATGGATCGATTGTGTAGTTTATCACGTGTTAGTGAAGCTCACAGGTTGTTTTTTGATATGAAGAGTAGGAGGCATTATCCCAATGTTGTTTCTTACACTACTTTGATTAATGGGTACTGTAAAGTTAAGGAAATAGGTCTCGCTTACAAGCTGTTTGATGAAATGTGTGAGTGTGGTGTTGTGCCGAATTCTCTCTCTTATAGTGTCTTGATTCGTGGTGTTCTTAGGGCTCGTGAAATTGAGCACGTTAAGGAGTTGATGGGCAAGCTTTGGAAGAGGATGAAGGAGGAAGAGGATATATCTGTAAACAGCGCGGCATTTGCTAATCTTGTTGATTCTCTGTGTAGAGAAGGGTACTTCAATGAAGTTTTCAGGATTGCCGAGGAAATGCCGCAAGAGAAGAGTGTGAATGAGGAGTTTGCTTATGGACACATGATTGAAGCTCTTTGTAGAGCCCGAAGGAACCATGGCGCTTCAAGGATTGTTTACATAATGAGGAAAAAAGGATTTACGCCAAGCTTAGCCACATATAATTCTATTGTACATGGGCTATGCAAAGAAGGTGGTTGTATGAGGGCTTATCAGCTGTTAGAGGAAGGAATTCAATTTGGATACTTTCTTTCCGAGTATACTTACAAGGTTCTAGTAGAATGTCTTTGTCAAGAATCTGACCTCCAAAAAGCAAAAAATGTTCTCCAACACATGTTGAATAAGGAAAATGTGGATAGAACTAGAATTTACAATATATATTTAAGAGCTCTTTGTCTTATAAATAACCCTACTGAGCTTTTAAACGTACTTGTTTTTATGCTTCAGACACATTGTCAACCAGATGTGATAACTCTCAATACAGTTATAAATGGGTTTTGCAAGATTGGAAGTATTGAGGAAGCTCTAAAGGTGCTCAATGATATGATGATGGGAAAATTCTGTGGCCCAGATGCTGTGACCTTCACTACTATTATTTTTGGTTTATTGAATGTTGGAAGAATTCAAGAAGCTCTCCATATATTGCATCATGTAATGCCACAAAGAGGATTTAAACCTGGTGTTGTAACATATAATGCAGTTCTTCGTGGTTTGTTTAGACTAAATCAAGAGAATAAAGCAATAGAAGCTTTCAATTGCATGGTAAGAAATGGTGTGGCTGCGGACAGTGCAACTTATGCCATAGTAATAGATGGATTATGCAAGTCTAACCAAATTGAAGAAGCTAAGAGGTTTTGGGACGATGTTATTTGGCCCTCAAATATTCATGATAATTACGTTTATGCAGCCATGATCAAAGGGCTTTGCAGCTCTGGCAAACTCAATGAGGCTTGTCATTTTTTATATGAATTGGTTGATTCTGGGGTCTATCCAAATATTGTATGCTATAATGTTGTGATTGACAGTGCTTGCAAGTTAGACATGAAGAGAGAAGCTTACCAAATTCTAGGAGAAATGAGAAAGAATGGACTGAACCCAGATCCTGTAACTTGGAGGATTCTTGACAAATTTCATGGCAATTTGAGGAAATGATTCTGAGCTGAAACTTTGACTGGACAATCCAAAGAAGACGAATCGAAGATGGACTCAACTCTATCTTAGTCCAGCTAGATATGGCCAGTCAAGCGGATCTTTTTCGGCCGTCCAGATCTTTTGACAGCGTTCTATAACATGTGACATGGAAGGAAATTAGCATATTTGCAGCAAATCTAAATTTCAGTGGCAGCGCCGTGGAAGAACCAGAACTTATAAAAACAGTTGCAGTGATTCATGTAAATTGAGAAGTCTCGTCATGGCAGTAGAGGAGACTATGTTTGTCGCAACGAAGAATGATCCATGCGGATGATGGCAATACATCTCATGATTTCCAAAGTTATTAGATTATTCCTCCTTGACTTATAACTCCCTTTGATTCAGGCACTTCCCCGGCAATTGGAAAATATGGTTATCACGGGTTAGATACCCTGGTTCCAGAGGCAGCAGTTCTTCAGGCGATCGTCAACAATAATGCCTCAATAACTGTCTTTTTCCATTTTAGTTGATGTGCCATTTTACGTTGTCCTGATTTTATTTTCCAATCATAGGTCAAGTCATCCTTTCCTTCAGCCGTTTCTATCATAAGAATCAGCTTTCAATGCAGCTGAATCAACAAAACGCATGCAAGCAGAGGTGCTATTCTTATTGATATTTTCCCCCCTTTTATTAGACTCTGGTAAATCTGGCTTGTCCCGATATTTATGCACATCCACATGCTTAGTGGATGCAGTTGGAAGGAAATTTGACGAATCTGCAAGTCTCGGTTTAAATATCAGAAAGAAACTCAGTGTGAATATGATGGTTTATGCTTAATTCGTGATAAACAATCTTAGATCTTGAACTTTGAAGTGCGATACTTATGATACAAGTTCCTTCTGTCAGATTTTTCTTTATTTCTACACACTACTTTCAAAATTTTGATGTATCTAAAAATCTTTCTGATAGCCAACAGGGGGAATATTCTTGCATCAGTTCCAAACCAAGATGCCATGGTTGCAGCTTCATGATACAGAGCAGCAACCTTAGTTTGCAAGGACAAGTACCTACTTTTTTTTTCCCTTGCAATTCCTTCTCGATTCTGGCTACAGACAGAACCCAGCGAATTTTAGAACAAGATTCTAAGTAGAGGGAGAGAAGTCCCCGCTAATTCTTTGATACACGTTGTATAATTACTTCTTACAGAAATGCAACTTTTATAGATTGGTTCTGTAACATTTGTACATCAAAAGCAAACTCCAGGTTATGTCCAATCCTGTTTATGCACATCAAGAACAAACGTTATCATGTGCAGCAGAGCATTCAGTCTTAAGATTATGATTTTTGGCAATATGAATCATCCATTGGATTCTTATATTTTTCAATGATTAGAATATGGATAAGAATTTAATATAATAAAGGGTACATATTATATTTTGTTTAAATTTTATTTTTTTATTTTTTAATCTCTTAATAAATAAATTTAATTAAAGATAAAAAATTAAGAAAAAATTATAATCCTTATAATATAAATTTTTCTCTGTTAATATAAAATAAAATAAAGAACCAACTAGTGTGAATTCGTTATCATCAGGTACAGTATGAAATATGCTTATATCTGTTGCATGCAAACACAGGTTTGGATTATAGAACAAATGGGACAACAAAATTGAAATGAGAAAGCTTGCCTAATAAGACTGGTTACAAATGGAACTATCAAACTTGAAATGAGAAAGCTTGCCTCATAAGATGAGCTTGCAATCCCATTTGCTGCATCCCTATCTCACCCTAGTTACAAGAAACAGAAAGGCGTTCAAATATGGGTTAACTCTGACTTAACATAAAAAAATCTGTTTGCTTCAATGGGGAAAAACTTATAGCTTACTTCAATCTCAGCTCATGGAGTGAGAGCAATACAGAATCAACACAAACAAGATCTATGGCACCAGATCTGCACATACGATCTGCAACTGCAAAGTGAGAACTGAATTAGTTCATATATGTTGTGCTTAAGAGAAACAAATCTCATAAGTATCATCCTGTGGGTGCAATCAGTACTGCTTAGATCATCACTTCAATTTTCAGTTTCTCAAACAGAAAACAACACGGGACAAGCTGAATACATTACTTTCTAATTCCATCTCACCATTATCTGGTTGGCAAACAATCAAATTCTCAATATCCATGCCCAATGCTTTTGAATATGCTGGATTCTGCATCCACAAGCATTGCATTGCCTCCAAGTTTCTGTAAAATAATACCATTGAAAAACAGCATGTCAGCCTCAGGACATATACCAACAATTCTCAGAACAACTGCACAGAAATTAAAATTATAGAACATAAGCCTAGACAGATTGGAACCAGAACTTCTGCAATTGCATGGAGTGCAAGGGTGGTCTTTCCACTACTTTCTGGTCCAAATATCTGCAACAAAAGAGTGTACTTGATATCATGCCTTTTGCAACAGAATTTAATATAGGAAAGGAAATTATTGATTACCATAACCTCTTTTCATTTGTGAATATAGAAAGTCACCACAGGTACTATTACCGCCAAGCAATACCAGCAATTGACTTAAACATGAGAACAGTATAATTTAGAGATGAAGTACAGAGAGCCAAGTAACCAAATGATTTATTCTTTTTCTTTCTTTTTTTTGACAAGAAACAATTATCGAAAAGAAATGAAAAGCCCACTTGGCACCTCAAGGAAAGAATAAAATGATTTCTAAATAATACTTCCAATTCCAGAAGATGGCCTTCAGAACATCCTTCAAAAACAATTCAAGCTGAAGCCCATAATTAGTAAGATACATTATTCCTCTCTAAAGAATTTCAAACTACTCCCCTTCTTTTCTTCAAAACTTCATCTCATGCATCACATGGCAAAACAATGCATTTTCAAACCATGAAGAACTGAGAAAAAACAAACCATCAAAAAAGGACCTCAAGAAGCACACATAACATGGTTCAAAAAAATATACCTCTACAATTCTCCCTTTAGGAATTCCACCACCTAAGGCCAAATCTAGCAACAAACTGCCACTGGGAAATGTTTCACTGCAAAGGAAGAAAGGATACAAAGTTGATGCATTGAAGGGAGACAAATAGAACACTGGAGAAATTGGGAAGCAGGAAAGAAAAACATGTTATAAGATAAGAACACACACGGGGGCTCCACCAGCACTGCCCAATCTTGTAACACTTCCTTTGGCAGACGACTAATTTATGTCATTCACTGCTGCATCCAACGCATTTTGCTGGAACAAATATGATAATATCAAGTACTCCCTCTCCAACTTTGTCAATTGCACAGCTTTTAGAATCCAATAGACATTGTACGATCAATATACACACCAAATACTAAAGTCACTGCAAAAGAAACCATAAGTTTCTAATATTGCGAATTTCATTTTTTATAATTGTAACTGTTTCTCGAAAGATGAACGGCGAGAACAACTTTTCAGATTTTATATGACTACTCCTCGTGATGAACACAATTCAATCCTTGCACAAGCATAAATTTTTATCACACGTAGTTGCTTCGCTCTACGAGAGGTTGAAAACCCATATCCAGTTTTTAGTCATATGGTACTAGCTAAAGATTTTTACCTAAAGGGATGAACAACAAGTGAAATTTTCCAAAGGGGAAAATGATAGCTGCTTTTCATATTCATTATGATAATAAAGTGAGTATTTTTCGTGTACGTTTTCTTTCCCTTCAAAAAAAATAATAATTCGAAATTACCCTGTCGTGGAAGCGGGAATCGGAGTCGACAGATAAACCGTTAACTTTGCCATCGAATTCACAGCGAATTTTCTCGTCTCGTTTTCCGTCAGCTGCCAGGTCCGGGGGCTGTGAAAAATCGAGCGCGGGGGGGATTGGCATTGAAGAGAACAAGAAGAAATTGAGAAGAGAAACGGGTACGCCTTGGATTTGAAGTTTAGTTTCAGAGGCAGCGCTAGAAAATCCATTTTTGCATTAATAACTTAAAACCCTTTTAAATTAAAAAGAGAAGAGAGGAAGAAGAGCTGGGACGCAAAGTAGAAAGCAGAAGCAGAGGTCGGGAGTTGGCATGCGGGCTGGTATTTTTGGTTCGAATTACTTTGGATTCTCTTTCCCTTTCATTTTCTATAAGCTGTTCATGGCCGGCCTGGAATTATTGGGCCCAATTTAACCTTTAGAGTCGGCCCAATTTGTTCAGCATCGGCCCATTTCTTGAGCAAGCATCATGCATTACCACCATTAGGGTCCGGTCAGTTTGTCAATACATAACGTGCACCGTCGATGAACTGAGCAGTCAAAGTTCTATTTATTAATTAAATTACCGAATTTTAAAAAAAAATAAAGAAATTCTCGTCAGAGCATTTGCTGTCGTAGTATTGTTTGTTTATGTAATTAACAAATAATAATGAGTTAGCTCTCTCTTTCCGTGAGGTCATACGGATTTTAGTCTCTTCTCTTTCCTCTCGTCTCCTTCTTAGCTTATTAGTGAAAGCACGTTACGATGATGAACACAGTTTTTATTTATTAATTCATTTTTGGAAATAATTATGTAATTATATGACTTAATTTAAAGTAATTAACCAATCACACCCTTAATTTTCCTGCTAAGTACCGGATTGAATGAATGGTTTATGCATTCACCCTTAAGTAATTATTGTATTGATTAATTAATTGATTTGCAGTGCAGAGTCGAGAGTCAATTGCATGCAGATATAATGTTACAGCTATGTCTAATTATTACCGTTATTCTTCTTTACAACAATTAGGATTTTCCCAATTATGGATATAATAAGATGATTCATCATCAGAAGTGATTCCACGTGTTTGTTGGCATCCCCATTTCCGATAAGTAGCTTTCTAAACTTGGTTCTCCTAAGCTTAGCGATGATCCTTTCACAATATCATTACCATTGCTTTCAATCTTGGTAAGTTGGCTCAAAACAGCTTCTATGACCTCGGTGTCACAAGAGAAAGGGTCCAAGCAAGCACTTCCTGCAACAGTGCTTTTGGTGGAGACATTATTACTGTTTGGTTGTTGCACGTGTGAGAAAATATTAGGCGCGTTGGTGGTAATTTGGTGGTGGTCTTGTTGGGATGAAAAAATGGAGAAGCAGGGCACTTGCTCATTGTCCAATTCGTAGTGGAAATTAATAGGCTGTGTTTGGTCAAAACTGATGAAAGAATCCATCAATGGTGGAAGAGATGAATAATCTGCGTCGTCATAGCTGCAGCTTCCCATGCTTTGTTGGACAGAAAGTGCTTGTCTACTTTTGTAGAACACACGACACAAAACCCAATCTTCCTGCACAAATTAAGGAACAAAACTTCATATTTATGCATTTAATATGCAATTTATCTCCTAATTCTTCAACTCCACGTATATTTTTCTCTTAATTTATTCTTTTTTTAACAAAGAAAAAGACTTTTTGAAGAAGTGAACAAACACGTGTGTGTGATATGTCTGCAGTTATTCAGAAGAACAATCTAAAAGGACAAGAGGTTGGGTGTTACAGCATAAATCTGTCGGTTTTTCTGTAGTAATAATCAACTAAACCCCCATCGTGGTTTTTCTGTAGGTCAGCTACCATCGTGGCTTTATATTTATTTCAATGGACATATTTTATCAGCACTAGACAACAAACCCCCATGTTTAATGCAAAAAAAATAAAGGAATTTGCAGAAAAAATGCTTAAAGGGATTTTACCTCGAGTGAAGAAACTTTAGGAGAAGCAAAGGATCCTTCAATTCTGAATTCATGCATAACCCAGTCAGTTTTTCTTCCTTTTGGTGCCCGACCTTGGTAAAATACCAGAGTTTTCCTCATCCCAACAAGGCTTCCCTTTCGGTGAATAGCTCTATCTTTTCCTGTTGCTTTCCAATACCCGGATGCCGTCGCACGATTTGTCCTTATTCCTGTTGCGTATTTACGATCTCGCTGGCTGTAAAAATACCAATCTTTCCCTCCAACACACGCACTTTCTGCAAAATATCCAAGAAAGTGACTTTTATTCAACAACCAACAACGAATATTTATCATCCAGTGGTTTTAAATTATTCTGCAGGTTCAAAATTCAAAAGGAAGCAGGTGATGTCAGTATCAAACACAGGGAGACGACATTGAAAGTATGTGAAGACTTATGGATCATGAACACGTGTTTGTGTGTCAATATTTGTCTATTTAATGGAGAATTATTGAAGGTATACAAAAGGTATAGATTCAATTAAACGTGTGGCAGGTGAGAAACTAACATATTTTGTCAAATGACAACCATAATATTGTTATACAATTTGAAGAATAATTAGTTTAAAACTCAAACTGATGATAGTGACAAAATTTAATGGATTTGGTAAAGACAAAGTTGATTACATGCCAAATCGTTCTCAACCTGACTGGAATCGACATGTACAAGCGTGTGGTGGAGGCAATTAGAGATTATGATTTCGATTTTTTCATTATTAATTAATTGTCACAGAACAACTGTTGGAATTGAGACAATGCCAAGAGTGTCAATTTCTTCAAAAGCTATGAATGTGAAATATTTCTTTTAAAAGCAAGTGATTCAAAGCATCGGGTTTGACTGCCTATATACACATATTTGAGTTAAAAATGGCTGAACAACAAGTCAAAATAACTTATTCCATGGTTTCAAAGTTATAATGAAGAAGACAAGAATATAATCTAAAATTTAGGGGAACAAATGGAAGAGGTGGGCTATCCGAGGAGGAGAAGAAGAAGAGATTACGAGGAGGATGGAGAAGTTTGAAAATGAAACTTAACAATTTCATTGGTTATTTTCTTCAACGGATAAGGTACCCATCTCAGCAGAATCTTACTTGCAATTTAATGACAAATTAATTAAAGAATATGAGATAAAATTTATACATATATAATTCCACAAACGAAAGTCCATGGAATCGGGTTGGCTCTTCAAAGGAAACCGATGAAATTTAACATCTCAACCAGAATAGAATAACCAGGGATTAACTCACGCCCAGTAGAAAAAATATATATCTAAAAGAAAATAGAGGATTTGCTATCCGGAAATACTTTGAGAACACCAGTGGCTGTTGATTTTGCTATTGTAAAGCAGTGATCATAATGCTAGCTAGCTAGCTAGCTATGATATTTTTCGTTTGGGCATAATATTAGCTGGTCAATTTTGTGGACCTGGGAATGATTTTGACAAACCCCATATTGCAAACTAGTGATATATATTTGATGAAGGATTAAGTTCTTTCTAGATAACTCCTTAACTCAGCTTTACGTCCACCAGAAAAATGAAGCATCAAACATCTCCTTAACTCTATATAATTTTAGCCAATACGGTTGCTTTCACCCGATCATCAATCTCAACTACTGCAACAGAAAAAACCAAAGACCAAAAAGTAATGTTTTCTTCTTTTCAATAAAAATTTGTTACCGGTTCTTCTCTTACAAATTCTTGCCAGTTTGAGCAGTAGATTACTAACTAGGTACACACGCAAAGAACCATTATAGGAGATATGATATATAGCAAAGTTATGTCGTATAATATACGAGGATGAAAATGAATTTTTGAAGTAGACTTACCAGGAATATCCCAAGGTTCACACCTGTTGAGATCAACTTGGATCAAAAGAATGGTTTCGCAGCCGCGGCTAGCTTTCTTCATCAGATAATCACAAACAAGTTCATCGTCTCTCGGATGAAATCTAAACCCTGGTGGCAGCTTTGCCTCCACCGTGCTTATGTTGCTCATTTTCTCCTTTTTCAAATTTCACAACGCAGAGGAAAATCAACAGAAAGAAAAATGGGAGATGAAATTTAAAATGTTCTACAACAATATTGTAAGAAATTAGGAGAGGAGAGCGAGTGAGAGTATATATAAAGAGAAAGAAGACGAAGACAAATTTAAGTGGGTGTGGTCAACTTGTGAATCCCCGTATAAGGAGAGGAAGGCTGGGATTGATTTTGAATTTCATTTAATTTTAATTAGGATGTTCTTGATTTTTATTAATAGGTCCTTGTTATTTTTTTTTGAAAGAACCAAAATATCCTTTATAGTTAAGCTATAAAAACCTCACTATTGGAACGACAATTTGGTACCTTACATGACGCAAATGAATAAACTGTATTCTCATTTAAGAAAAGGTGAATATTCAGAGACTCGGATGCAATTTTCCTAATTGTAATTTGATACGCATACGGCACATGGTGACGAGGCGGCCTCTCCAAATTATTACCAGAATGCTGATGTGTACGTCTGGTCGTCGGCATTTTTTCAAACTTAAAAGACTTGTCTGTGTGGAGATACAATAATGACTACAGCCAGACAACATAGGAAGAATGGGATCCACTGTTGATGCTATTCTTATTTGTCCTTTTCCTCCCTTCTATTTAACTTATGATCTAAGGTTACGTACAGCAGGTATTCTCGACTATAAGAAATCTGATAATACTGTGAACTTCATTATCGAATCAATTTTACTTAAATTTGCATCAGATTTTTGTCCCGGCCTTTCCTCCGAAATGCATCTTATAGAGAATAGATAAGGTTTCAGTTTTCAAACATTCTTGGCAAACAGAACCCAGTTCTGAAGGGTGCTCTGCTAATTTCGTTTGTAATACTCAATTTTTGAAAACGATATAAAATGTATTCTTCGTCGTCTACAAAAACATACCAGACGTCCTCTTGACGGCAGCATGAAAGAGAAAGGGATGAAATCTTTTCCTTCAAAAACAAGAAATGATGTAAATTAAAAAAATTAACTGATATTACGTGTAAAAATGTAATACTGATATTGTTAAAAAAGCTGAGGACATCAAACGAAGTACAACACTCGGTATATTTCTTCATTATGTGTCTCTTCTCTTCTTATTTTTATTATTAATAATGTTTCCGTAGTTCAGATAAGTTTTACGGATTACAGGCCATCTTGGAAAAAATCCATTTCAAAATTGAAAGGTAACCTTATCACCGATTTGGTCAAAATTCAAGTACTGTATAACTATATCATGCTCGCAATTATTGAGATAATAATACATAATGAAATGGAAAGATCAGAAAACTAAAGTCTCAATCTCCCATCTCAAAAGTAGAAACGGTCAACAATATAGAGAAAAGCAAATAGGGAGCTGAGAGCGAATGAGTGTCTATCCGAACATTAGAACTAGATGCTTTTGTTATCAAGTAATGCGTACTCTCTACTCGGAGAAGTTTAAATCAACTATCTTTTCTCTGAAAGCAATGTTCAACATCATCAATGCATGAAACAGAGATGATTATCTGAATATTCCAGGAGTGTCACCACCCAAGGTGAAGGAACAAGAAGGAAAACAAAATATATTAAAGACAACAGAAATTGTTCAACTACGCGCACACACACGTGTCACCACTTGTTTTAAGTGACGAATAATGGTGGCTTACTTCATATGATACCAATCCGTGTGAACTTCTTGTGAAGGCAACCACATGGTTTCCACAATTATCTAAATCTGACTAATCCTAAGAACATACGAACCACAGATTTCTCTGAAGAGTCTTTCTGTTATACAACACTAAAGATATAGCAAAATTGTTAATCATTCTTCTTAGCTACATAAAATGGTATCTCAAGATAGCAACCCAATAGCCAGTCCTCAGATTTTTATTTGCTTGGTGTTTCATAAGAGAAACAAGAATTCTGAGACTGGGTCAAAGATAGCTGGGCTACAAAATGAATGTGAACAAACCTGTCTTTCTCGTTCCAGCCTGCTAACAGAGACTTATTGTAGAGACCATTCAGTGAAACATACACATTGGTAAAGGGCAAACAGTCATTAGCCAGCCAGTCCAGGAACCTTTGGAGCTTCCAAATAATTCCTACCACTGATATCAGCAGATGTAAAATCAAAACTATTGAAAATGTTTGGTTATGTAGTCTAAAGTCGACATTTGAAACCACAACAAAAGAGGAAGATTCCTTTATAGAAGTGCTGTCCAGAACAGGACATCTTACCTAGCATAGCATATCTTAGTCCCCTTATCATGGCCCAGAGAAAAAAAAATTAAATGATGATATACAACCAAACCACTGTGCAATTATTATTTTCCACCTTTCACAGTCAAAGACTAACATCAAACCACACAACCTACAATAGAGCATGACCATGTATTAAAAGAGCGAGGATCTTGAATATAGGCCAAGTATAACAATGATTAGGTCAATAGCTGTGAATTGATATTATAACAATCACAGCAGCCCTGGAGATTTCATGAATTTTTAATTAGACAGATTCCAAATAACATATTCACTATCCTACAGAAATACAATTGATGTCACTAAAAGTAAACAATTACAACCAAAACTTTGGAACAGTATTAGTTTTTCATTTGCAGTAGCACACCAACAAAAGCAAAATAATTCACCAGAAGACAGAATGAATTCTACAAATTAATTTCAGAACTCCAAGTTTATTTTCACTACGCTATCATACTAGGTTAGATAAAATCATTTTTATGCATCTAGTTGACATGGTGAATCTAAAAAGGCAGTTATACTAACACTCACCATTTATCAGGCTAAGTTGCATTATTTGTGTCAACTGTTTGTCTTTTTAGCAATTATGGCCACATTCCTTGGGGATAATACAGGATCAAATACAGGTAACATGACTGCCACCAGAGAACTGCCTTGCTCCTGGAGGAACAATAATCTGTCCAGCAGAATATAAGTTTCCAAAAGAGGTCCCAAAGCAGCTCGAAGAGACCAGTAAGGTCCAATGATATCCTGCACGTTATAAGTTAATCTATCAGTATGCTGTCAGTGCATTGCACATTCAGTGAAAACTTGTTTCCCTGCTTCCACGTGAAAGAACAGATACAATGTAGAGTATGTTCTTTGGAAATAAATGAATCTTAGCAAATGCTGGTATATCTGATTACTTGTTCAAATTAAAGATTCTATGCTATTTCATGCTATAAGAACATAGTAACATAATTCTCAAGCAAAGATGTTTCCATATATTATGAAGGTGAAAGAAGCAGTATTACTTTTGGGAGCGTCTATGACATAAATCTCAATGAATATAAAATGTTCCAACGAGAATGAAAAAAATATACTCTATAGACCACAATGCAATAAAATATAATGAGTTTGGGCCCTTTAGCTTGTTATTTTGCTTGTAAGCAAATTAGTTACTTATTCTTCCAACATTCTTCCAATGAAAAAAAGAAAAAAATAAAGGAACATGTGATGTAGAAGAAACAGCTAGGGAAGAATGTCTAAATGCAACGGTAAGGGGTAAGGGAATAACGTACAGCAAAAGGTTCAGCTTCATCCCATATTCCATGAAGATTTAGGTTTTCCAAAGGTTTGAGATCGAGGCGACATAATCCAGGCAGACAAAATTTCTCAAAAAGTAAATATTTGTTGACAGAAACAGTATTTTCACATCCAGTACTCCTATTGAATGAATTTCCATGAGATAAAGCAGCCGTGTCCACTGTTGAGACTGATTTGTCATCTGCAGTACAAGTTTTATAAGCATTCAAATAGCCCACCAATAAAATTTCCACAATAGTGCATTTGCTTGCATTAGTTTGAGCAGAGACCCATCAAACCAGGCCCTTAGAATGTGTTTACAGCTTGTATAACTTTGCTGCTGGGATGCTTTCTAATAAATCCAGGCTTTCTTTCTCCCAAAAGAATAAAAAGTTAAAATTTTCTTCTTCTCATATGGCATTTTCCTTTAAATTTAGGGATTCTTTTGCTCATGAGAAGCAAAGGAAGGTTCGTTAATTAAACTGCAAGCTACTATGCTTGTAAAATTAACATTAATTAAACTGCAGGCTAACATGCTTCTAAAATTAAACAACTTCATAACTTTACCTGTTTTAGATACTGCAGTATTGACGAAGGAGCAAGCAATGTCACAGTTTTTCGAATTGAACGATGGACATGTGCGATCTTCAATACGCAAGTTCGACTCCAGGATTCTTCTATGCTGTTGACGGCGCAAAGCCTTCCCTTGACGTCCAACTGAAGGACTTGTTGGAATTACTTCCGGATAATATTTAGAAAGGACCTTGAAAAGAAAAGTCACCATATGTAATGTCATAAAAACAAGTTAATCTATGTAGCAATCTTTTCTTAGAAAACTTTCAAAATGAATGACTTTTAATATCTCCATAAACATGTGAAGTGCATAAAAAATATGGCAACTACCACAGAAGGTGGAAATGAAAGATAACAAGGAAATTAACTAATATGAATTCAACAAAACCAAATATATTTCAAATCTTATGTAACTGAGGTATCAATGAAACACAGTTGTAAACGTTACATACCATTTGAAAAGCAGCACGGAAAGCATGCAACTCAAAATTATGAACACCAGCATCTCTTTCTAGACTTCTCCATCTGTCTGCACTCTAAGCAAAATAAAGCAGGGTCACAAAGTTCATCCTTAGCTGGCTACAATAAATCCCATTTAAAAGAATTTGCAGAAAGTTACCCAAAGAACCTAATCAATAATGGAACTTTTTACAAGCATTTGTATTGCATTGCATACCCCTGTGAATCCTAGTTCTATCCATGGTTTCACCACCAACCAATAAGTTAAATTGTTACAGAAACATTTGAGAGTTATATCTTATCTGCTAATTAGTGTTCTAAGGCATTCAATGTGGTTTTTTTCCACATTTCTTTGTTATATATGAACAGAAACCCCACACCCATCAAACTTCCGCTAAACTTTCCTAACATGAAATAAGAAAAGAAAAATATGCATGTACCTGACAAGCAAGATCAAGAGAAGTTTTTCCAAGAGGAAAGCCTGCAGATTTAACACCACAACTCATAGGAAAACCGCATGGATAACCAGCAGTGTCAATACCCTCTTCAGCTAATAAATTGTAACAGCAGCCAATGCTGACAACAGCTTTGACATCTTTGCACTCCATAAAGGTCCTGATGGAATAAAGGTGTACTTTTGTTGATAATCCAATAGATATATGGATTGTGTAAATTAGATTGAATTAGATACTAGTAAAGCAATAATATATGACAGTAAAATTTTGCATAAGAGAAACAAGAAATAAAAATTGGCAGAAAATTTCACACAATTAAGCATTACTTCACAATACTTTATTTGCTTCAAAAAACATTACTGTTGACATTAATTGCAAAATAAAAAATATACTCTCAAAGTAGATAGAGATAAGTTTCAAAGCATATTCAAGACTCACTTCAGCATTGTTACTGAAAGATCTCCACAGGCGTGAAGCCCGGCAAGCACCAATGAAGTTTCGCCGTCTGCATTGCATGAAGATGATAGTTTTCCCCCACCACATCCTTGATGGTTTTGCACCATCAGCTTTGGCTGGCCAACATCGTCACTAGGTAGTGACATATTGGTCAAGGCTTTCAACATGTCCATTGACATTACCCGGCATGTAATTGTCTTTGGTACATTAAGACTCTTGTTTCCTGATCTACATAGAATTAAATTACAAAATTGTCAATACACAAGACAAGAAATGAAAAGTTTAAACAAGAGAAAGGTTTCAAATATCATTCCAACAATGAAATCAGTAGAACAAACCAGTTAATTTCTAATAAGAACTAACAGCATTGTAGAACACAAGACAATCATGCAAAGACTTAATGAGCATAATCTGGTCAGCCTAATCCAACTATTTTCAGAGCATCTGAAATATCTACCTTCACAGCCAAAAAGCCAGAAATTTCCATCAAAATTTTTTTCTCTGATACCCTGAAATCCTAAAGCTTTCTATGTTTACCAAGTTCTACACTGGGGACTGCTGCCCCACTACAACCTTAGTTGTCAGGAAATTTGTGGGTTATAAATATCCAATGTAGGTGGGCCCAAGGTGTTTTATACGCCTAAGATCTTGGTTAAATCCAAGGTTCTTAAGCACTCAACCCAGCCGCTAGTGGTTAGCACTAATGTACTTTTATTGCATGTAATAATTACAAGGAAATTTATTAATGGGTGAACAAAATGTCCACAGAAATAAAGAAAACCTTTCCACAAAAACGCCATGCATCAATACACAAGAAAAGTTTATTGTTCTTCCCCTAATGTCTAAAAAACTTGTACTGACCTAGGACATCCTGAAAGAGTTTCAAAAGACTTAAACAGTAATTCCACTGACACCCACAATGCCTGCCAGATGATTAACATCTGCATAATATGGTCAGCCTAATGCAACTATTTTCACAGCATCTTAAACAGCACATCTCACAACCCTCAAGGAAAAATAAACCTGGAGAGAATCCCTCAAACTAATTTTGCTTCATAATGCAGGAAAACCATAACACTATTATCTGCAAATAATTCTCTAAATCCCATGGAACCAACCAAATAACCATTACTGCACAATCCACAACACTGTTGCTTTTCTATTTCCTCCAAATAGGAAAATCTGAGCAAGAACCAAACAACAAGCAGAGTGCTGCCCCTCAAAGATTAGAAGTCAAAAACAATTTCAGACATAATTTTACGTTTATAAGGCACTGCAAGATAATGTGATAAACTCTCTCAAGTCTCTTTTTGACTAACACAGCCCAATTTCATGAAAGAAACATCTCCCCCTCTTTAAGTTTATAAACTACCATGCTGAATCAATGTAGAAGCAATACAACAAATTGCTTTAATGCATACGTCTCCAAACAGGAATGATTAAAAGAAGCTAGAACAACTCAGCATGATTGTCATGCACCAACACTATTTTGGTAAACTCAATCTATCACAGCTGCTTTATGAATAAGAAAATTATCAAGGATGCAAGAATTTGATTCCATCAAATACCCAACTTTCCGCATCTGAGCTGCATAATGCTTTTTGATTCGTTCTGCACGAGCATTTGTGACGTTTCCATGATGAGAACAAGCATCTATTGCAACTACAGAATGTTGGTACTGGAATGAAAGAACTTGTGCAAGATAGCCCTGAAAGACCAATTCAGCACAAGTTAGTTAACATCTGCACAAGAAGTAAACATAGAAATTATCCTTTTCAGATAAATGTTATAGAAATCGAAAGTTTTGAGGAGAAGTAGATACCGTTATCTGACTCAATGTTCCTAGATCCAAGAAAACAAACTGCTTTGTGCATCAAAGACCTATAATATAGCCGTTACTTCCAAAGACAGGAGTGTTCTTGTTGAGTAGACATGGCATATCAGATCAACAGTACATGGAATTATTTGGGTTATGCATAAGGTGTCTGATAAGTTGAAGAATTGCATTGAATTAAGAAGGAAGGGAAGCATAGCTGCTAGGAGTATGAGACTGTAGGATGCCAATATTTAAGTTTTAAATAAATGAAAATATTTTCATCTACACCAAGTTCAGGTGGCAGCAAGCTCCTCTATTTCATCGTAAGGCATTTTTATTTCAAGGACTCGGTACAGCCAGAAAATGAGGAAGCTACGCTACCACTTGTTTTTCCTCCTAATCACTAATGCTCCATTAAAACATTAGGACAGTGAAAACCAATTGCTTGTCAGACCACATTCAAAATAAACGAAACTACAATACAGAGAATGACCAAGGAGTCACAAGTATCATATTATTTATGTATAAATAATAACAAAAGAACAAGGGCACACCTGGCCAGCACCAACATCAACTATAGTATGAGCTTTTACTGTATTTGCAATTGAACTAACAACAGCAGAAAGGACTTCTACCTGATCACACCATATACAAGCTAGACTTAGACATCAACGAGAGACAAAACTAAAATTGCAATAAGTAATGGAAAAATCCAAAAACCGCATATAAGCATATGGGATAGTGCAGAACACAGCAATATCATTCCTTCTTGTTCAAAGGCAGGGGAGAAGAGTAGAAAATAATTACAGAGAATGACAATAACATTGAGAGATTGAATTCCAATGACCTACTTCATGTTTTTTCTTCAGATTCATGCCTTGGGCAAGAACAGTATTAAGTGATGTCACTTGAAAGTCAGGCAATACCTGTAACAAACCCAGGTCATTAGTATGCTCATAACTCCACCCCAAGACTCTTAAAACCAAGGCACACACACAAAAATAATGTACTTATTGAACCATAGATATACAAATATTCACATGAACAAAAGCCATTTATAGCATTTGTATACAATGGAAGAAGCCATGATTAAAGTGCAATTAAATGAAAATACCAATCTAGGAAAGCAATCTATGAGCACCAAATTAAAGATTTTCCATTTCCAGCAGGATCATTGCTGAAAAATCATTCTCTACAAAATAATTAGCAGAACTCAATAACAATATAAACGAGCAGTGGAGTGCTAATGCAAGCAAGATAGAAGAAGAGAGCAGCAAAGAGGGCCGAGTGAAGAAGGTTGAAAGGATTGCTCTGATCAAAGGAGTTTGAGGGTTCTTTTTCTTTTTAATTTTATTCTCTTTTGTGGTATATCTTCTATTTCCATTTGATTTGGTAGTCAATTATAATAAAAGCAAAAAATAAGAAAAGTGCAAGAGGACGAAAATTGTGAATAAGAAGGGGACCGAGCTGTTATATCTAGAGTAGAAAGGCAAATCTGAAATGGAATCATAGTCATCCCTGTTGTGCCAAAAATAACAATTTCACTAAGCAACTGCATTCTTCCAAAACGCAGTCCATTGTTATAATGCAGTCCATTAATTCATCTGCAACATGTCCAGGAAAACAACCAAGATACCAAATACTGCTTGAGCTGCCTCCGTTACTTGTTACTGATCTCGGCAGAACCTTGCTTGGTCAGGAGTCGGAAAGAGGACACAAAATATGACATGCTATATATAAATCACTTTTTTTGAACAAATATTGTTTGCAAAAAAAATTACAGTTTGCTCTAGAAAACAAAAGTCAAGCAGCCAAAATAGATAGAAGTACAATTTACATCAGAATGCACTTGAAGTGTTTTTGTTTCTTTTTCGTTCTTTGTTTTTTTTTGGAGAACAGTACTTCATATTTGCTCTTGCAAAAGTCCTTTCTATCTCTTAAAAGCATTAAATGCTTTTGAAGATGATTTTGATAATTGATTATAGAAGTGCTTTCATAGAAAGCACTTTTATTCAAAAGCAATTTACAGGAAAGCACTCCAAAAGTACAATTTATTTAGCTCGAACAAGCAAAGAAGTAACGCAGAAAATCTCGTAACTGCATCATTTCACATTGAACTTTTCACAAAATCACTCCATCCTTCAAAAATAGACGAGTAAATTACCAGCAAGCAACTGCACAACTCAACAAAGGGCCACGAATTAGAAGATTATAATGCATACCGTCCGCAAGTCAGTTTGCTCTCTAGGAAACACAAGAGACTTCAAAGTAATAATAAACTCCTTCAGCGAATCCGGCCAGTGATCCTACAAAACAAGAAAATTAATTATACAGAATTATTGTAATTGAAGTACAACGAACAACTAATTTTATACAAGAAGACCTACCTGGACAATTCCAGAAGGAATGAGAAGAAGATTTTCTGTCGGCTCGTTGCGTAGGCATTCAATCCATTCCTTATCGACTGTTTCCCAAAGCCTATCGTTGAAGAAATTGACGACGCAAGCGTTCATTAAGAAGCTAAAAGGCTTGAGGAAATTGACGATTGCTTCGATCCATTCTAGAGTATCGCTTGCTGTCGCGCACGAGTACTTGCAGCGCGCCGCCATTTTCCTGCAGTCTCACTCTTGAGGCTCGTGAAGAACTTCTACTCTTCATTTGAAATGGGCGCCACAATTAAATCCGCTATTTGAAAGGCTATTTTTCCAATTACTCCAAAATGTAGGGCTATTTGGAAAATTAAAAAATGGCATTTGATACTTGTCGCATGTTCTAATTTTTTAAAAATGAGTGTGATAATATTTTTTTAAAATATATTAACTCAACGTACAGGCATGTGCTAAAGAACTGAACCTAATCGGCTCGGTCCGTAAAATTTAAGCCATGAAGGCTTCGTTCGATTTATTTAAAAATAAGTAGGTTCGGCATGAGTTGTAAGTTTGGGTTTTAATGTGTCATGTTAGGCCTGAGCTGAGCACGTGACAGGCCTTTTTCGATCCAGCAAATACTTGTAAAGAGTCCATACCGAGTTCAAATTTACTGTACAAGGGCCAGGTCGAGATTTACTGTAACGCCAACTTCGCCATTCTAACGCCTCCGTGTATGTATGTATTTTTTTAAATTGAGATTTAGATTTTTTAATTAAATAATAATACATAATATATTTAATAATAAATAATTTAAATTATATTTTAAAAAATTATAAAATAATTTTCTAATTTATAATATAAATTAAAATTTTCAAATTATTAATTATTAAATATAATATTATTATCGTTTTATAAAACAAGCGGGGCGAAGAATAGAAGCGATACAACTACACAAAGGATTGCATTCTTTCTTCAATGTGTCACACCACACACTTGGCCTACTCCACAAACCCTACTCCACTGCCAGCTAAACCCTTCTATCCTCTATATATCTAGATCCGTAGATTACTTTCTGGCGACCGTTAAATTTGCATGAGCGGCGGTGATGGCTTCGGTATGTGTTAACAACAGCATCGACGTTTCGCCGGAAAAATTCCATGCGTACGGATGGTTGAGTCCTAGAATCTCCTTCAGCAGCGAAGAGGAGGCGAAGAAGCCGTCCTCGTCGACGTCGAAATCCGCGGAGTATGCGGAGGAGCTTTCGGATCCGGTGGATTTCGAGTTCCGACTTGAAGATCCCGTGGCGATGCTCCCTGCCGACGAGCTATTCTCCGATGGAAAGTTGGTTCCGCTTCATCTTTCGACGATGAAACCGTCGACGGTGATGACGAAATATCCGAACGAGAGGAACAAAGCTTGTGATATTTCTAGCTTTGATCCTTACTTGTTCTCGCCGAAAGCTCCCCGGTGTTCCAGTCGCTGGAAGGAATTATTAGGCTTGAAAAAGCTATATAATAACAACAGCAGTTCAAAATCCGAACCCAACAAAGCGACCTCGTTGTCTTCTTCTTCCTCTTCGTCGTCATCTTCTGCTCATACAAAATCATCACTAAAACAGTTTCTCCACAGAAACTCCAAATCTTCTTCTTCCGTTTCTTCTTCGGATGGGTCTTTAAATCTACCCTTGTTGAAAGATTTGGATTGCGAATCCGTTTCGATTTCTTCCTCTCGTTTGTCACTCTCTTCTACATCTTCTGGTCACGAGCACGAGGATCTCCCTAGGCTATCACTAGATTCAGAGAAATCCAGCTTAAACGCGAACCCAAACCCGTTTGCGAACCCTCCAAGAATGAGGTTAGTGAAGCAGAGAGACGGCTCCAGTCATCATCCTAATCAGGCGGCTACAGCAAGGGCAGGGCGGAGTCCGATAAGGAGGGAATCGGCACCGAGCAGAGGAGTTTCTGTCGACAGTCCAAGGATGAGCTCTTCAGGGAAGATAGTGTTTCAAAGCTTGGAGAGAAGTTCCAGCAGCCCAAGTAGCTTCAATGGCGGTCCAAAGTACAAACATAGAGGAATGGAGAGGTCTTACTCGGCTAATGTTCGGGTCACCCCGGTTCTCAACGTCCCGGTTTGTTCACTTCGAGGTTCGTCAAAATCTGGATCCGTTTTTGGGTTCGGACAGTTGTTTTCCTCCCCGCAAAAGAACGGAAATCTAGCAACTAGGCAGCAGCAGAGTAACGGTAGGAACCGGACTGATCGAACATGACTGAATCTTCACAATGGGATAGAGAGGGCAACGAGTAACAACATGTTAACCTTCACCTTAATTCTGTATCTTTGTTTCGTTCTTTTTTTTTACTGGGAAATTTCTTTGTTTTGCGTTTTTGTCTAATGTTTGAAGCAAGAAATACTACGCGACATGCCACTGCTGATGGGTCAATATGCTTTTTCCTTTTTGTTAACAGATTTCAGATGTAAATATTCTGTTTCAGGCATTGTAGTTGTTCGTTTTGTTATAACTGTTAAAAAGAGATTTGATGTTTGCAAGTAAAAGCAGAAAACGCTGGTAGATTTTTAGTTCGCTAGTGTTTGTTCTCGTTGTTTTGTTACTTCGTCCATTCTTCGAAAGACATGGAATCTCTGTTATTTTGCTGTTCATTTTTGTTAGCCTGGTGACTGTTGAGACTTCTTTCTTTCTTTCCTTTTATTTTTGTTTTCTTTTATTTTATTTTTGGGTAACATGTTGAGCTTATCCAATCCAATCCAATCTGTCTCTTTCAAAGGAGTTTTTATCGATATTTTATTTGCAAAGAGCTTTGTTGTTTGCCCCAGCGCCTGGGATGTGGTGCCGAGATTCGAACAGGAGCACCAGCTTAGTATATTTTTGCACGTCAGTCTGATCCCAATCTCTAAACCTTTTCAATTTATTCGATTACTTATTTCTAATTGTACCTTTTTTATTTGTATTATCAATATATTAGATAATTGTGTGTGTTACATGGGGATACACGGCCACAGATCTGTTAAAATGTGCCAAAAACGGGGTGGTCGGAGGACCGCATGGACTCCGTTCTTAGATCAACCTAGAGATGGATAGTGAATGGCCGGGCTTCCTTACCCAATCCAAGAACAGTGAAGTCCTGGTTGGTACTGTAGTATTGGATTAGGTCTGAGATAAGAGTGGGTCGTAGGCATTATAAATTTATATTTTATAAATAAGTTTTAATTATTTTTTAATTTTAGAAGCCTAAATTTAGGTTCGTTTCAAGCACAAGTACACGCGGACTAGGTTATATGACCTCCACCCAACCTTGTCTTTTTTACCCGGGTTTGGCTTTATTCGTAGTTGTGAGTCGAGTCAAATCGAACAGGTTCCCTTGTCGTTCTAAATCAATCATGTTCAACAAATAATAAAAAATAATAATTGTGTAAAAAATTTATTTTGGGTCCGTCCAGTTGTCACATATATATATTTTAAATAAATAAATGTGTAAAAAAAAATTTATTTTTTATAGTTGAATTTCGTAGCTTTGATTTTACCAGGGAAAGTTTTAGATTTACATTTAACATTTGTACTTTGCTTCATTGCATCTAGACAAGTCCTACGTGGGGTGGAGTTTCTTTTCGCTGTATCATTCTCCCTTATCAACATAGTTTTGTTTTTTTCCTCCAGTTCTAATTCTCTTATTATTTTATTTATTTATTTATTTTTTCAGCTTTTGGATGATAAAAATGTTTGCACTTTTTCTTATAATGGATTCCACCATTTATAGCAATTCCCTAGTGAGAAAAATCCATGGGGTTATGTCGAATGTAATTTTAGGGAAAGCACAGCCAGTGGCGTGGGTTGCTATGCTAGTCGTTCAGTGGGCTATATTTGTATTGTATTTAATGACAACAATAATAACAAATGAACCAAGGCAAACGCAAAGCAATCCTCCCCAAATTTCAGTTTGTCGTTGTCTTTGGGTCCAACCATTCATTCCATTTCCTGCGGATGCCAAAAGCAAGAAATCTCTTCGACTTTTCCTCCTTAAGGAACCGATACTGGTTGATGGGTGGGGCGGCGGGATGAGTTACAGGCTGGCTTTCCTACTTTATGATTTGACGCTAGAATTGGAGGTATAGAAGATATGACAGAATCTTTTCTTTTGTTCTGTTTTGTTTTCGGAGTGGTGGTCTCATCTCTCGCCCATATTGAGCTCCATCGTCTATGCGTACTCCCCGGCCTACCTTGTCGCCTTTTGAGTTTCATCCACTCGAACACTCGATTGGTCGTGGTGTTTATTTATTGCAACTAGACAAACTATTGTGCCATTTCTTTCTACGCGCGTAAAAATGAGGAACCTGATTGTTATTTATCCCTGTTTTAAATAGTATAAGTTATCGTGATCTTTGACCGTCCGTCCTTCTGTCTTTTCTTGGGATTTCTTGGAAACAACCTGTCTCTTGTCGTATTTCAAATTCTGCTCCTCTTTTGGCCTTTTTTTTTCGGGGGTTGTTTAATTTATGTGCTGCTGCCATTGGACTGCAATTCGGCCTCCCCTCCCTTGGGTTCCCATCGTTTAATACATTATCGCGTGAGCTAAAACAATGCCAACTGAGTACAACCAGTAAAGTAAAATTTAATTTAATTTAATTAGATAGCAGGATCAGAGACAGAAATCACTGCATGGCAGTACAGTACAGAGGGGTGTTGCAAACGAAACCAAAAAACAATAATAACAATAAGTAATGTTAGGGAAGGGAAAGTTGCCTGCGAAGGGCTGGAATCATGCCATAAATGAATGAGAAGAACGTGCTTTTCGACAGTCTCTGAACAGATTCCCTTCCTTCCAACCTCTTTTCTATATTTCTCGTACCTCACTTATTAAAATGAAAATACATATTCAACCATCATTCAGCCGTTAAGATTTTTCTCTTGAATCTTATTACAGTTTTATTCCGAATTTTTGAGTATTAATTACCATGAAGACAGAAGAAGTTAGGGAACACATCCATATTTGCACAACTTTTACAAGCGTCATGGAGGATATCAATGTTGTTCAACAGGTTTGCACCCCATTCTTTGTGTAATTAGAAGATGACAAGACCATATAAAATGTCAAATGATTTAAAGTTGGGAAGTACTTGTTGCTGGAAAAAAAAATGATTTTAAGAGATCACACAATAAATTTTGTAATAATTATGTATAACACAGCACTGGTGAAGTGTTCCGTGCCAAAATAATGAGCGAGGGCTGGCTTTGAATGACAAAGAAAAACCATTTATAATGTTAAATTCCATCTCAGCCTTGCTGTAAGTGCTGCAAACTGTTGGCAGTAACTGTAGATCAGAGAGCAGAGTACAATAGTTTCCATCTTCAAAACGTGTTTGGACGGAGAGAAAAGAAAAAGCGACGAAAAGAAAATAAATTAGTTATGGGATATGGAATATAACCTGGGCGGCTGGGTGGGCATGGCTGGGGAAAACTGCGGGAGTAGTTTTGGCTGCATTCGGTGAAGTGGGTGCGGCTGCGGTTCATGTCATTTCATGATTCAAAGCTTCTCTGGCTCAGGGGGCTACGCCTGCCGTTACTGCAGATCTGGCCTAGCCTGAGTGGGGATCAATATTGTTATTGTTCATTGATTTGATTGATTGCTTGATAAAGAACAGAACAAGCCGTACGTTATGTCCCCTTTTTTGTCATGTTTTCCTGATTCATCACGTGACTATCCTTTTGCCATAAAAGGCAGCTCATTGTCCATTATAGCTTTTTCGTCCTTGTCCGTCTCAGAGAGCAAAATCATTAACTGGACTAATAACATTTAGACCCCTGTAATTTTATATTTTAAACAGTTACACCCTTTTCCTTATCCGCCGTGTCAATTGGAAGGCTTGCTTTTGTTCAAATAAAAACACGTCATTGTTTGTATCAGACATGTCTTGAAACTTAGAAACGTCTTTATTCAGCTACTAAGTAACCATCAGACAAAGTATTAAAAGTGCCAAGTATTCGTGTCATTTCAATAGAGATCAGGGATCTATTTGATAGAAATGCACGAACTGTATTCTCACTCGAGGAAATCCAAAATAATAGGATATACAAATGATATTAAATTTCAGTTAAAAATTGGGCTTCAACACCCACAAGGGTAGTTAGTTAATGGACCGAGAGTTTGCATCAACAGTGCATAGCTTCACCAATGAGGGCCACATCATCGCTGGGGTTTTCTTGCTGAAACTACAATGTATCCGATGGACGGTCCAATCTTCATTGCTATTTATCGATCAATTCTGCTTGCAGTTTCGTCTTCTTCGTCAGAAACTGTGGAAGAAGGTTGTTACGCCGCTCCATCATTTTACCGCATTTGAATGATAGTGGCTGTCCTCTCAAACCTCTGTTTCCAATGAAGGAATCATTTTCAAACGTATTAAACTGATTGGCTCGAGGAATGGATCCCGTAGCCGGCTGTAGGAAAGATTTAATGCTGCAAGCGTTGTAACACTTATCAATGGATCAGGAATCTTTCTATAAAGCTTGTTAGAAGAGAGGTCTCATGATTCAAGAGCTGTCAAATTCGCCGAGGACACTGGAATATATCTTGTTAGTTAACTGTGAGACAGGTTGAGCACCCCCGGTGACTCAAACTTTTCAAGAAGCGATTTCTTGAAAGATCAAGGCATTCGAAAATGGTTCAGATTCTATCTAGTATATATTCCCTTCCTTTCACATTTATGGAATCACCATAGTAGATTCCCCATTTATTGGACACCATATTCATCTTTTTCGACATTCATCATTTTTTCCATGCTTGCGAAGAATCTGATCGGTAGAAAACCTGTGAATTCGTTGCAGAGGGGCTATGATTCGCACCTTATGGAAGAAAATTATGGTTTTGGAATCACATAGGGAACCGTAGAATCTATTAGACCTCAAGAAAACAACTTTCAGTTCCTAAAGAGTTCACAACCAAGAAGGAAGTGTGTCGCTTATCTTGTCACTGCCGACATTGGTAACATCCAGCCGTCTACAATTAGCCAGAGATCCTGGTTATGGCCCTTCCAAATTATTGCTGTTGAGATCAAGACTTGTTAACGAACTTCCATTGGCGGAAGTGTCAGGGATGCCAACCCGAAGGTTACTTCCATTAGCGTTAAAGTTTTCAAGATATGGTGGAATGACTCCAGTCAAAACTGTTTTCAGACAAGGAAAAGCATTGAAGGGAACTCAATCTACAAATAGATGGAGGAATCTGTCTGGACAATGTGTTTCTCACTAGTTTATACCCACATACACACTCTCAAAAAATAAAAAGGGAGGAGGAGTGCATGAGAATGTACCTCGACCACGTAACCAATATGAATGTTTTTAAGAACTTTACATAGCTAACTTCTCTGCAAAATTCGTCAAAATAAATCAGGTTTAATCAGACGATGCAATACCCAACAAAACAAAATAGTAAATCACAGTGCAAAAGGGAGAGGCACGTCAAGGATCCACTGGGATGCAGCTTTTAATCGAAACACATTTCTCAACCTAAATATAAAATGATGCTGTTCCTCAGGAATTTAATTAATCTAGTCAAAGTCTCCAGTTTCATTTTTCTATTCCTCTCTCAACTCTTTGTTCTTACATATTTAATCCACTTAAGCGGGGAGAAAAGAAACAGTTTTCCTAATGAGAGCTGCATGCATTAAACTTTTAATGGCCAAATTACAATCCAAAAGGAGAATATCAACTGTCAACCATGTAAAGCAGTTAGACTGCAGAAAGCTCAGTAGATGTCATCCGGAGTAGCAACACAGCCAAGGAGGAAATGTATATATCATTGCTGAGAAAACTTGAAGTGTCAATACAACTTTAAGTCATTCAATATGAAAAATACGAGGCAACAAGTGGGATTATGTGGGAGCTCTGTCAACAGACACCCAATGAATATTAGGCTCCGCAGGAGTATAATTCAGTGAAAGTCATTTTCATATTTATTTTCAACTGATTATATTTTGTTTACAGTTTCTTTTGAGAATTTTAAAAAAGATAATAAAAATTCATAACAATCAGGGTTATAAAATGACATCGATGGAAGTAGCAAGCGGGCTGGTCCTGGGACTGGAGTGCCTTGGAATCGAAATCCTTTATGGTCACTTCACTGCTGTCCGTGTTGGTGTTATCGGACTTGGATGCTTGACGACTACTTGTTGAGCCTGTTCAGCTAAAACCCATATGATATTGGGCTCCTCTGGATTAACCTGGTACCAAATTAACAATGGGCCTAAAGGAAATACGCAATTTCACAGACGCAAAAAGAGAGAAAAGCACTATTATATAATTAGACATGTACATAAATACGTCTCGCAAACGAAAAAGACGAAATAACCCTTAAAAGTTAAACGACGCCGATCTGACCGATGGGGTTTCCTTGCCTGCCCCTATAAATACCAACTTACAACGCGGGGCAGGTCTTTGCCTCAGCATTCTCAGAGCTGAAGGGTCTGCTGCTTTCCGGACAAATCGGCGAACGTAGGGTGAGACTGTGAATCAAGATGAGAGCTAAGGTAAGCGTCTATGGAAATCGTTAATTGCTTTTTAGTTCAAGATAATTTTCTGCTGTTTTTTATTTGCTGCTTATGATTTCTTGTCGTTTTTCTCTGTAAATAGTGTATACGACTTTGTCACTTGAAATTAGAGGAAATATGTGATGAACAGAGAATTTTCAAAACTTTAACTTCAGTGATAATGGGGAATACTCACAAAGCTTTTGTGTTTTCGTTGCTAGACGGATAAGTTGTGTTTTGACATCAGTTTTCATGGTCTTTTAAGATTATTCACATAACGAGGTGAAAATTGAAGGTTGTTTGTTTGTCTGATGCGGCAGAAGCTTTCTGTGATATCAAAATATTGTAGAACATATACAGGATTGCTTGATTTTGCATTGTTATGAAGGATATTTTGAGGTGACAATTGAAGATTGTTTGTTAGTCTGATACGTCAGAAGCATCTTCTATGTTTTACGCAAAGGATTTAAATTGTTTCTCTCTCTTTCCTTACAGTGGAAGAAGAAGCGCATGAGGAGGCTGAAGAGGAAGCGCCGAAAGATGAGACAAAGATCTAAGTAGGTGCAGGAGCATGGTTGCGCTTTATCTGAAATGCCTTAAATCTTTAAACTCTTCAGCGTGCACTACATGGTGATTGAGTCGTAAAGGTTGATGGGAGATTTCTTTCAATGAAGCCTTTCGTGTTTCATCCTGTAGACCTAGGTTTATTAGCCATCAGTATTAAGACTGCTTAAGACTGCTGTTTGAGTTCCTCTTTCTCTCTCCCCATTAATATGAAGTATTTCCATGTGTTATATGAATTAAAGTGATCTACACCTGTTCTTCTTTAATAATGCTGTTTTAACAATATCAAACATCTAATGAATGAATGTATGTCTTATTCTGAACCTGTGGTTTACATCTCGTTGATGATGTTTATGATTGGATGATGCCATTTGAAAGAACATACAGTTTTGGTCACAGTTGCCCATTTGGGAAGTCATTAGTAACAAGATTTGTTTGTTTGTCATGTCTTGTCTGGATGACTTTTTTGTGAAGCTTATGATGAAAACACGCTGGAATTTTCATTGGTACAAGCCGGTTGATGGAAAAATTCCATGTGAAGATTTTACGTTCATTGATGGTTGATTTTTGGGATCTCTGAGGCAATGTTTATGGAAATTATTTCCTTGGGTTAGCATTTAGCAGTATCCTTACACAAAGTGTCGGGTTTTCACCCCACACTGATTTAATTGCTCATCTTGTTCTTCTTGAGGTTTAGTGGTTTCAATATTACGAGTATGTCGTCTATTAACACAATGATAAATCGTGCTATCAGAGTCCATCGGGAACGTCCTTGCTTACTCAATATTTGCACCGATTTGCACTCTATGCTGCATATATATAATGGACTGTAAAACTCATAGCAAAGTTTTTAAAACCAGGCCTGCTTGGGATTTTGACAAGCGTTCGCATGATTTAATTTACATAATGAGTATCCGGTATTGACCGAAGGCACCACCGCGCGGAATTTCAGGTAATGGTAGAATAAACGAAAATCAAGCACGTTATGTTGCTGGATTTTTGACAGATTAACCAGGACCATAAGCTCACTGATCTATCATCGTGAAATAATGAAATTTTCAGCTAGTCTCCTTGCATTTCAGCGGGCACAGAACGAAATCTAAATATGCAGTTAACAATTTTCAAGGAAGAAGCAGATAGAGCATGTTGCAGTACCCTGGAGAAACAGCTTGAATAATTCCTTGTACAGTAAAAATGAGACTTGGAGTCTCATCTGCCAAATGATATAATAAGCTTGAAGCAAGAGAAACAAATACCATATGTCTCGAACTATTTTCTTTCCAGCCTTCAAAATTTGGGCACATCTTCTCAGAATAGCCTCTGTTTCAATTTTCAATAGACACAATCCATCATTCAGTATGTTCTCAAGCTGAAGAATGGCAAGATGTTTTCTCAATTAATTGTCCTTTCTGTTTTCAACTTGCTGTTTTCATCCTACTTTTTATACTCTAAACCCTCAAGATCGTATTGCATAGCCAGTCTTTCAACCGTGCTTTGACTTACAACATGTCTCAGTTGTAACTCTTTCAGAACTTCAGCTGATAGCTTCCTGTGGCCTTCATGGGCAATCCCTTCAACTAAAATAGTATATGTTGTTTCATTAGGCATATACCCTTTCTTGAACATCAACTCGAAAACTTCTAGTGACAAATCTGTTCTTTCAGATTTGCATAATCCAAGTATAAGTGCATTGAAATTATCTACATCAGGTTTATAGTCATATTCTCCCATTACCATGAAAATCTCCAAGGCTGCCACTATCATTCCCTCAATACATAACCCCCTGATCAAAGATGAATACGTGTACGAGTCTGGAGTGAACCCGTACTTTGTCATTTCATATAAAAGCTTAAATGCCTGATATGTGTTCCCCTTTCTGCACAGAGTTGATATCACATTTTTGTAGAAATCATGGGAGGAAGAATTTAGTTTATTCCCCAAGCTTTGAATTATGGAAAATGCTTCTTGCACCTTCCCTGCTCCACATAGCAATGCAACAGCATTATATGTTCCTTCATTAGGTTTACAGCGCCTATAGAACATCTGATCTAGACACTTGACAACAAGATCCACCTTTCCCTCACTGCAAAGGCGAGCAATTATTGGATTGTAGCTTGCAGCAGTGAGCTTAAAATGACCCTTAATCATGTCATCCAATACTTTTAGAGCCTGATCAGTTCTACCATGAAACGTAAGAGAACCAATTAGTATGTTGTAGGTAACTATAGAAGGGGAACGATCCTCACCATCCATCTCAGCTAAAAGTTCATTTGCCTCCTCCCACCGCCCTTCATAGCACAAACTCCTCAGCAAAATGTTATAACTCACAACATTCGGGTAAAACCCTTTTGAAGGCAAATCCCTGAAGAACCAAATTGCCTCTTCAGTCCTACCTTCCTTGCACAACCCAGTCAACAATACATTGTAGCTAACCAAATTTGGCTTCCCACCTTTAGCAATTATCTCATCCAACAACTTCATTGCCTCATCCACTCCTCTTTCCTTGTAAGCAGCCTCGAGCAAGAAAGAATAAGTGAATGCATTCGGAACTAACCCCTTTTGTATCAACCTATCCAAGAATTGCAAGCTCTGATTCAAGTTACCAAGCAAGCAAAGTCCTCTAACAAGTGAATTATACGTAACCGTATTTGTTGGGTAACCATATACCTCCATTTTCTCCACCAACTGCATTGCGTACCCAACATTTCCCCTCTTACACAAACTGTTAACTAAGTAAGTATAAGAGGATGCATCGGGTATAATACCTGAACTAACCATCATTTCCATCACTTTAATCGCCCTTTTCATTTTATTAGCCTTGCATAAATCATACAACAATTTAGTTGCTTGAGCTACATCAGGCTTGTATCCATTAGATACAGTTCTTTCCAAATGCAAAAATGCATCATTCAGCTTACGGTCCCTATTTCTTGGACCATTCTTTCCAGACTTCCAATTGGGTAGAGTGTAAACACAATCTTTTGGAGAAATTGTGATCTGGGTCGAAGCCAAAACCCTAGTAAAACCTTTGTTGAGTGAGAAAGAATGAAGATTTGGTATCTGGGAATAAAATCCACAAGCTTTTCTAGCAGGTTCTGGAGATGGGTTTGTAATGGTAGACACAGAATTCAGTAGGGTCGCCATGAATTTGTAATGAAACTCTAGACACTAAAACATTTGCTTGAAGAAAAAGAATCAAACTACTAGGCAAACCAAAATATTTAAACACTCCAAGTTTAGTAATAAGAAATGAATCGAGAAAAAGAGATAACGAGAGAGAAATTACGGGCAGGAGGGAACATACAATGGATTTGAATGGTGAATTTTCAGGCAGAAGACGAGCTGAGTTTTAATCTCCGGATACTTTCTTGGCACTGATTTTTTTTTCCGCAGCTTTAGTGACTCAGTCCCATCCACAGCTCTCTCCTTCGTTATCCAACCGGCGACTACTGACGAATGTTCACGCGCCAAATCCCGTCGCGATAGCACGTGGTAGAATTTGAGCGTAGAAGCAGAGCCAGATATGGGTTTGCTGGGCCGGTCGGTTCTTGGGTCTACGAAATAATTGGGTATAAATTATTTAATTATATAATGCGAGGATTATAAATAATATAATAAAATTATTTTTTAATATTAAATAAAAAATTTAAATATAAATTTTATAATTTTTTACCACATTAACATTTATTTTTTTATTTATTATTAATAATTTTTTTGTTAATTAAATGGTATGATTAATATATAATAAATTAAAAAATAAATAATTTTTTATATTTTAAAAATTATCATTTTTAATATTGAGAGTGTATTAAATTAGAATAAATATCATTTCTTCAACAAAAATTAAAAAAAAATAAAAATTGACGTAACATTTAATCAAACCCGACATCAAAATCGAAGAAGCAAAAATTTCAGTTGTTGTTAGAGAGGAAGAAAGACGGCGAAGAGCAAAGAAGATGTCAAGTATGGAACAGCACAAGCAAAGTTGTAAGAAGCTGGGTTCAACAACAAGCAGCATGGAACTCAGCTTGGAGGAGGAAAGAATTGCAGATTCTGAACCAGTTGATCTGTTTGCTAGTGGTCATAATATTTCCTAAAACAAATAATTCATCCGATGATTCTGCTCCGGAGAGTAGTGGTCAAACTCAGCTGCGACGTGAGCCTAATGCTGCGAAGAATAAGTCATTCAACACTGCCAAAGAGGGACAGTTTGTAGTCTGTCTTCGAATGTTTCCCAGGATTTCTTGATCTGATAATGATCTAATAAGAAATTGCTTACAAGGATGTGGTTTAATTAATTAATTAATTAATTCATAGATTGTGATGATTTAGGTAGCAAGTTCGCCTAATATTAATTTAATTAATCATTAACGTTTACCATGTCATGGCACTTAATTCTCTAATTAATTAATTAATTAATTAAACTATAGGGTACTGGAAACCTGTTGTCTCTGCCATCCAGAAACCAACCAATTACCCACGCTGAAGGGAAATACTATCATTGTAAGCTTGTTCATATAAAAAGTAACTGTTCCATTTCCTTTGTTGTTGAACAAACTGATCGTCTTTCAAGGTAAGCTTGATTCTATTTCTCCCTCCTCCAGCTCTTTCATGCATGGCGCAATAGTTTACAGTATATTCCAGAATCTTTAATGCATGCAAAAGGGTATGTATATCTAGATCTTGGAGTTGCCCTTCTCAGAAAATTTCCAGTTTGGCAATATTTGTTGTCTTAGGGGTTCCAGTTTCAATGTTCTTAAATTTCTTACCTTTTGTTTCAACTCTCTATATCAGGATTTCTCCAGTCTCTGAAGAAACAAAAAGAATAAGTGCTTTCATAAATGGACATTTCAACGATAATCTATTTTCGATATTGCATACTAAAGCTATGAAAACCCTAGAAGAATCTAGGCAGCAGAGAAATAGAATTACAACAAGAAGCCCTCTGCAAGCTCAGGAACATGTATTAGCTGAGAGAAAGCGTCGAGAAAAGCTGAACCTTTCAGCCATTATTCCTGGAATAAAAGGGTATCATTACGATCTGTTTTTCCCTTCAATTCTTATTAATATTTTTTTTTCTCAGTATACAAGTTTGTGTTAATTAATTTAATTTTTATGACTGCTACTACTATCAGCAATCTGTTCCCGATATTTTGGTAAGAGTTTCAGACAAGAATATGCTCATTCGAATTCATTGTCTGAATAAGAACGGATACGTTGTGAAGATAATGAGAGAAATTGAGAAACTTCATTTCATGGTGATTAACAGCACGATTATCCCATTTGGAAACTCTGCCTTGGATATAACAGTTGTTGCTCTGGTGATCACTTAAACAAACATCTTTAGCCTAGGTCATGCTACAGTACATGTTGATGCATAGCATATCTAATTCTCAAATTTTATATGGTAATTTTCAAGTTTACTAAATACATTATTTTCATAAAATTATTAACATTATTCATCTTTTAATTAAAAATAAACTTTATCATTGCAGATGGACCATGGATTTTGCATGACTCTGAAGGATCTTGCGTGCAAAGCCTGAGACTTGCACTTTCAGAGTTTACAGAAATTCTAAAATGATATCAAGCCTGTGTAAAAGAACGAACTTCAAACCTGGAATAATTGCCATCTTGTTGGATTTTCTTCAACATTCATGTTCTACTTGTGCCTGTAAATTCAACCAATTACATGTCTTGCAACTTGCTGTTGTAATTTTTGTTGTTTGGCATGATCGTGATTTCTGCTTTAAGTAAATATGTATCTCGTGGAAATAATAACTACTAGGGGTAGAATCCAAGTTGTCAGGCTCAGACATTGTCGATTGAAGATGGCCGTGCTTGCAGTCCTTGTCTTGTTGGCTTTTCAAAAAATGTGGGTTTTCTATCTACCTGAAGAAACCTCGTATCCATATACTAGTGAAGATGTTTTCCCAGTTCTAATGATGTTTTCAAGGGCGTTATATTTTGCTTGCTGGGTCATGATTTGTTCACGTGAAAGTGAAACAACCTCACTACAACTATGCAATGTAGTTAGCCCGCCTCATAGAATAACCTGCGATAATCAAGCAAAGGAAGAAACGGAAATAAAGCTCACAGAATGTAGAGCCCAATTCTCATAATCAGCTCCCAAGAATAAGAAAACTGATCTTTCATATCTTAACTCCAACAAAAGAAATTAAGACAAACATAACACTCTACTTTTCTGGGCTAAATCCATGCACCACTGTTGAAACATAGAAAGACAAGCAAAATTCATAATCTGAAAGAAAAGAGTTTCCAGCAAAAGACCCTCAGAATAATCACAGATAAATTTTGCATAGAGCTCAGAATGCATCTCCATTATCTGTTTGAGAAACACTAGAAATCAACGTTTGCACAGCTTTATCGCCATCTACTATTGAGAAGAATGGCAAAAAGGCCACTTCAAAATACAGGGACAAACCATATAATTCATCATCCCGCCTCTGTGAAAAATAATAGAACAGGAAAGCTGGGACATCTTCTGCATGTACTGAATCCTGTACAAACTAACCAAACTACATCTCTGTATCAAGAATTCCACAACAAAGCATCAAAATGAAAATCCCCGGCAAAAAAGGGAACGAAGGGACCAAGGAAAGGGATGTAAATCCCCAGCAGAGTTCAAACACAATACACATAGATCTCCTTATTTAAGCCGAAGCAGCAACAACATATAATTTTAAGTAAAAACAAATAAAATTATAAAGTCTGAAGCCAAATGATCTTACGATAGATGCCAAGGGAGCTTCATTAAGAGTGCATCAAGCATGAACAGAGAATGAATACCAAATCGTCCTGGGGTTGAAACAGTTGGCACATTTCTTGCTTCTTTAACATTCAGTTTCAGGAGCCCCCTATTTACTCTCATGCACCTTGTCACCTTGTATTAAACTCGGCAATGAGTGTATACAACTACGACTGCTAAATCAGACCTACATCAAGGTTTCAAAGACCGCTGAGAAAATTCATATAACAGCTTTTTCTGGTGATCTCTAATGAGAGGACCAGTTGCCTCTAACAGTTCAAACGGCACTTCCCTCTTAATAGCTCTGGAAACTTCACCCGCATCAACAACCATATCTGGTGGGACTTGCATATGAAGTGACTGCATGACACCTTCAAATTTGCTTACAGAATACTTCCAGAGAAGGTCAAAGAACTCGTTGAATGAGACCTGCCAATCTGATCGAGTGTTCACATCATAGTTTCCAGCAGCAAGGGGATCTTCCAAAAGTTTAGCTGCCCTCTCAAGAACTGACAATAGAATATGGGAAGGCCCATCTCCAACTGGGCTTCCAAGAGAAAGAAGTGAGGGATGCTCTGACGAATGAACCAGAGCTCGAAGGCAGGCACTAAGTGCAGGAAGATCCATCCCGTGGACACATGATTTAACCACCTTCATTAAGTTATTTGTAGTATCGACTGCATCTGAGTCGGTGGGCAGGGTTCCTAACAAGACCCTTAAATGACGAAAAATGGCCATGCAAACTATACTCACGAGCTCTCCACCTGGAAAGAGAAGCTGAAGGTACCTTGCAAGGAGTTTTCGGCCCTTGGGAAGAGAGACTATTCGAAAGAACACAAGATCATCCTTGGGAGCATGACCAACAGCGTGGCCATTATTCCGGTATGGATCAAGCAATTGAAGTGATGCTGCCAACCCTTCAAGCAGGACCTGCCGCCTCCGTCTCAACTGGTTTCCACCATCTGGGGACTGATTGAACTGTAGAAAACGATCAATATCATCTACCTCAAGGAGGAGGCAAATACCATCTTCAATTGTCACCCGAGCTGCAAGCATTGGTTCTTCTTCCAGGGGCTTCTCAGTAATACTCTGCTCCATATTTCCAGTAAAAGATGAATTTGGAGGATCAACCTCAAGAAGAGGGCGAGGCCTACGAATTGAAGAGAAAGGAACCCTCCCAAGAGCATCAACCTGGAGAAAAGCATGTGGCTCAGTATTTGGTCGCGCTCGTGGAGGTAGATCCCTCAAGTGAGTAGGGCAGAAATGATGTTTCAGCTTTGCCCCAGCATATTTTTTAGCAAGGCATGCCTGGTGGTAATAGTCATCGACGTATGGGTCATTGCTGTGTGTTGCTGCAAGCTGCATTCTAAGAATACCCTCAATCTCATCCACTGTCATATATTTGGATCTAAACTGTGGCCACCCATTTGTATCAGAGCCTTGCTGGGAAAGACGTAGATTATGTCTGCTTTTCTGACCTGATTTTGGTCTTTGATCTCTCATATCAGCCAGACCAAGCATGGCTTCAAACTTGTTCATCAAGGATGAAGACGAAGAAAGATGGGGAATAAAGGCTCCAGATTGCATCCCAGGTGGTAAATGACCAAATGATGGTTGAACAGGATGCTGCAGTCTCTGCTGTTGTGGCGGCAATTGTTGCATTACTTGGGGAGGCATCAACCCATTTTGATGAGGCAGCTGTTGTGGTGAGATATTGTTCAACAGGCCAGGATGGTCTCTAGCATATAAACCCACCTGGTTTATCCACTGGTTAACTGGACGGTTATTGATGGATAGACTGGGACCGAACTGAGCCAAATTCTTGCCATACTGTGACCCATGGTGTAACCCAGCCAGTTGCAGCTGAGAGTTAGAGAATGGAGGGAGGTTCGGTGAAGATGACATCTGGGATCCACCGGCAACATATGGAACATTCAGGTGGCCAGAATGATGGTTTGGTGAAGCCTGTTGAGATCTACCACCTGGGGGAGGATACGATGTGTACAATGACTTAGGCATGAGAATTGGTTCACTTGAGAAATAATGGCGGTGATGTTGCAGCTGCTGTTGCTGCTCTGGATATGAAGATGTTCTGTACAGAGGCTGTTGTTGCTGCTCAGGGTATGAAGATGTTCTGTGCAGAGGCCTTGATTCCATGATGTGAGGAGAAGTATATGGCTGCGACGACCAGTGTTTCCCATCTGGAATGCCGTCATTGTCAAGCATCTGCTGGTCCAACCAATTACAATAATCATCCTCTTGCATCCATTCAGCAGCAGATGAACCTGAAAGAAAAATGTCACCATTAGAACAACATACATACGTGCCAAATACAACATGAAACAACCATATTTAGAAAGGGAGAGAAGATATTATCACGCTAATGAAAGACAGATTTATTCAGCTGGGGCATTACCAATAAAAGTTCTCTTCTTGCAAACTAAAAATGTTAGAATAACTGACTGAAAATAACAGGAAAGGAACACCGGATGAAAGGAGTAAAGAACAATGCAAGGCAAATAAAAATAATTCACGACATTCTTAAATTCACTAAGTGCAAATCAAACCAAATACATTTGCTATACTACCATGCATCTCTTTCTTCTAGCACAAACTATAGCAAAGCAATCAATATACAAAGTACACACTTCCTCCTATCAAATTAATACAGCATACAAACAAAGAGAGGAAACCAATCATGGATTCTAAAAGTTGCTAAGTTTCATATGGAATCATCAAATTCTGACCAAATGACATTTAAAATTTTGTGCATGAAGAGATGGAGAATGTAATTATGGAGCCAGGCTTGTTTTCAAAAGGTCCCTTCTGCACATAACTTTGAACTTGCAAGGTAAATTACAGTTGAACATCCAGCCAGTGGCATGCAATTATTAGTTACGTGGTGCTCCAACAAAAGGAAATGTCTTGTTGAACTAGTTAATTTCAAATCTTCTCCATCTATCGAGTTGATAATCAACTATACAAGAACCCAAAAATTGTTTTAAAGTTCATAATGGCCCAACACTGTGCTACCTGATCATGTGGTAAAACATATGGTGATTTGTGTAATGCTTTCTTCAATCTCTCACCCTCATGGAAAACGAGCGTCATTTTGGAACAGAATCAATTCAAAAGCATAGTCAAGTTTCTGGGATCTCAACCAATTTGCTATCTAAACCATTCCTAAAATCACCCAAAAATAAAAGCATATCTTTCTCCCATGAAAAGAACAATAAAATGTTTCATTTTAAAAAACCATCACATCCTACTTCCTTGGCTAACTAAAAGCTCCAAACAAAGGCTGAAAAATGATTCATTGGTTAAAAGCCCAACCTCAACATCTGAAATCACATCCCATCATAAACCCCACCAACAATTTCAGAAATAAAAGAGAAAAAAGCTTTTGTTATTGGTAATGTCTGATGCTAGGTGTACCAACAAAAAACCAAGATGGAAAGAAACAAACTTCAGAATAAAAAGGGGCAACAAGAATATTTAAATTTACAAATTCACTGAGCTTCAAGGATGATTCAAATTCCACAAAACTTTATCCACAAAAAACATGCAATAGTTGTACTCACTTTCTCTGGATCCCCAAACATCAATTACGCCAGCACCTGTTGGTCCACTAACAACTGTGTTCAACTGCACCAAGACAAAACAAAGACCATGAAGCAAAGAGGAAAATGAGTCTTTTGTAACTCTTTTCAACAAGAAATCATGTGTAATACATGCATACAAAGGAGATCAAGATACTGGCTTTGTCTTTTAGTAATTCTATGGCCTAATATTGTCTACATGATAAGAACTAAAATTCTTATAATATAAGCACAAACACTCAATGACGAGAAAGAAACCAAAAAGAAAAGAGCCATTTAACTAAGCTAAGTTCGTTCTATGAGAAAGAACAAACTAAGATTTGGTTGATTTTACAACTTCACATTTATCCCGTGAGAAAGTAAAAGGAGAAAACACCAAAGAAGATGCTTTAAGAGAATCAGAGCCATCTAAAGAAAGAACCAAAATTATTATTGTTAGGTAATAAATTTGAGTACAAAAATCAATAAAGATAACAAAGACTTTGCTACAATCAACCAAAAATTTCCTTCATGCATGGTAGACTAACCTTTGAAAATGTACTAGCAAGATCATCAATATCAGAGAGCGATCTTAAAACTTCACCCTGCAATTAAGAAAAAGAAAAGTTAGTTTTCCCATCACAAGCTTTCAATTAAATTTGAAATTACAAACCATGTCTGCAAGTATTAGACTGGCTACTCGAAAGAGCAATTCAGGGAGACAAAGAAAGGTTAGGCTGTCAATTGTGTGCCCAATCAGTAAATAAGAACTTCCTTAGTTTTTTATGGAAACCTCATCCAACTCCAGCTCATCTATTTGAACAGTAAACATGTATGGGAGCCAAGCAGCTCCTTAATACAACTTAATTCCAAGGTGATGGTGCAATGCAAATAGTTAAGGCATCTGCTTCAAAGGGCATATGAAAATCCTAAACACTATTTCAAGCACCATTCACCCTAAAAATACAAATCTGTCCAGATAAGAGGGGGAAAAAGGTTTATAGAGAAAAAATAAAACAGCATCAAAGACTAATCATTAATACACCTTTAAGCCACAGCAGTAGGCCACATGCACAGAAATCGCGAAAGAAACTAATTCATTGCATCATAATTATCAATAAACGGGGACAAGAAATAAGTTATATTCTTACCTAAACAGATTATATGAACCTAGAAAAAACAGAAACTCTACTAGATAGTTTCTTCATATGGGATCCTAAATCTTGCAGCTAAGAGCAGTTATTACGGTAATAAACAACTAAATTAACACATACCGCAGCACTGAAATAACCCCAAAAACAGGAAAACAGGAAATGTATAAACAAAAAAGAAGAGGAGAAAAAAAATATTAAACCTCTTCTTTATCAAAAAGAAACTTCTCCTCCTCCTCCTCCTCATCCAATGCGGATGCAGGAACATTATCTTCTTCGTCCTCCAATCCGCCCAACTCAACTTCCTGAACTACATCTTTACCAAAAAATGCGTACTGTGATGCATCAAATACAGCACCTCCTGCATAACAAATTTCAATACCAGATTAGGCACAATTCCATAACAGCAAAACAAAACAAAAGCTAACGACACCAACCAAAACCCCAAGAAGTAAAAAGGAACCTGTAGAATTTCCTTCAAATTGCTTGAGACCCTCAATTTTGGGGGCTTTTTCAATACTTCCCCCGCTATCAAACGCTTCCATATCTATCTATATCTACACTTTTTGACACCCGCCGAAAACAAAGAAAACAGAAACAATAACCCAACTAACCCAAACCAAATCTAAAGAAAACAAAACATATATAACTAAATCTCATTCTAAACTATTCAAAATAAAAACCCTTTTCGCAGTTAAAAAAAATTCTGATATCTAGCGCTTTTGAAAACGAAGTACTGTAGTAGTTTATAGTGACGAAATGGTTTTATGTTATTTTTACATCAAAATTTTATTACATTTCTCGCTCCAAAACTATAAGAGAGTGTAGGCTTAGACAGCGAGACAGGAACCCTAGAAAAGAGATAACGATGGTGATTTAATTTTTATAATTATTGTATTGGGTAGCACAGCTTCCTTTTTACCTTCTGCGCAAGCTTTGCGCAAGCTTTTCCCTTCTGGATCCGGTTCTAATACCCGATTCACTCCATGGAGCTCCACACACACCAATATATATATATATATATATATATATATATATATATTTACAATAACTCCGAATCAAGATCTATTATATACTACGTGAACCTTAACATTTTCATACAAATATATTAAATGCTTAACTGGTCAAGGGACCTAGTTAGTAAAATAAAAAACTATATATTTATTTGTAAAAATGTAAAAATATTAGGGGCTAAATGTTATTACCCACGAAAAATTTAAAATCAAAAAGCTGACGCGGCAGCAAATGATTGGTTTATGCCGCAATGTGCAGTGAAAAGACCTAAACCCCTTAACCCCGGGATTTATTTTGTACGATAGAACGAAGGCAGCAGCGGACCGTGGCCAGAAATTTTCATTGCAGAGCAAAGCATTTGAAGAAAGAAAATGGTCACAGTAGCAGCCTGCAATTATCTTATTCCAGCTTTACAACGCCTTCCAAATCCAATGAAATCATCTCCTTTCGCAAAAAAACGCAAACTTGGTCGGTTTTCTTGGAATTTATACAGTGAGGAGATTTCCCTCTTCTTCCAAGATAAGCTTGAGTTTGAGGGCTGGCATCGTTGGCCTTCCCATTGTCGGAAAATTCACTCTCTTCAACGCCGTCGTATGTTTCTTTATTTCTCTGCAAGATATAGTTGTTTGGTTGCTGAGAAAACGGAGGATAATAAGTTTAATAATTAAATTTCTTGCGAATGACTTATATGGCTACTCTATCTAGTTTCTGTTCTAATGCAAGTGGAGAAATCATTCTCTTCATTTATCAGCTACCCGAATCTTTCAATTTTACTTTTAACAGTCTCCAAAAATGTAAATTGGTAATGATGTACGATGACTTAAATTAATTTCTGCAACATTTTGTCCTCGTTCTCTTTCTAGCTTATGACTTTTAGGGAGCTTGAATTATTGGAAATCTGAAATTAGCATACAAGGAACTTAAATTAATTTCTGCAACATTTTGAAGACAATCACATTGTCCATGTGAATGGCAAAGTTGATCCTAAGTCTGATATTGATGTTATCAACTTAGAGCTTCTTTTCTCAGATCTGGACCGGCTATGCGAAAGGGAACTTGCAGATAGTGTACTTAAATTTGTACGTGTATTAGTCATGCCCTTTATCGATGATAGAGCTAAATCGTATCTTCTTACAAGAAATGCAGATTGAGTAGAGAATGGAGAAGCTCAAAAAAGGGAAGGCAAAAGATTCACAATCGAAACTTAAGGTTGACTGAATTTTTCAATACTTTTTAAGGGACCATTATCCTTCATTTCATGGTTGAACTTACAGTGTAGTTGGGGATTTTTGAATTTAATGTTGTAGCATTCTCTAATTTAGGAGGAAGCAGAAAAGGCTGCATTGGAAAAAATTAGGCAGGCACTTATGGATGGAAAACCTGCACGATCTGTCTCTTTAACTCATTTTAAAAGGGATGCTATAAAGCATCTTTGTTTGCTTACAATGAAACCTGTTATACATGTGGCCGATGTTGCAGAGGATGATCTAGCTGATCCTGGAACTAATCCCCACTTCAATGAAGTGAAGAATCTTGCATCAGATTTGCAATCTTGGCTAGTGAAAATTTCTGCACAGGTTTGATGATACTGGTTTTGCAGTTTGTAGTTTCTGTACTGGGCTAGTAGACTAAAAAATTGTAATTGCATGTTGAGTTTGAATTAACTGAACTTCCATCTGAGGAAAGAGTATAATATTTGAAATCCCTTGGTATCAGTGCGATCGGCCTTGGGAACCTTATCAGGGCAGCATACAGCCATTTGGGCCTACATACATACGTTACTTCCGGTTAAAAGGTGAGGAAGATAATGTTGAAATTACATTTCCTCACTGCTACATTGATTAGTTTATTAAAAAGACTTTCATGTTTTTTGCAGGAAACAAAAGCATGGACCATACTTGCAGGCCAGCTTGGGTTCTACAGATATTGATGTACTTGAAAAAACTTTTTTTCAGTTTTACTTGTTTTCCGTTTTTTGATGGGACATTTGGTCAGTTTATGCCCTGGAGATGGACTGTATTGATGCTGTTTAATTTAGATCATCATTGTCTGAAGTTTACTCTCTTTATCCGGGAATGACAGCACCTTAGGCTGCTGGAGTTATTCACTCTGACTTTGAGAAAGGTTTCATTCGTGCTAAGACAGTAAGCATTTTACATAGAAGTTTTGACCTGTTGTTCTGATTCTTAAATATCCATAGAAGTATAGTTCTTATATGTGTTTTTTGAGCAAGAAATAACCGTCATCATTTGATGCATGGGCAGAACCTAATAATTTAGTGCATCTTGTAGACAATGTTGATGATCAAGTAGTTTATTTGGTTATTGCTATACCCTTGTACTTTTATCCTCAAATCATTCTAATAGGAAATATTATCAAGCTTTTTGGTGAGGGTATGTTGGGGTAACCAAATATTTGTCTGTATATAACCAAGTTTGGTTATGGTTTTTGGAGTAGTGATACATTAAAAGTTAAGATAATACCTCATCTATCTCTTCAAGAAGGATCATATCTGAATTATTTTATATCTAAGACTACTGATACTCCTTGGGTGCTATTTGATAAGCATCTGACGCTTGCCAATTATCCTACGCTATAATATAATAAATTGACACTAGCCAAAATGTAACCAGAATTCTTGGATGGGCCAATATGTTCATTCACACAGGTTGAGCGTTACTAGAAGATAAGAATGCAGCAGTACTTTACTAGAGCTATGGGATGACTCCCAGCCTCATAGTGCTGTGCTCCTTCGTATTTTTACCTAGTCTTACTGTCTTAAGAAATGTGAACCAGACTGCTGCCAGTATTTGCTTAGTTTGTAAATATGTTATTTACGGATTAAAAATCAGACATTTTTTTTGGTGGCATGAGTGCAGAGACCTGGGGTTGCATCTGACATTCAACAGAATTGTGTTTATTGTTGGACGGGAAAGGGTTTTGTATACTCTGTATTCTGGCCTTTCTTCTCTCCATGTGTACATATGTCATGCAGACATAGAACTTACTTTTTCCTCCATTGAACTTGACTTAAACAAGTTCGTTTGGTTTTTGCAGTTGAGATCTGAGGGTAAACAATACATTGTACAAGAAGGAGATGTGATGCTATTTCCTTTCAATGTTTGATAGCAGTTTAAATCAAAGTGAGATCGTATCTTCTAGTTCTTACCAAAATCAAACTGATGAGCAACTGGGGCCACTACACACTTGGTACAGTGGTTGTTCGAAATCGTATGACCTGAGATCAGTATCTGAAGGGAAAAACATGCTGGTTCCAGCAAGGTTACATGGTGAAGTATTCCTTCATTTCTATTTTGAGCGATTTCAGATTTTGCTTATTGAATAATTAACAGCTCAATTAATCATGAACTTGTCATTTGTATATACATTCCATAAATAATATGTAAGAACCCTATTATTATTGAAATATATTGTAAAAGTAATTGGTTCAAATTGAAAGAAAGTGAATTCAAGGGCAACCAGTAAAAGGGCTTCCCAAATTTGTGCAGATTTAAGATAAAATTTCTTCATCTATAACCGAAAGCATAATTTGTTGTTGATTTTGCTTGGTCATGGGCCATTGGCCAAAATTTATCCCCCAGTTTTATATCTTCATTGATGTGATGGATAATGTTTTTGCTTCTAAGCAACTGAAAATCCCAGCTGTTTTCACTAAAAAGCTAAGCTGGCAAACTAGCTTCATTTTCTAGATGATCTCTGAGTAGTATTGTTATCCTTTTCACTATCCAACAAACAAGCATGTAGGACCCGAAATTTGTTGTCATTCAAGCATCAATCATTTTCCTAGGAAATTAGTAATTTGTAGCACTTGTTGCTGAACTTTTGATTTCTGGGGCAATGATAATTCAGATAATGCCAAATGGGAGTTTAGAGAGTTGGTTATGTCAAAGTTTAATTGAGTTGCAAGGCTCAACAAATTTGACCATGGTCTTGAATTTAGTAAAGCAATTGATATGGCACCACAAGATTATTCTACACACAGACCGAAATGGGGCAAGCGGATAGTCTTGCGGAAAAAAGAAGGAAAAGAGCAAAAAACCAGGATAGGATACGATCATACGAAGCCACAGACACTGTTGGGATAATAGATGGTTTAACAACTGAACAAAGTTATTGCTACTGAGCTTGTTTTCTGGGAATTTTACTAAATTTCGCTAGAATTCATTACCTGGGATATATGGATAATGCCATTTGCTGTTCTGGTCCTTGTGGTTTAATGCATGCATCTATTGTTATTGATTAATGCGATCAAATTCATTTTCTTACAAAGTTTGTGTTACATAATGTTAGGACATGCTATTCGCGCGCGCACTGGCTCCGAGGAATATATTTGAGATTCAATGCAATGCAAAGACTATTATTTGGGTATGCACAGAAGGAGAAAGCCTAATATTCATTCATGCATCAACCATATGCTGTTTTTTTGTGCCAAAGGGGCGCTGTTCCTGGATTCTGATGAGCACAAATCAGCCATGTGAATGTCCACGTGCACTGATTTTGTCCCCTAACAATAAAAGAGGAGGATCAAGTTCATCCTTCCATTCCCGTGGGACAGCCTTCCATTTTTCTTAGCTGGACTCGTAAACATACATACATCGATCAATTTTAGTCCTAATAGTTAATATTAGAGTAACCAAACTCATTAATAAATTAAAATATTATGTATGGGTTGTTCTTAGTTACAGTTTAAATGCTCTACAATTTAAAGCAATGATTTTTCAGTTGAATTCTTTCGATCTTTTTCAAAGCTAAGCATGTAATAGAAGACATGAGTGACACATATTCTATGCTACGTATGATCGGTATCCTTAGTTGAATCATTATATAATATTATCTCTTTGAAAATTAAATTCGCCATCATCTTCTTCTAGAAGAAGAAACCCCCCCAATTGCTTCTTAATCATGCCACAAGACAAACCGAAAGCCATGTTCATGATGCCCATGCAGACACCCCTCAAGGCCTTGCTTGTTAAATAATTTTTAAAAATAAGTAAATAAATCTATCAAGTCATTTATATGTTCATCAAATAAATATTTAATATAGATATGATAATAAACGTTATTTTGTATTTTTTTTAATTATAATATATTTTATTTTCTCGACGATAGCATGAACTCATTGGAGAATGAAATTGTTTGTCATTCATTGATAAACATGTTCGGTTGCAAGTAAAATTCAGACCCCACAAGTTTTCTGGCACCGGAAAATAATGACTTTGCACCAACCATCTCTTCCTTATAGACCTAATGTACCATTCTCCTTCTGAGTGAGTGTAAATCAAGTCTCCCTCAGTCTCTCTAGATCGCTTCTTTCTCATCATTTTCTAACTCTTTTTTCTCGAGAAAATATCCATGAAAAAAATCAATTTGATACTCAGAAAATGCAAGAGTTTGTCAAGGCAACTAGGAAGATCGTCTTCTTACAGCAGCCTGAGGTCCAAATCAACAAGAAATCATGAAATATCATGGGGTGATGATCATCACATGAAGCAAGAGAGAAACGAAGATTGTGAAACAATTTTTGTTGGCAGAACAAGAAAACGTTACGTTATCAGTTCCAAGTATTTAAATCATCCCTTGTTGAATGCGCTCACTGAAAAATCAAAGCAAAAACATGGAGAGCTCATCCTGATCAAGTGTGAAGTTGTTCTCTTCGATCATCTTCTGTGGATGCTTGAAACTGCTGATCCAAATCTTATCTTGGATTCATTGGAGGAGCTTGCTGATCTCTATGCTTTATAAAGATCACGACGACGGTTGGTTCATTTTCGCGTCCCGCTGATTGCTGGCCGGCAGTCGTTCGATCAAGCTGATCCTCAAGAACTTGCACGAACACTCTACTTGAAGTAAGATTCTCAATATCGTATTAATGGTTTACTTCTTTCAATATTGTGTTCATCCTTCCAATAAAATATTGCATGGGTTAAATTTGATGTTCAATTCATCGATTAACTAACGATCCTTCAAACAATAATAAAAAGTTCCCTAAAATCTACCATTTTACTCAATAATTAATAAACTAATGGGTCTCTTTTATTCAATTTAATTTTCTAATTTTATTTCCAGATCTACACGAAGCTTAATTCTGAATCATCTGTTCTACAATTCGACGAGTAATTTTACCAACTAAATTAGGTGGTACATTTTAATGGGCAAAAAGCTTTGTAATAAAAACGAAAGGTTAACTACCATTTTAATATATTTATTTGGTAAAATTAATATATTTTGTTAAATATTTAAATTTATCTTAATAATTATCATGTTTAAATTTACGACCATTGAGTCATGGTCGTGGACTCTATCCGTTAACTCCCGACGGTTGGCTAATGGCATCTTTAATGCTCTTAAAAAATATGTATTTTGAAAAAACGCCAAATCCCAGTAACTTGACGTAACCATAAAGCAACGTGTTTAAAAACATGTCGACAAAAAATGGCAGATGAACTATGTAAGCACTCACAGGAGTGCATGCACTTCATGCAGGCATTGAGAATTACTGGCAATGCATTGTCAAATATAGAGCTACTCGTTCTTTTTGAGAAGTTTAACATCCAGCATTTCTTACTAGTCCAACAGACAAAAAGAAAATGCCTTTCTACGTGCATATATTAACTACCCAAAATGACAATGAAAATGAACATCCAGATTTTTTGTCATTGCCCATTGTTAGCAACCATTAAAATGAGGTCTTCCGATTGCAATTTGAGTAACTTAACAGCTTGAATCAAGGATTCAGTTTACTTTCATTCTTCCTTGCCGGTTGCAGCATCCGAACGCCTCCTCTTAGCTTCATTGTCACCCAACTGCAATGAAAAGCAAATATCTTCATCGCAGCCATTCCTAAGCGAAGCAAGATTCTCTGAAGCTGCTTTATCTGATGGATTGTTGTGATGTGGGGGTGAACGCTTGGGGAAGTTTGGAATAAACTGATGCTCGACACTGGGACCAGCATTGGCACCATCTTCCAAAAGAAACTTGGTTTCTGCTATTGATAGATTTTTTTCCGGGCTGTGGTGATCAACTTCTAAAGGGATATGCTGAATCTGAAGACCCAGTGGCTCAAATTTGTCTTCGGCTTTGTCTTTCAAAAGCATTCCATCAGGGGGCGAGGAATCCCCTACAGTAGAGCCAATTGCTGTCGCTGAGGCAGCTCTTTGTTCATGCACCGCAACTGATAGTAACAGAAATACATAGATACGATATGAATATAATCTTGCCAATACCTTTTTAGTCAGTTCATCCATTCATGTCTATTTATCTATTCATTGTTTTTGTTAAACTAAGGATATGTTGTCTCTACATTTTGACCCATGATTATTGTGTTCAATTAGTTTCTTTTTCTTAATAAAATAATTAAAAATCTAGCATCACTCACACCCATAAATGGAGGACACGAACAAGGAGATAAATTAGATATTACTAACCTTTAAGCCCTTCATCAGTTGTGACAAGATCAAGGTCAAGGAGGTTGAGAAGGCGACCAAGATCAACCCCACTAGTCCAATTTTCGGGAGGTTGCCCGATTTTTAACTTAAGCCGACCACGGTTAGCAGTCCCTCCCCAAATAATCCCAATTGGTCGTGGTTTCTCACCCTTCATTAATATAAGGCTTCCACTATCTCCCTCAAGGTCGAAAGTCTGTTGGTTCTCACCCACAACAAGAAAATCAGTTAAGAAACATATGCCTTTCTCGTCATTGTACTCAAGGGCATAGGCCAACACAGTTCCTGCTGTCAGGCCAGAGCTTCTTCCAACCTTCATTACTTGTTTCCCTATGAGGCTACTTATTGGAGACTGCAAGTCTATAGTCTTGACATCACCAATCTCTCCCAAGCCTTTAACGGATGTAGTAACGGTGGACATGTCAAAATCATCAGCAAAAGGGATGAATGCCCCATCTGCCCGCACAAAAGTCTCTGTGGATTCACCAAATCACAGCAAGTCCAACTGTTAGGGTCAGGATCCACAAACATTAACGATAAACAATCGTGAAGAAAGGTCAAATACATAAAAGTAAAAGCCACCAAGTTTATTCAGAAATCCCTAAACAACATAAACAATCAAAAGCAGTAAAATGGTTGAAAGGTAAACCAATTTCAAGAAAGTTTTATAAAGATGCTGATGTCAAATTTTTAGGTACACAATAATTGAGTTAATATTTCATCTGTTCAAGACAAACCATTCAAGTTTATCTCCGAAAAGTAATGATAGATTACTCGCACGCATATTTTTGTTGAGTTACTTTGACTCAAAAGCTTAAACTATTAGATAAGGTGTCAACAATAGTATTTAAATTCTAAAAATTGAAAATCTTATTACCTGGATTTATTCCAGCAAAAATGCCATACCAAAGTTCATCTGTGATGAACGAAGTTGCTCTCTCAACAGCACCGAGATATACCCCAGGTCCAAGTGTAGGAGGCAAAGGATGAAACATCTTCTGATTTGGGTAATCTAAGTTCACTGCAACATGCCGATTTGTGAGAAAACCAACTTGTCGATTGCCAGTTTGGCTCTTGACAATAGCGCCTAGGGTTCCATAGGTCTCCTGGCTTGCTACCTAAGCACAAACAACAACTGTATGGCATTACTATCAGAAGAGAAGTGTGGGTGATAATAGAAATTCACCGGAAAATAAAAATATCATGAAACTTATAATAAGGCCATAGCTTAGACATGCATCATTTCCAGAGACAAACAACTCTAACTGATATATCAAGAATTGGGAGAAGGGAAACTTCACAATACCTGAGAACCTGAGCCAATGCTTGGATCACCCCCACGCAAATCATCCACAATTTCAGTGTACAATTGCTCTTTGGGAGTTGGTTCTGGTGCACCAAAATAAGAAAACTCTACAACATCCACATCACACCATACACCTCCTGGTCCCTGATTAAAGAATTTAAGATATATCTTCACTATAAATAAAACAGAAGTAACATAACATGGCAGCGGGAACAAATTGCGACCCCCTCAACATGAACATCCTTTACTAACCTCTAGTGCAGTGGGCAGACACTGGATTGGGCTGAGCCATTGCTTGTGAACTTTCCTGGAAACAAAAACAAGAATAGCTGGTATGTCAGTTAACACACCACGTTTAATACGAAAACCAATAGCCGTGCCAAGACTATAACATCGCAAGATTTTGCTATGAAATGCTCTGATAGTCATGAGTTCTAGCAATGTAGTTGCTTGTTGCCCTTTAGGCAATTGGCCAAGAGTTTCTGGTAAGACCCCTTTCTGTAGATTAGCAAAATAATTAGCCCTCTCTTCAGCTGCATCACTTAGTCGGCTAGGGGTAGGCCATGAGAAGTAAGCTGCATTGCTCTCGCAGTGCTGTCCAGCTGAAGCAAAAGGTTGAAGCGTTGGGTGGACTGAGTGAAGGCAGATTAGGATGACTGCAACAGTTTCTTTCGAAGTCCAAAGCTGATTCTTCTGATGGTGTTGAGCCAGAGCAGCGTGCCTTTATGTTGAGTCTGGTCCTATCCATTTAGAAGACTACCTAAGAAATAGTCGAATAAATGAATTAAGAACAACTAATCAGTAATAAAAATGGTTCATGAAATGAAATCACAAAGAAACAAAGGTTTGAAAAATAGAGTAGATTTTATAGGTACTGAAAGCTTGAAAAGAACAATCTACAAGTAATCTATCGATTCTATCCCACTCATAGGCCAAGATGTACTTCGACTGGCCCAAAACAAAACTTACGGAAAAAAATTTGAATGTAAGATTCAATGCAATGTTGGTCAAAGAATAAAAGCGGTCAGAACTTTCCAAAATCTAATTCAGTCCTCAACTACACTGCATCAATTTATGAGAACAATATATCCTGCATCGCTCTCGAAAAGCAGTATTATTCCACATTCACGTTCATCATTTTTTATTCACTATTTATCCAAACACTTTCCTTTCGATAGGTTATAATTCACTGATAAAAAGGGGAGATTTTTGGTACACAAGACCTGTAATTAAAATTTTCTTCTAATACCAAAACCTTCCACCATATGCTAAATAGTAAAGACACGTACAAGAAAATGAATTTCATTTTTTTTAATTGATAATCTCTTTCCAAGGACATTCAAGATTTAAAATATACAGCTCCCATTATTAAAACTGGCCCTCAAAAGCAGCAATCAAGCACCAGAAAGCGAATAAATAGAAAACAATAACTCAAGAAGCAAACTGAAAAAACATGCAAATTAACAACTACCCAGCTCAACAAGCAACAAGAAAAAGCAGATCCAGCTAGCTAAAGGCAGGATTTTACATATAAAAAACAGTTCATGCAGGAAAAAGCGTACAACAAATCAGAGTTAAGAGTGAACAAGAAGAAGAAGGAAAACTCACTGCTAATCAGCAGCGAAAAAGTTGGTGAAGCAAGGAGAGGTAACCGATTGGTTTAATTTGAAAACAAAAACACATCAACTAAGTGCCCAGCTGGAGCAAGAATCAGTTTTGAAGACAAAAACTCGTCAGAAGTCACTGGGATTTCCAGTTTGCATTATATGCAAAGCACAAGAGCGTGTACAAAACACTCCCCAATGCCAAAGGTAGTACAAACTAGCGTACATCGTAATATGCTAAAGTAAGGGTATTTGTTTATAGATAATTTATAATTTTTTATTATTTATTTTAATAATTGATAAATTTTAAATAAATTATATATATATCAAAATTAAAAACACTAATTATAAATTATTGTTTATATTTTTAAAATAATATTTAAAAATATCAAATTTTTGACTGTAGAAATGGTTTTATATGTGGGCTTGGGCCCATCAATAACAAAATAATAAAAAATTTAAAATTATAATTGCTGAGTGCAACACTAACCAGGCCCAAACATTATTCGACTTTACATTTTACGTTACCATCAATTCCCTCCAAATAAACTAAAAGGAAATTCGTATTTCTGCTCTTTTTTTCATCCGCCACCCTGAATCGCGGGTTTATCTAGGGTTTCTTGTCTGCTCTTAACTCCGTTCGACCAATGGCGAATCCGCCGCGAGGCCGTCGCTTGCCACCGTCAAGGTCAGTTTCTGGCTCGTCTTCCCTGTCCCGCTCACGCTCATACTCTGGCTCCAACTCTCGTTCCGGCTCTTCCCGGCCCAGATCCCTCTCCCGCTCTCTCTCCCGATCCTTCTCTTCCTCTTCTTCTCCTTCCCGTAGCGTCGGTTCTCGAAGCCGCAGCTTTCCTCAGCAGAATTTACCATTTCGTTTCGAGTAGTTTTCTTGTAAAATGGTGTAGCCATAATCAGTGGAAAATTATGTTAATTTCATGTTTCTTAAGATTCTTACACCAGTTTTTTGCCGATTATTGATGAAAAGGGGACCCGGACTTAATATTACAAATGTAGCATTTAACATTACAGTTTAGCCTTATTAATACAACTTAGTTTGTTACAAGAAAATAGAATAGATACTTGATAAAATAGAACACTTGTTGGAAGTCCAGGGACTGAAATTCAAAAGTTTCTAAGCTACAAATTGATTAGGTTTAGGTTTTAATGGCGTGGCTTATTCTTCAAATACTATTCGAAGCATGCATTCAATATAAAAAAGTATTTGTTTTCTTTTGACAGTCCTGCCGTATCCGCTAGGCGAGGTCAGTCCCCACCTCTTCCGTCTAAGAGAGCTTCTCCACCCCAAGGTAAACTTAATGTTCAAAGTCAGTAGTTTGATTTAAATTTTGTCTTTTCAAGATGACTTTAATAGTTAAGTTTTTTTTAGAAGAAAGTGATGGGATGTGATGTAAGCTAGTGTTTGGTTTGGCTTTCTAGCTTTTATGTTATCAGTATGATCTTTATATTTCTGCTATAAAGTATGCCAGGTAGTTTCTAAACATCACATTTTGCTTCTGCATTTCTGAGAATGTAATAATCTTAAGTGCCCGTTTGGCAGTGCTAATTAGCTCAGCGGTTATCATATTTAATTTGCATAAAAAACTTTAAATTAATGTATAATTATATATTAATTAAAATAGCACTTATAGTGTTTTATGGGTATCATTAAGCATTTTAATAATTTTTTTTAGAAAGTGCTACATTTTATGCATTGTACTTGCACATTGCTTACATTTTATCTATACTTACAACTGGTTTCAGAAAAGCTTCTACCGAAAATAATTCTCTTGTTCTCTACGTCGACTCACTTAGCAGGAATGTGAATGAAGGCCATCTAAGAGAAATATTCAGTAAGTTATCCACTTATTTCCTAATTTTGCGGTTGCACTTTTGCCTGCTGGCTGTTGCGATATAATTCTACTTTTTGTAGTTTGCATTGCATGCATTTTTTCAGTGCTGCCATTTTTCTATAATTAGAGTTTCTTTTTATGTACTTGTGAGCTATAGTTTTCTGTGTAGAATATATTCTGACAGATTTTATTTGTTACTTTTTAAGATTGTCCTTTCTGAGCTATAGTAAATGTGTTCATCATCAGCTGCTGCTATGCTTTCTTTAGATATGACAAATGAATGTTAGAGCAAACAGATAAGAAATTTACATCTAACTGCATACATGTATGCAATGATTGAAGGAACCTAATCTTTCTTTGAAGCTAATATTCCAGTAATCAATTATTCTATTTGGTTGTGATGGTTCTCATCTTGTTTTCGTCCTTTATTTTGCAGGTAACTTTGGTGAAGTTGTAGATGTGGAGTTGGTTATGGATCGTGCTGTAAGTTTATACAAGTTCTGTTATGGTGCCAAAATATATATGTTTCCCCTGCTCTAATTATTTGTTATGCATTATCAGGTTAATCTTCCAAGAGGAAGTGGATATGTACGGTTCAATATGAGGGCTGATGCAGAAAAGGCACAACTGTACGTGGATGGTGTAGGCTTAACTACACTTTGGGAGTAAAATTAATTTCTATTAAGAATTTTAATTTTGTGGAAACTGATGTTGTTAATTTCTTATTGCAGGCCCAAATTGATGGGAATGTTGTCCAGGCAACATTCACATTGTCTCTGCGCAAAAAGGTTTCACTGCCCTTGAAGCCTGTTGCAGCCTCTTTAAAGAGAGATGTTTCCAGAACTGACAATGTCAATGCTGATATGGAGAAGGACAGACCAAAGCTACCAAGAGACTGTATTCCCCTTACTAAGATCTATTTTATATGATGCTTGCATTTGTTTGGAGTTCCTTGAATAATAACATATATATATATATATATATTTGCATATTATAGCAGCTTCTCCCTGTCGGAAGCTGCTACCCTCACCACGGAGGAGATCTCCTGGACCTAGAAGAGGTGGATCTCCTAGAAGACCACCAGATTCCCCTCCACATAGACGTGCAGGTTCCCCTAGTCATCGTCAACTAGAATCACCTTATTGCCGAGGTGATACCCCTCCCAGGAGGAGACTTGTTTCTCCACCTAGAGATCGTTCTGCATCCTCTGCCCCCAGGCGGCATAGATCCCCTGCAAGGTTGGCTACTAATTTCATTCATTAATGTTAGCTTGTTTATCATGTACTAGTGTTAAAGCCTTTGACTAATTGCTGTTCTTATAGAGCTTCTTCCCGAAGAATGCGTGGTAGTCCTGTCCATAGGCATTCTCCTCTTCCTCCAAGGCGGTAATTTACTGATTGTTTAAATTTGTAAGATCTAGTAAATTGGATGGTTAAAAATTTTATATTTGTTGATTGCAACCCATGAACAAGGTGGAAAATAGACCATTGACAGCATTGCTAGTGCAATTTACTGCCATAAGAAGATTGCTTTACTTTGACTTAGATGAGAAGATTGCAAAGAGAATGGGAGATGCACTTTTCATGTTTGGTGGACTGTTGGCTAATATGAAAGTAAATAGAATGCAGTATGAGAACCTAGAAATTGGTATAACTGAATGTGTGACATGTTATACTTAAAAATCCATAATTGTGTGCGGAAAATCAATGATCCACCTGCTTTTAAATTTAAAAAAAAACTGATTCCGTCACTTTGTTATGTCGGCAACAGCTAGAAAATAATGTATTGTCACTGAACTCACTGGTTGGATGTAACTTTGTAATCTTATCTGGCTTAGCGTGATCTGTGCAGCTGTGTTCGTGGCATTAAAAATGGATAGAATTCTAGCTTTTGTGTATTAGTTTCCTATAAATTGTTATGTCCTATATTCATGTTAGGTGGTGCTTATAAGGAATTTTTTTTTGTTCAGTTCACCTCCTAGACGAGTTCGCTCTCCTCCTAGAAGGTCTCCAATCCGTAGACACAGTTGTTCTCCAATTCATAGGCCTTTGCATTCTCGTTCAAGATCTCTTTCACCAAGGACGTAAGAACTGATGATCTAAATAATATATGTGGGTGAATTTTCTTTGTTCCCCTGCAGAAATTGAAAGCATTATTGTGTTATAACAGTGTTTATTCTATTCTTAAAGAGAGCTCGTAATTTCCAGTGTGATTTAATACTGCAACATACTAAAATACTTGGACCTTTTTATCAAGTTTTTGTTACTATTTTCTCATCACATTCTGTACTTTCTAATGATGTATGTTTTTGTTGTGATTGTGTTTAAAAGAGGGCGAGGGCGAGCAGCAAGACATGGGCGGTCATCATTATACTCTTCATCTCCTAGTCTGCGCAAGGTGTGTTTGTTGTTTTTTTTCCCCTTAGTAAAATGTGTTCTTAGTCAGTATCTAATTTTTGGATTCATCCATCAACATTGTAGCAGGTACCTCGAAGGATATCAAGAAGTCGTAGTCCTAGAAGGTAATTCTCTCCCTCTCTCTCTCTCTCTCTCTCTCTCTCTCGCTCTCTCGCTCTATATATATATATATATATATCCAGTGCACTTTTGTTCTATCTATCTATCTCTGTTATAATATGTTTGGCAAATATTTGTCTTTCCATGTTGATTTTTGTTTCTATATGTTAATTCATAAAGATACGTGTACATGTGTCTACACCTTCACTCAACCAATAAGAATCTTGATTATCAATATTATTGTTGAATATCACTGATTTTCTCCTTTTTGAATGATTTGTTGTATAGTATTTGTTTAAATCCTTGAACAATTGGATATAGACCATGTTATGATATGTTTGCTTTAAAGGAGAGGTTTGGGTATTGGGGGTGGGATGTTATGATGAGGGAAGTGGAAAGAAATAAAGTTATAAATTCAGGGTTGGTTCAACTCCATGTGAAATCTATTTTTTGCTAACAAATAAACCATTAAATTCCTGAAGTTCTTGACATAGAATGCCAAGTAACACAAGGTAAATGAAACAACTGCCTTAGCACACAACTCAGTCTCTTAAAAATTTGATTTTGACTGGAATCCTGATTATGTAGATAGTATTTGCAATGATATTATATTTTTTCTCAAAATTATATAAGTAGGAGTTGAAATTGATTACAAAAAAGTAGATATTTGCTTTATGGCAAAAATGTCCCTGGAAGAACCAGAAAAAAAGAGTGGAAAATCAGATCTATGCATGGTTGGCATTTTAACAATTGATATATCTGGAGACGATCCAATTGGTTTGGTCGCTCTTACATTCGTTACTGATTTGTTGGCAGAAATGGAAAAATTAAAATGATAAAAAAAATTAAGAAATTTTGCAAGATGACAATCTTGCAATTAATGTAGCGGTTGATAAGGAGTCTACCGATGGTAATTTTATTATATTATTATGTGAATATAGTAAAATTATTTAATTATTAATTTATATTAATTAATTAATAGTTATAATTTAAAAAAGTATAATTAATATTTTAGAATATAATTTTTTTTATTAATATATTATTATTATTTTAATAATTCACATATAAGACAGTAGAGAGCCCTAAGTCTTATATGATGAAATGAGCAGAACCGATGGTAAGACAGCATGATTAATTCGTCGTCAAAAAGTAGATCAGAAAGCTAACGGACCGTTTGATTAATTAATCATTTTATTTTATTGATTAATAAAAATAAATTGTGGAACCGATACTCTCCACACAAATAAATTCTCTAGTCTTACAATCAAATCCCAAAAAATAGTTTATTAAAGACCGTATGATTAATGTGAAAGTAAACGTAGAAGGGCCATCAAAAGACCCAAATGAACCAAAAAGGTCTTAAATGTAATCATTGAGTCAAAAAAATAACTTTCAAGCAGAAAGAGAGCAACGGCGGTCAATATTTTGATATACTTTTTAAAACGTGATTTAAAAGTCTAAAAATAACTAATAAAATTTCAAAATTTAGGATTAATATTTTGATAATTTTTTTTTAATTTATTTAATTGTAATGTGGAATTTATATTTACTTTTAATTTCATTTGTCAATGGTAGGCGGATAAAGCGGATAGTAATGTAGAGCGAAGCACCGGAGAGAATTCCCACGCCTCTCTACGCGCCAAACCCTAATTCAGATTTTATCTTCGAATCCGCGTGTTAGCATTTCCTCTCTCCCTTGAAGGTTAGCTTTTTGATCCACCCTCTGTATTTATATATTTGAAATATAAAATGTGAAGTTTTGTAAAGCATTTAGATTTGGAAGAAAATTTTAACTGAACGTTGTGATACAGACTTGTTCGAATTGCCCGAAAATTATATGCATTAATAATGTTTCTGTTAGCTGTTTAGTGATACTGAAGTCCCGTGTTATCTGGACTTGGTTACCATATGCTGGTTGCTTATTGTTAAATGTTTTCAATGGTTAGTAGCTATGGATTCATTTCTCTCTTCATCGTTTCCATTTTCTATGCATACTGTGGAGTGTACCAATAGGTTTCTGTTTGGAATGTGTAACGCTTCAACAAAACCAATTAAAGTTGAAATATCAGAAAAGCTGATTATCTACCCCAAAATCTGATGTTTTAGGCTGCATGCTATGTGTGTGTTACTGGGTTTTTAAGAATTCGAGACTGTTTCCTTTTCTCGTTTGTGGTGTTCACAGGTTGCTCAACGTATTCTTGAAATTAATTGGCTGGTGTAGTTAGAAAATGTCATGGCCGGCAATGGCCTGCCATCTCTGGGTCATGTGAAGCTCTTGGATCTAATATCTTCTGAAGGGCTTCCTTCTGATTCTTACAAGTTATCTGTCTCGACTTTATCACAATCATTTGCCGAGTTTTCGGCTGCCATTATTCAGTTTCCTGCTAGTGATGCTCCTCTCTTGAGATCTTGTTTAGAATCTGCACGTCTCTACTTCCATCAAAGGCCATCATACCCAACTGCAGAAATGATACATACAAATGATTCTCTTGAGTGGTGTAAGACATCTGGTTATTTTGCCAATCCTCAACTGTGGCAGGAAACTTATGATTACAGACCTGGCCTGACTCCTTCAGAGCCCAGCAATATATTGGATTTCCCTCCAGCCGGATTGCCAGAGATTTTTTCTTTGCTTGGAAAGGCAGCTCGGTATATACTGGATGCCATCAGCTTCTATCTAAACTTGCGCAGCTCTCCATTCACTGAAGTACTTGACAGTGTTCCTTTGAGAAGTCGGGAGATATCATCATCAGTTCTGTCTGTTTGCTGTCATGCAAGACCATCATTTCATGGAGCAGAACACCATAATTTAATCACCCAAGAGGATGGCCAGCTGGTTATGTATCCTGAACATGATCATCATGTAGACAAAAGCCTTGTCTCTATTGTTAAGTCAGATAAGGCAGGTTTACATGTAAGAGACATCCATGGTCAGTTGGTTCTTGTGGATGCGGATCTTGGTCCTCAAGAAGCCATTGTTTACCCTGGACTTGCACTCTATCAGGCAACTGCAGGTTACATTAACCCTGCACTACACAGAATAGATGTCAGTGATATGCAGGGCAGCATGTACGGACGGTTTTCTGTGGCATTTAAACTTAATCCTAAATCCATGAGCAGTCTGAGTTGTTCAGAGATGAGAGCAGCTGGTCACGGGGTTGAAGCTCAATTCCAGCTTCCCATATCAGTGGATGATTTCATGTAGAGATCCCATCCAACAGATCGGCTCTTTAACAGGCAAAGTTTCCAGAGTTTCAATTTCCCTCCAGCCCAGGATGGTGAGCAGAATTATAATAATTTCCCTCTTTGGGTTACTTGACTAGGGATGCTATCTTTTCAAGAATATTCTATAAACCATTTGGATGAGCCTTACTTTGTTAATCAATATTGCTCTTGTTAATTCCTTTATTCTGATTAGGCTCTTCATTTCACATGCAAAACTATTTCTGTCCACATGTTTCTCACTTTATCAACACAAATTAAATGAAGGCAGGAAATAAGGGGAAAATAAAGAGAAATGTACGCAATTGGTGATTTTGGACTTTGGATTTTTCTTATGTCCCATTTACAATTAGCTTCTTGTCTTTGAGCATTCCTTAATCCCTAGATTTAATGGTTCTCCTGTTAAATGATTTTGCAAATTTTATCTTTTAATCAGAGTTTCTCCTTTTCTTTATTTGGGACAAAAAAGGTCTCTCCAGTTGTGCAAAATGAAGCATGGAAATTATCTTTTATAAATATAATCAAATTATTATTTGTGTATAATATGCATACTAGTGGTTTAATCTTAGTTTATAACTTCAGTGCTACTCACATGTTTTTACTGTTTCACCATATGGACCATCTTCCATTTTTCTTGGAGTTGTTCTTAATGAGAAGCTTTTAACAGCAGGTCCTTGGTTCGATGAAATGCTGGTACAGGATCTATGAAACCGTTGTTGAGGAGGAAGAGTAATTCAAGATGCAAACTTCTGCCACCTTCCAAGAGGCTGTGACTTGAGGCCCAGAGAGTCTTGAAGGAAAGGGTTCAGGAGATTGCAGACAAGAAGGGAATCAAGCTCAGATTCTGTAACCTCAGGGATTGTGACAGCCACATCAATGCACTTGACAGCCCATGTGCCAACATAAGAATGGAGATCAAGTGGCCAGCTGGAGTGCCATTTGTTCATCCCCATGATTTACCCAATAAGGCAAAGATCAGTTTTCTAGAAGCCTACGAACCTGGATGGACAGCCACTCATGATATGGATTTAAGTCCAAATGAACCTGGGCAGGCCAGTCAACACTCAGCGAACTGTAATTGTAAATCTTTTGTTCAAGTTCAGATTTAAATGACCTTGCCTCTTAGAAACTACATATATCTTATATTTCATGTTACTCAGGAGCTCATGCTGCTCACTAATTGAATGCTGGCTGAGTATTGTGAAGTGTTCTTTTTAGTTCCTGTAAAAGCAATGAGAACAGCTCTAGTAACATTTTATTATTTTCAATTGAAATGAAATTTAGAGGAGTTTTGAAATGGAAGACTAACTAAAGTGAAAATGGATTGGCATGCAAGAAAAAAGGCTGCAATTATAGAGATAAGCATTCAATGTGTATATTGTATTTCATGATTGCATTTGTTACTTAGCTTTTACCACTCGGCCTTCAGTCTCTAACATCTGTAGGCATGTTCATTCATGCATCTGCAGAAATGGATGTCTAATTTCCAATGCTTGACCACTTTTGATCCAACTTGTGGCTACTTGTTTTGCAGGAACTTATCTCAGCTGTTTCCAGTTCTGTTATGTGGTCATTCCACTGCCGTGTTGGGATCCCATCTTGTCTCACTCGAACGTGCAGCTGCTTCAGTTTCCGATTTTCACATTACATATTTATAATCATAATATAGATTGTCCGTAAACCACTTATAGATTGTAAATATCTAGTTTTAAGGTAAGCCTGCTTAATTTTCTTTTTCAACATTTCTATTTTAATGTTCAGCTCCAGGGGGAGGTTGGCTGTTTTGATCAGAGAAGACATGAAGCAATAATATAAACCTTGCGGATGTGAAGCTGCTGAATAAATTTTGTACCTTTGTTGTATTTCTATGATGTGAATTAGTAAATATGATCCCTGAATATTCAGTGCTTTATTGGAGGGGATGGCTGTTTTCGAGGAATAAAGAGAGAGAACTCGAAAGTTTACCTTATTTGCTGAATTACATTGTTTCTGATGACACTGATTTATTGATGAGTGAAACACATAGAAACAAGCATTACACAAGACAGGAGCGATAAAATGGTAACCCTAGTGGTAAGAAAGCTTACATTTTAGTAACAAGTTCGAGGAATTAACACACACATTAGTACCAAAGCATGAATAATTTATCAAAGTTATGTTATAATAATGATCGTATGGAAATAATATAAATTCAATGGGTCTACAATGAACTTGTTAAAAATTGGCAACAGCATGAATGAATCCGATGTAAAATACAAGTAACCTTAAATTTGTATAACTCAAACCAACGCGGCTCGACCAACACCTCTTATAACACATTCCATAAATCCGAAGCTTGATACATATTGAGCTGAGAAATTAAAACCAATAATTTGACTCGAGAACTGAGAGAGTTCCATTTTCTAAATTCCTCGATCTTCGTGGCTCACTACTGGTGCCCAGTTACAGGTACAAGCCCCTTAAAGCTTTAAGTATACAAGAAATAATTAACGCCCTTCCTTAGAAAACAGGATTATTCAACTACCACAAAACTGAACCGAGTTTAATCCCCCGTCATTGACACCACAATCTCAAGCAAAAGCAGTATGGCCCCAGAAATCAGCCGTATTCAACCTCTGTTAGTTGAGAATGACAAGCAAAGCAGTAACAGGCAGAGGTGAAACGGGTATCCTTGAAAACTGGCCAACGCTGAATATCACAAGCTTTTTAGCATGCTTCATTTCCCAAATTGGATTTGGTTTTCAAACGGTAGCTGAATAGGCGTTGCATTTGCATAAAACAGTTCCAAATTATAAAAGCTCTCTGCTGTGAAAGAAATATGTGGATAACTACTTCACCTGAAATTTTTTTAAAAAAAGACAACAAAGTACAGTTTGTCAGCATGCGGAAATATATTATCCGAAGAATGATCTTCAAATGATTGATAAGTTCCAGAAAAAACTTAAATCATGAGTAAAGCTCAAGGTGCAGTCTTATGCAACTTATTGACCAAACTTCCAAAGTACAATGAAAAACATGAAGCTCCAAAACCTGTGCGAGCTTCAAACAAAATTTTGCATTTCAGATGGATTGAGTCCACCTATAATTGACAAAACTAACTAGAAATGATTAACAACCATCATAGCATGATGAAAATTTGCAACAAAATGTGCACCACACAGATACATATGCATGAAACAGATATCTGTTTAGTATTGAACTTGGGGGCCAAATCAGGTGTAACAAAAATGAACAGAACTGATAAACACATGATATCTTCCATCAGCAAGGTGAAAATAAGACAGATGAGGTTCATGGGTTCATAGCCACATGCCAGATTAAGATCACTCACCAAAGTCTAAAAGGGTCCATGAGTTCGGTTTCAAGTCACCAGATGGAACCTTTCCATACTCCTTCTCAGCTAGATCTCTTATTCTTGACCTATATTGGTGACAACAGAAGCCAGTCAAAACAAATAGCAAATGTAGATTGATAGTTAAATAGTCCCAACTGAAAAGAATATCCAATCAAAAAGTTGATATACCCAATAGCATCAATCAGAGGACAAGAAAATGCTGTTGCAATGATTAAAAAATGAGTCCAGTATAAAAGAGGCTTTACAAATAGAACCTTTATATCTACCTCCTTCATGTCACTTGCAACCTTGGCCATTGCCACAGCAACTACAGACATGTAAGACATATCAGTTGGCATGTAATCTAACCAAATGTAATGATGGGGAAAAAGGTTGAATAAAAGGGAACTTAATTTAGTCAAAATCCATCAAACGTTTTAAATATATGCATTGGATATTGAAGGATATGATGCAGCCACAAAACTCTTAGAACACAGCAAACTGAACCAAGCATAAAACCATAGAAGAAACGTCAATTCCTCAAAAGTTGTACCAATACATGTATAATACATATTTTTAAGCAACATCATAAAATCAAATTAAAAAAAGGCAAGAACCAAAGGATAACAATATCAGCATAAAGAGGACCATCTAAAAGGGGAATATATTGCGAGATGACCTTACATGATAAGCTTTCCGCTCATTGTCTATTTCTGCAGTTGGAGGTTTTGGTCTGTTCTCTTGAATACCACTTTTCCATACTAAACCAGTTGTCAAAGATTTCATCAATGTCTTCATTTACATTCTGTAATATATTACTTCGTCATAGTATAGAAATCAAGGCACAAAATTACAGTAAGGAATTACAAGCAAGCAAAACAAACAGTACCATGTTGCATCCTGAAACGAGAGAATATCAAATACTGGAATAAAAATGAAGCATGAAGAGTACCATGTTACATTCTGAAATTTCTTCCACTGCCCACACATTTTAAGATTTCTTCTGAAGTTGAGAATTAGAAAGAAAGAGCAAGCATTTTGAATATACTTCTAAGAAGTTGTCTCATAATTTTCATGAATTGTCAACTGACAACAACGAAAGAAAATCTCAATACAACAATGAGTTTCAGTTCAGTCCTTTCCTTATAAGTAACAGCTCAAAACAACACGTACTAGTTTCTAAACACAATATTGTATAGTAATTTAAACAAACCCAAAAATTTGAATTTCGTATACTTAAGTTGTCTTTATACATTAAATAACGGAAAGGTATCAGACAAGACATTCAAATATTAATGCCCTACTTCAGAATGAATTTTCCTCCAGCAGCCAAAACAAAAATGGACAGAAAGAAATACAACTACTTTTCCGCGAGGGAACTATCTTCAGCATCTTTTCCGTAAGAAAAATGCAAAGGCAAGTTTCTTGGCTTGAAATTCATCAAGTTTCTGCTTCCAGGCGTTTGCCAAAAGCACATGCAATTCAGCAATTGGTGTCCAGTAATAAAAAAAAACAACCAAAATGCTTTCTCGGATTGTGAGAGAACTTGGTTCAACACGACTCACTTGCCACAACTCAACGGTGAAACGCGTCCCGGCGCCGGCGAGGGATAGAGTAGTAGAAACCACCATTGTTGCGTCAGACAACTGCTAAGTTCCGAGAGTCGGGAGAATTTTGAAGATCAGATGTAAGATTCCTAGAATAAAGCTCTCTTTTTGGGCTGGGCTACCTAATGGCCCAACTTTTCTATTACTAGACCAATAAACCTTATTTTAAGCTGAATTGTTGTTGTGCGGCATTAACTGCACCGCGAGTCCTATATAAGCATCTTTCATTCCAAAACGCAAATTCCTTTCCAGTCTCTGAGTCTCCGCAGGCTAATTCTTAAAGCCAGACAAGACGGGGGACCTCTTGCAAGGGTGGTATGCCGGCCTGAAAGCCTTCATTATCAAATCCTTAGACAACGGCACGCATGACCGTCCTTAATGTCACTGCCTGGTCGCCGGCATCGCGAAGTATCCAGCGAAGGTTATTCGCAAGGATTCCTCGAAAAAGGCCGCCAAGCAATCGCGGATCAAGGCGTTCATTAAGCTGGTTAATTACAACCACGTGATGCCGACGAGGTACACGCAGGACGTGGATTTGAAGGATGTGATTAATCCCGAGGTGTTGCAGAGCAGAGAGACAAGAAGGTGACGGGAGACGAAGAAGAGGTTTAAGACCGGGAAAAATAGGTGGTTTTTCCTCAAGCTCATATTTTAATTGGGTTTCTTCCTTTCTTTATTATTGAAATTCATAATGGGCTTAAGATTATTGTTCCGTGTTTTCTCAAATGATGGATGTTCGTTAGAAATCGATTAAACAATGGAGAGAGCCAGCAATTTCTGAGAACAGAATATTTCTAATTAGAAGAGAATGTTGCTGAATCTTGTTGATCAGCCGAAATGGTTTAATAATAATGTTTGTACTACAAGATGCTAGAAATCTGGATGCAAAGATTATGCAGTCTCTGAACATTATTAATTAATTACTGTTATATGTCCTTAAACGTAAGAGCATCTTGCATCATCAGATAAAAAGAAACTCGTCTCAGCAACAGCAGAAATCCAAGACGCAGCAGCAGCACAAGGCAGCAAAACTGCAAAACATAACCATTAAAAGAAAAACACAACACAGAAACTTGTAATTGATTTACATAGAATTGCCGGAGGGAAAATGGGGTACTTACCATCGTTTCCGGAAGTCATCACCTTTGCTTGTACTTTCAACAGGATGATTCTGTTGGGAGTAACCGGAGCCGTCGTTGCTGGGATAACCCACTGGCGGCGGCGAGCAGAATAGCCCTCTGCCGGATAGGAGTGAGTTGGTGGTAGATACGCAGTCATAGGCGGTTGATATGCCACTAAAATCAAACCATCAAAACACTTCGAATAAGCAAACATTTTATCATGCTTTGAATGGTCAAGAATGAATCATCTTTCATCATGTGTAAATGTATAATGATCCAATGATCAAATGAATCTTTTTCGTTGACTTAAGAAGCTTACCGGGGCTGCTTGTTGATCATAGAGCGCCATGGCTGAAGAACTTGCGAGGTAGAGATTCTCAAGTTTGAAGTAGAAGTTGGGGAGGGTTTTGAGTTTGATGGGGGTATTTAATTTAATTTGTAGCGAATGGATTGGAAGCTCCAAGGACTGGAATTCTTAGAAGTCGGCTAACTTCTTGTGTGAATTCAAAGAGGAGTTCTTGAAATTAAAATTAAATGAGCCTGCAATTACATCACCTGTGTTGTTGCACCAAATCAATTATATTTTGATATATTGGTTTAAATCAATGGTTAAGAATTTTCAAATAAAAAAAACAAGAGTCAAGATACTGGAGGGAAAGCTTATCTTCATTTGGAAATTTGGGATTCTTCGTTGGTAGTTACTGCTCCAGAGGAAAGATTAGCCCGCAAGTGAGTCTTACTTTTAATGGGGCTCAAACGAGGGTTTGGGTCACAAAAGATGGTAAACTATTTTGGTCTCAATGCATTTAAGATGTGTTTTGCCTCTGGCTTTAGACCAAACACGATACATCTTGAGGAACTTCAAAGGTGGCAGAGAATGGAATTCCCTTCTCCGTGCTTGAACGCGAGGAGATATGACTCAGCAGATCCAAAAGCTCGACGGCTGTGCTTCATGAACTTCTCAGTTTTACAGTGGAGGAAAGAATGACATCTGCACAACTGGATGCATTTCGTTCTGAGTATCTATTACCACATAAATTATTGCTTTGTTTGATTAAGTATCATAAAATATTTTGCATCACTAATAAGGGTGCAAGGAGTTCTGTGTTCCTTCAAGAAGCTTATGATGGTACAACTTTGACAGAGAAATGTCCTCCATTATTGTATAATGATAAATTTGTTGCACTTAATGGTAGTGGGGAGATTAATTCATCTATGGGGAAAGTCTCTTTCATAGATTGCTACCTGAAGATCCATTTGGTTTTGTTGACAATATGTGTAAACAATGTTTTTATATAATAGTTGATGTGCAACGCCATTGCATTTTGTTTAAATTGCTTTTGACATGCATAGCTTTATGCTGCTGGTTTCTGTCCATGTTCATTCGCTGCTTGATCTTCTGTGATACTGGTATTTGGCATTCTTTTTTTAATATTATGACTTTAAACATTCAATTGTCCAGAAGTAACAAATTTTCCTGTTCTTTTTGATCACTTGACCTCTTAGCTTGGATGTCAAGTGAGGAAAGGAAAGACATTGAAGGGAAGATGGAATAAAGATAGCTGAAGAGAGAAAATTTGGTTTTCTGCTTGATTGGCATGACACAGAAAGAAAGAAAACCCAGAGAACCAATTCCTTTGTATTAATGAGATAGCAAGAGGAAAAGAAAAGTTCCCCGGAGGAGAAAAAAGATTTGTTATCATTTACCAGCACATGAAATTCTTCATCCAAATTAATTGTATAACTTTCCATCAATTTACTTTTACTGCTCTTAGGGAACCAAGGAATTCTAGTAAGAGGTACTATACTTGAGATAAACTCTACTTGATTTGTTGGCCTTTGAGCCTCAGGAATGGCCCATGACAGGTTGGAATTCTTATTGTGTAGGAGTCCAACCTTGGAGAATCCTTTGTGATGATGGACCATGAACATAGACCGTAGCCCTATCGGGATAGGAATAAAAACAGACAGGAATAGGATATAATGTTTTTTTTTCCTCCTGTAAGCTCTCTTGTTGACAAAGATGAGCTCAAATTTATCTGATGGAAAAGATACAACTAGGGTCTGTTTCCTATCTCCTGCTGCCAATGGACAAAGAACTGGGTAAACAATACCATTCATCAGTTCAATCGACTACATAAAAGACACCAACTAGCATATTCTTTGTGCTTTATGTAACGTAAAATGTAAAACTCGTAGCATAGTTTGACGTTTAAGATCGATGAGTTTTAAGTTTTGAGTTGTAAATCATCATGTTTGCCATCATTTGAGCTATTCAAAGTAGCAGAGTTAGATTAACTCCATGTCTAAATTGACTTGACGCTAACGTATAATAGAAAGAGATGTATAGGCATTTTTAGAATTAGGCACACCGTCGCATACGTAAGTTGTTTGCTTTTGGACATGATTTACATGCACAGAGTTGGTCATTTTGTCTCTTCGTTCGACTGTTGAATGTGACCCCTTTTATCTGTTTTCTTTTGTCATCCTTGGCATATAGGATAATCTTCAGCCTTCAGAAAATTAAAATAATAATAATAATAATAATAATGTCCAATAATTATCTTGAAATTTGTCGATAAAGAAAGAGATAGATTGAATAATTGATGATAGTTCGGAAACTTGGTAGAAACAGACAAGAAAGAAAGAAAGAAAAATCTTTGCCATCATGGTAGGAATGCAATCTACTCCCATGAATGAACGAACGATAACAGTTGTGTTTTTAATGAAGGGCCCAGAATGGAGACAAGACTGGCCTGTGCAACTGCAATCGCTGCCGATGCATCATTCCATTATTGACTGAAAGTTTCATCAGCTTTGATCAAACAAGGTCAGTGGTTTCTTTCCTTCAGAAATTACAGTTCATTATGGGGTCCAATAAGTTCTGTCTTCTTTGTTTTCTCTCATCATTAATACACACACCATATTTCAATAGTGACTCTTGTTACAAGTTATCTTTGTATCATTACAACAGGTATCGGTGGTCGGTCTGGTATTATAATCATATCTTAATCTATTATATTTGATACAATCGGTGACAAAGTTGCCATACCAAGTAATATAACTCGAAACATTGGCATCTTGGGTTGTTATTGGAGCATATGAGATATATTCAGAGTATATATAATTTTTTTCCAAAGCAAAATGACTACATGGGGGTGCATTCACAATGTGAAATTACTATGAACCGTCCAAATTGTGATGGAGATGGACTATTTGATCGATCGATTGATTGATGATCACGTATATTTAAATTTATAATTGATATAATCTCGTCATTTGCATTGATCCCACCACTGATTATCCAACTAAGTATGATTGATTAGACAAACTAATAGTGCTATGGTTTAAAGTGGAAAAGACAAAGGAGTGGTGTCAAAAATGTCCAAACAAACACGGCCTACACACGCATTAATTTCTCCTAGTCGGTCGACCAAATAGAGCATAGTTTGGTGCACTCGAGAAAACTTTGGTTAATTTCACATTATTTTTTTTTAAAAGAATATATATATATATATATATATATATATTTGTGTAGAGATCATGTCAAGAGTGGTCATAATCATACAACCGAGGATTTATTCCTTGGGACAAAATTTTATGGTTGGTGGGGCAAAATTGCCCCACATTTAGGCAATAAATTGCCCACTCCAACACAGTATAATGCTCAACCATATTTGGTGATGGTACCAAATGTTTCCTCCATTGATATGGTCCACTTTTTATATATATATATAATTTATTTGTTGCCGATTCTTTGTATTGTCACCTCTAATTTCAACCTCAAGTCTATGTCACTATTCGAATATACAACTTTTATTAAGACAATAGGAAAATGGGCAGAAAACATTGTATACGGGTCATCCTACGTTACTAATGAGTTTTTAATATGTTATAATTTTAACCCTTTATATTCTATTTTATCCCTTTTTTAAATTTTATAAATTTAATATTTTATGTTATTAATTATTTATATTTTGTTACAATTCTTGTATTTGTTAGTGTTAATTAATGTCAAGAATAGCATCATGGTAACTAATTCATTTTTTTTTCAAATTAGCATCTAATTTGTTCTTTGTGGAGATGATTTCCTTTGATTAGGATCACATTTAATATTATAAGTTATATTATATCTATCTATATATATATAGGTGCTTAGTCCAAGCCATTATCAATGCATTCTATTCTATCCACACACGTAGAGAATCCATTTTCGAGGTTAAATTAATATCGTACCCAGTTACCTCAAAACCAAATGACATGAATGTATGATTTGAGTGGTTGGCTTTCGCAGTGGTGCCTAAAGTAGATAAGAAGAAACTATATTACAAAACTTTTACACAAAGTTCCCGCCATTGATATTGAACGAGAAAAGCAAAGAAAAGGAAAAGTGGAAAGGAGAGGGCACAATCATATTACCCAAGATGGGAAGTTGAAGTTGGGTTTGCAACCACAATCCCCAAGATCCCATTAACACGCTATTGTGCTTGTGGGAAAAGCTGATGTTTATAGTTGCAGCAGCGACCTGATAATTATCAAATTGGTCCCTGTGGGTTTGTAATGGTAGCAAGTAGGTCCCATGCCTTTTCATCCAAATAAACGGTCCAAGAGAAAATATCACTTGTTTATCATGTCTTTTAGTCTCCCAATTTTCGCTGGCGATTAGATGGCAGGGAAGAAGTTGAGATAGCATGATAGGTTATATGTGGATGCATTTGTTACTTTTGAACATCACAGGGACCAATTTGGTAATTTTTCATCTGTCCAAACTAGAAATAACTAAAGAAAGAAAGGAAAAGAAGAATAATTGTAAACAGTTCTTCCCTTTTACTCTTTTTGTGTTTCTTTATTTGTCTTTTCAATGTTCCATTCATAGTGGAGTGGTTTTTATTTTCTTTTTCCTGATTCAAAATTTGCAATAACTAATGTGTCTTTATCATTAGCCTCCCTCCACCTCCTCCACCACCACCACCACCACCATCACCACCACCCAAATACGTACTTGTAAAGATGAGTCGTGGCAGTCAGGTCATTGAGATTCCCACACACACGCATAAAGGCTTAAAAAAAATCAGAAATTTTTAGTGTGATATGTGACATGATTTCTAGGTGCATGGTTTATGCCCTCCTCTTTTCCTTTGGGGAAGATCGTGGATTCTTATCTTGTCCCACCACACCACACCTTTTATAAAGGAGAATTATATTATCCCTGGCCTTCTTCACATTTTAATGAAAGAAAATGAAATATATGCAGAGTAAGAAAAAGGAGAGAAGAATCTCCATTTTCAAAACCCATTTTGTTAGTCAAATTAGGCTCTTATAGAAACCCTAAAAGTATTAGAATTAGGAAGAATCTCCCCCCATTGAATTTAAAATGGGAGTAGTGAATGTAATATCAATCCAAGTTATTTGAATTTTGATGGGTTTATTGTTGACTAGAAGGAGTGATTCACTCAAAATGAGAAATAGAACAATGTGACCATATATCTCAATTCTAATTTGACCATAAATAAAAATATATCTTGGATCTTTTCAAAATTTCCCAAGTGATGGCTCATGATGTTGGTATGTGTGGTCGAAAATTAAAGGGAAATAATGAAATCTGTTAGGAAAGAACAAAGAAAGAAAGCAACAAAATCATTTCTAAGATGATGATGGACTCAAACCTATGAGTGCTCCCTTTCACAAGAAAAGGAAGTTAGGGTTTCAATCAAGGACCCCATGCCATGCCTTGTTTGATTGGATCTATATATATTCTGTGCTTTTATTCTCTCTTTGTGTCCTGTCCATTTTACCTTACTTTTAGCTGCCCCACTTCAACTCAATAGAAAATATAAATATTTTATTAAATGGGTTTTATTGCTTTCAAAAGCAATAAAGTCTAGAGCCAACTTATTTGACGCATTTCTCTCTCTTTACTTTACACGCCAGGTCTTGATTGAATCTATGAAAACGATATAAATTTATATAAAGCAAAAACATGGTCCTCAATCACTTAGGGGCTCCCCATCAAATTTTGCAATTTGGGTCAATCGATCGAGTGTCGTTTTCACCATTGTTGGCCTAGGACCGTAGTGCATACGGGATGACGATAGATTTCAGAACTGAGTTAATTATACACAAAATTTGTCAAAAGATTGTGACCCACATGATATGAATGTGTGATTCTATATATAAAAAAAAAGGGACCAAAACATTGAGTTGGGTTAGTTTATGGATACATCCTTTTTCTTGTGGGGTAAGTGAGGGAGGCATATATGGGTGTTTGTGTGGGAAATTAGATCGCCTTTTTCGTTGGCATTGATTAAAAAAATATGTGCGTTTAGTTGATGGTTAGGCAAAAGGGTTATTGAATTGGAGATTCCATTGTGCAATGCACCATTCGAAGACGACACGCTCCTGACATCATACCTGCCATTTAGACACCGCTACTTATATATAATAAATACTACCCATTTAACAATAATTCCAATTATCATATTTTAAACAGGGGCTTAATACACCCATTTGAAATTTTGAACAAATGCTTTAATATATTTGGGTCAAAAGTGGGATACGAGGGGACTAAATTCTTGAAATGGTGTGCAATAATTTATAATATTTTTTATAATTAAATTTAAAATTAATATAATATGATGTCATAAATTTAATTTATTGTGTTAATTTTTTAATAAATTATTAACGTATAAAATAAAAAAAACAAAATAAATATCATAAAAAAAATAATTTAAAAATTAATTTAAATACGATTGATTGAGTGTTAATTAAATTCATAATCGAACTAACTAAATGACAAATTAGCCAACATTCTTAATAGTCAAGGAAACGGGCATGCATCAACACAATGAATTGATCATGACATTATGTTTGTTTTTGAAAATAACCCAATAATTTTTTTAATGCGTTTGAATTTGCACCAAATTGGTAAAGCATAATTGCCGTTTATGCATGGGATTCTATTCAAACAACCCACAAAGTGAATACAAAAGAAGAAAATAAAAATTTTTTTTAACTAGACTTGTCAAATCAAACCCTTTGTCAATTTCTTAACCAAAGTGTGGGCAATTGATTCGCCACATGAATTGCATTGAATCCATCAATTATTTGATTGCTTGTGGATCGCAAGTTTTGCACACATCAACCGCTAACAAAACAAGCAAAACGACATTGATTAAGGAAATGAAAGTTGAATAAAACAAAGACAATCAAGTAAAGCAACAATTTAATGTTCAATAATTTCGGGCAAGAAGAAATTTACTTAAAATCAAATTTTGATTACCAAATTTTTAAATAATTAAAAATTTGTAATTGTATTTTAATGCGATAAATTATGAATTGTATTATTAATTATAATATGAATGGAGTTAAAAAAAGAAAAGAATAATAAGGCAAAATGTTATGTTCTCTAATTTTGGGCTAGGCAAGATCACCAACTTTTTAATAATAATATTTGATCAGTTTGGTATAGTCCGTCCAGTCACATGCCCCGACTAGGTAAAACGTCTGTGCTTTGATTATCCCAAACCGTTCAATCAACGAAGTTAAGAGACGGGGAGTTGGGGAATCAGATTCACGTGTTACGGAGGGCATGCTGGCCATAAAGGGACAGATGGTCCCCTCTTCTAATTGGGCCCCACTTCCGGCCCAAAAATCCTATGTACAATATCTCCCCTGATTTGTCCTGTGTTTACGTGTTTTTAACTTTGGCTTTTCTACCGTGTCCTTGTGGGGTCCACCTCATTATTACTATTATTATTTTAAAAAATAATGAATAAATAAATGGTTTATTCTAAAATTGGAAGTTTGGAACCTCCCTCTGTACAAAAACTCCGGGACCTTCTAAGCGAAGGACAAAGGCCAGCAATATTCTGGAGCTGATTACAATGACATTTAAGCTTTACAAATTCCTATTAATTTGGTAATTAATCTTAATTGGACATGTCGTGTCAATTCAAATACAATTCACAAGATTTGAATAATTGTACCAGTTGGACAAGAATTGCAACCTCTTTGTGCAAGTATATTTTGCCATCTAGTTTTCATACTCTCGGGTAATGAAGAAAACAATACAATAAATACTAGTCTTCATCATAGAGGGATAACACTTATCTACAATAAAAGAATTTGTCATATTGTCTGCACACACTCCATCCAACCCGCGTCCACCTTCATTTCCTATACTACCAAAACCAACTGTGGATGTGGCAGATGAATCAATTGCGGTTGCTGTGGAAACTGTGCATTTTTGGTGAAGCGAATAAATTGTGATGATGTGGGAATCCATTTCTAGTCGTTGTTGACATTAACAAAAGAGAGGAGGAGTAACGTGGGTGGGACGCGCCTCGTTCAACTACCTCCACCACCTCGCCTCGCGACTCGCAACACTGCAGACTTTCACGCCAACCTGCGCCATACCATATCGTCATCCTGAAATTTCAACAGATAACGTCGACGTTTTAAATACGCCAAGAATGCGCAAGACACGGTTGTGGCAGAGTAGACTTTTCCCTTCCTTTTTTTGGTGTTCTCTTCCGACTTTTCCTTTTCCCACTTTTGGCGCGACTCTTCAACCACCGATTCCCGTGTCGATGTCGTCGTCGTCGTCGTCTTCTTCTTCTTCTACTTCACACCAATTTTAATATAATATTATTTTATTATTTTAAAACATGAAAATAAAATATTTAATTACGTCACATAAATAATTAAATCCATTAGCACCGGCAATAATGATATTTAATTTTAGTATCTATTTAATTAATGAATATTAAAATTAAAAAAAATTGAAAACTGATAATCCGAACGTTTCATTGTGCGCCTGAGAGGGATCAGTGATCCTGCTGCCAATCCTGCACGACAGCAGCGACATTTGCGCGCGCGTCCTACGTGTTAGCTTTTGCCTCGCTTTCGCCCGATACTTTGACTGTACGCGTTTTCACGCGCGTGCAATATGCCTTCCCCGGCTACTGTACTTTCTTCCGCTCTGTTGCAACATAAACTTTGCTAGCTTGCGCGGCAATTTGCTAAAATACGCAGCATTAATCCATGTTTCAACAAATATTCAGAGATAATCGTGTACTTGTGTCATGGTACAAACCACGATGGATCGACCTGCCCAAGTTAAAAGATAAAAAAGTGCAAGAGAAAGAAAAACCAAAGGTGTAAAAAAAAATTACAGCCGTCGGATAATTTCATCATGTTAAACTGAAAATTCAACACTGCTAATGAAAATGCAGACTAAATACAAATAATGAAATAATATCGAGACAAACATAGATTCTTCACCAATTTTTTTGGGATTTATTTAATTTTTTTTGTTTTTTTTGGGTGTATTTGGTTTTTCTAGGGCATGTTAACACGAACACTAACAGTCTTGGCGGATTTACAGACGGGGCAAGTATGCAGGCTAGATCCGCAAACAGTACACAAACACAAATGCCTGCAGGGCAACAGCAAAACACAGGACTCATCTTTCCTGCAATTTCTGCACAATCTGTTGCTTCTAATTTCACTGTCTTTGATCATATTATCATCCTGAACCGCCAACTTATTATTTTCATCGTCTTCCCAGCTGCTGCCGCAACAAGACTGCACATCGTCGATCACTTCCTCATCTAATCCAGCCTGCGCTGGAGTTCGACCGTCGACGACATTAGTTGGGACGGCGGCTGCCAGAACTTGTTCTAAGTTGGTTCGTAAAGCATTGGCTGTAGCCTCGTTGGTTTGAGCTAATTCTCGCCAAATTTGGTTTTCTATGCATAACGATTTGACTCTCTCTTCTAGGGCCCAATTTAATTTGCCAATCTTTTCAATTTCTTCTTCTTTTGCCTTCAATTTCCTCGTCACACCTTCCTCTATGGCGTCCATTATTTTCCTCACTTGCCTTCTTCTCCTCTCTTCAACTTCCATCCTCACTTTTTCCATCTGAAACAAATAATCAAATTAACCATAATTAACAACCATACAAAAGACACAAGAAACGAAAGGGTGGTAATTATTAAAAATAAATAAATCAATAAACAAATTTAATTGTTGTTTACTTACGTGTTGGGATATGAGGCGATCAACATCGAACTGTTGGTCTTGGAACTGGAGGGAGATATCTTGGCCGGAAAAGAAAGGAGTGCAAGATTTCTGGGTTTGGATAGAAGGATAAGAGAAAACGGGGTTGACGGAATCTCTCGGCCGTTTTCTAGACGGAAGAGGGAGATTATTGTTGTTGTTGTTGTACGTGAGTGTACTATCGGAGTTCATGACTTGTTTTTGAGGGATTGAATCTGAGATAACAGAGCCGTAAACCGGAAGAAGAGTCTCCGTCGTGGTTGTTCCCGGTAATGGCAGGCCATATACTATCTGGGTGTTGTAAATATTCGAGTTTGCTTGAATGGGATTCGTTATTTCCCTACAAATTCAACAAGAAGAATGAACAAACCGAGACATAATACAAAACAAACACTCACATAATCCATGTAACAAGACAGAAAAAGAAAAAATACCTGTTTCCTAACAGTTGAGGAGAGAAAACATTAGGGTTTCGGGCTTCAACAGCCATGAAAACGAAAGGAGTTTATCTCAGATGGATGGTTTTGGTTTTGTTGATGTATATAAGAACTGTGGGTATATATGCGTTTCTGTTTTCTTTGGTTTTGGTTTTGGTTTCGAGGAGGGAGAGGAGCGGAGACGAGAACTAGAGAGGATTGGGAGATACGAACAAAATGGCATGCAATAGAGGTGGCAAAGGGATATATGATGGGGTTAATTTAGGGTTTGGTTTTGGCTTAGTCTGAGATAAATTATTATTAAAATAAATACAAACAAAATTCTTTTTGTTTATAAGCTTCTGGAGTGAGGAAAGTTGGAAGAGATCTGTCCGGTGGTTTAGTCTAGTATTTATTCGAGCGAGATGCAAGGGGTATTTCCGGAATTCTGGTGCATGATGTGGTCTATTCAATTTATTATTGTCACTTAGATTAGGGAAAAAGTTTTTTTTAAGGAAATTTAATAACTGACAAGCGTGGCATCTGCCACGTGTACCACCTGCCACGCAAGAAAGCTGCTTGCTCTCCCCCTCGGTCCTGAAGAACGCGATGGGGGTATGGGGTCCGCGACAACACGTGTGGGGCAGGGTAACATAAAAAACAAAGATGGGACAAGACAACTTGGGTGACGAAGGTGATCCTTGTGATCCCGTGCAATGTGCCAGCATGGCCTTTGTGGGACCCAGCAAATGGATTTGTCAAGTGTTTTTGTAATAAATAAAAAGGACTAACCCCGGCGGTTGGAGGGAGAGGGGTACGGTGTACTCATTTGGCGGTTTCTTTCTTATTTACTTTAATTTAAAAGGACGTGTAATTTGGGTGCCCCCTCGATTGGGATCAGTTTTGGCACTTTCCGGTGCCACGTGGCCAAATAATATCTACCATTTAGGCATCATAGGCCGTCCGATCACAACTAAATATCTCATATTAAATTATACGTAATCATATTATAGCATATGCGGGGTCAGGCATTATTATCATCACTCATTGCAAAGAAACGTTTCAAAATTGGGGCAAAAATTTTTTTTCTTACCAAGTATGGATTGCCTCCATTATTGATCTTCCTCCGGCCGAAAGGGCAAAACCCCACATTATTGATCATTGACCCCAAGCACCAACAACCTTAATGCCACTCATATTTTTTGCTGACTTCTTCCCTGTTACTTTTGTTTTTGGCTAAATTGTCCACTTTTTAGGCCCTAATTTCTTGCCAACAAGATCCCATCTGCCCAATGCATAAAAATTCCTTTGACCGATTTACACCCTTTAAATTCAACACCTTATTTAGCCCCGCATCATGCTCGAGGACTTGGTGTTAGGTGGGACAAATTATATTAAAAAAGATATGCATTATGACAAGAAAATATATGGGCATTCAACAAATACTTAAATGTCATACACTTGTGATTAGAGCCCGCGCCCTAATTTCCTTAATGACTAATTCATTAATGAACCAACTCCTCGTGGGCATCGAAACGTGTGCATTTATGTTTGGCTTTAAAGCGACGACGCACAAAGGACAATTTCTCTTTCAATTTTATTCCCAACCATTGATTATATCAATTAAGTTTTTCGACGCCTATCTTAATTCTTAAATAAATCCCGACTAATCTCGGGGACCGTTTCCCCGACTCTTAAGGCTAATTCATATGCCCAAAAGTTACGAAACACTAGACAAATTAGCTTCGCCGTCTTAATTAAGGAGCGACTGTATGCACGCAGGCCGCACCGCCAGAAGGTGGCAAAGAAAAAGTAAACGACACCGGGGCTTGTTTTCTACACTTCTCGATCCTCCCGTTCTAAAAAAACAAACACCGTTTCCTCGGTGTAGAACAGTAATAAATTATCATCATGAAATGGGGTTGACATTGTCAAGGTTTTTGCCTGCCACCATTCTAATATCTTATTAAAATTGGACGAAATTTTATCCATCTTTGAAATTTTCTTACCCTTATCTTCTCTATACATTTTGCTTGCTTGGAGACTAAGAAAATGATGAAAAGCTGCAGAAAGTATCAGAAAACCTAATTTCTTTTTTATTATTTGATTTCCATCGAAGCTCCATCATTGCTCTCTCATCAACTTATCCACCGCCGAAAGCAAAAGCCAAGCGAAACAAAAACGACAGAGAAACGTCGTACTATAAACATATAGATAATTCCTATTTGATTACTTTTAGTTTGGAAAAAAAAATGATGCTAAAATGGACGGCAATGATTGCTGGATCCATGTTGTCGTGATAAATCTTGACAATACTAAACACTTGCATGTTTTCTTTTGTTTTACTTTTAAGAAAAGATAGATAAAATATGAGGAGGATCAAAGTCTGTGTGTTTGTTCTTTTCCTCTTCTCAGGGGCATTGTATGAGATTATTTGTGACACATATTCCTATTAATATATTTATTTTTGACTACAAATTGTACAAATAACATTGTAAATTATAAAATTAAAAAATATTATGCATATACGTATCATAGCAATATGCTAAGGGAATTTAGTTTTGGTATTATTATTATTTTTTTATATATTTCATGCACCGTGACTCAACGATGCATGTGATGTACACTTCCCCGGGACTCTAATTCACGTGGTGAAAGAATCTCAAGATCGACTTCTCAGCTTTCTTTCTTCTTGAATCGAATCTTGTTGGTAATCTCCACATGTTTATCTATTTATTTGTCATATTATTTAATTTTTGTTAGTAGAGCCGAGTTGTGGATGGATGCTGCGGCAGATGGGTCTTCAGCTTTGGGTTGATCAGCGATCATTATTTCTTGTACTGGAATCATACGTTACACACCTTGCTTGCTCTCTGCATTTTTTTTTGGTTTTAAAAAAGAGGAGGTTGGCATTTATGCGCCTGCCAGGAAATTTGACCGTTAGCTTGCCAATTTTAGGAGGAAAAGGAGAAGAGCTGACAAGGACTGCATTCGTATCATGGGTTTCGTGGGGTCAATTTACAAAAAGTCAGGGGTTACAATAATAATAATAATATTATTATTACTCTTCCTCTTTCTACGTATATTTTATATGCTCAATTTCATTAAACCCCTTGTAGTCCGTTAAAATATCATAAAAAGTAAAAATAGAAACTTGAATTTCATACCACGTTAAGAGCTTTTGTCGGTTAATCCTGCCGGCGATGGTCGCTGGTATATCCGATAAAATTGAAATTTGCAACCAATGTTGTCCGAGATGATTGAATGACACATTTTCCAATGAAGTTATTGATGGTTTTTGTCAGTCTTCCATATATTCCCATGTGCAAGTTCACACTTGTCCCACTTCTGTTTCTGTTATTTCACTTTCATTTCCTATATTTCTCTGTGTTTTCCAGAAAGATTCTTGCTTTGCTTCATTGGCATTGACATGCTGCTTACCACAATGTCCCTGCCTGCCTCCACCGACAATTTACTATCAAAACTAGCTTAGTTGCTTTCACATTCCACTTTTCAAAAACATTAACATGGTTGTATTCATGTTTCTGAAAACAATTATTTGTCAATAAAAACAGTGTAAGCATTTAAGATTTGTGACAACACAAAGCAAACGAAAGCAAATAGTTCACCAAGATAGTAAGTTGTTTAGAAGGCAAATATGCATATAAGTTTAGTTGACTTGTTTTCTTTGCATATTAATAACATTATCACATAAATTTTGTTCTAACCTTTGCATTTGTCTTCTAATTTTCATTTATCTTTTTGTTAATCTCTTAACAATTTTACAAGTAGAATGTTAAATGAAGCTAAATCTTGACTGGTAGTCACGGGGCCATGGGCCCAATGCTAAAATGACTCAAGTCAAACCATTGAAATGGAATGACTTGGAAATTTCTAGTTTCGACAACCTGATACAAACCAAGAAAAAAAGAATTGCTTATTTAGCCAAGGAACTTGAGAAATCAATGCCAAAAATTTGTAAAAAAGTAAAAACTAGCGTAAAGCTAATAAGCATATTCACTCGATGCAATGAACCATTATATTGAGAATATTTATCCATCGAAAGTCAGAACCTCTATCAAACACCAACCAAAATATTGGCACGAAATCCAATTTCAATTTTGAGTTGGGTGATGAACTATGTCGATGGTATATTTGGTCTGAATTGATTCAATTTCAATTATAGGCTACGCCCTACCTTTTCTAGATTTGGGTTGTCAAAATTGAAATAAACAAGCATAACAAACTAAAGCAGAGCCAGCATTCAAGCCTAGCATAAGGATGAACAGTTCAGAATTCAGCTGCTCCAAATCTGACAACCTAATTTATTGAGAGCATTAACTATTTCCAACCACTTTTTATTCTAAAGACAAATCAGCTGAATTTCATTGAACACTGAAGAAAAGTTTTTTTATTTCTAAGACACTAATTTGTCAAATAACTATCCAATATCTTTTGTTTGGGAGTTACCGCATTTCTCCCCTTAAAACAGAATCTCATTAATTTTCAGAACAAAAGTCAACTGCAGAATATATAGAGACTGCATCAAGCACAACATTGGATTACCACTAAGAATGCATTATACTCATCAATAAATCAGATTTCTCGGTAAAGCAACCGTGCATGCACCATCATCTTTCGGTAACAATGAGCAATGAACAAGAAGTCAGGCAAATATGATCAGATGCAGAAAATCTATATGGAAAAATATAATTAGCAAATACATGAAGCCATGACATTCATGTGAAGTAAATATGACCACAAATTGATTGTGAATCTTGAAAAACATAAGTATATTATCACGGCAAAAGCACAAAGGTCCACAAATGCAAAAAGAGCCATGAAACACCTTGCAAGCTCAGAGAGAACATGACAACAAACACAAGCACAGAACCCCAATGCCATTAAATACCAAATGCAAATCAATTATAATTGGAACTAAATTAAAAGCATGAATAATACCTTGAGAGAGAGCACGGTCTGGAGCTCCGACGCCAGAGAACTACCATCAGTGATGGGCAGAGAGTTTTAATTAGGTCTTGCAAGAGTGTTGCGAGAAAGAAAGATGAGAGCCAAGGGTGTGCAGGAGTGCGGGGGACATCTGAATGAAAGAGAGGGAGAATGCTAGAGAAGAAAAAAACCAGTATTTATGGCTTTTCTTCCAACAAACTTGGATGTTCCAAATATAACTGCACATTCAGTAGGTCACTGCTCATTGACTTGATGGGGGTTATCAATGGAGGTTGCTGCCAATGCTTTGTATCTGTAGGAATCCATAACTCTGCATCCTTACTTGTTTTAACCTGAGGAAGGCAACGGAAATAAGCTGTTATCTCCCACCTGCAACCTGTTAAAACAGAAAAGCTTAGCACCCAGGTCCAATCACCAGCAAGACAGAACATGTTGAGAAACATAATCACTCACCCACCCGCAAACGTAAAAATGAATATGAAGACAAAAAATCTTATTCCTTACTAAAGAGATATAGCAAACACCAAATGATAAAGTTCTGAATTTGGTATTGTGCTTAAAATAGGCTCACAAAAACCAAGGAAGAATTTGATTAATGCAAACAAAGAATTTTAGGGTCAAATTCACACTGTTTCAGTAAATAAACAAAACATCAACCATTTTATTGTTTGCAGAATTACCATTTGTAGAACTAACCTTGTGGAAGAACCTTAGAGAGGGATTTTGAGAACGAAAGTTTGATCAAGAATGATCTAAGTGCGAACTCCAGTTCAGTTTCTTCCACTTTTGAGCTATAGGACTGGTTAACCATGATCTTGAAAACATATCTTTCCACTGGGATGTCATCAGGGTTGAAGAAAATAACCACTACTCTCTCCACCAATCCCTATTTTGGGAAAATTATGAAAATCTAACAAAATTTTACATGACAAGAATTTTATAACAATTTGAAATATCAAATATATGCATATCTCTTAACAGCTGCAAAATTGTCTTCTCTGATAAATTTTAAAATAAATGATGTTCTTCAAAATATGAAAACAAATTGACATCACTTCATATAGATAAAATGATATAGTGATATATTAGATGGGTAGAGCAAATTAACTACAGATGGGCAGATTACATCCCAAAGATTGTAGGATGCCACTAATAAGTTCCATCATCTGCTCAAATATTCCAGGGAGAAAACCTTGTTTCAGTAATTCCTTACAGCAAATAAAACAAATGTATTGGAATCTAAACTTATTATTTAAAGACTGTTTAGTTTGTAACTTTTAAAATAAGTGATTATTTAATGGAATATATGTATGCAATACAGGAGATGCCAAAATATCATTCACTTTCACATACTTCCTCTTCACTCTATTTTCCACACATTATAGCAAGATACAAATTTCACAATCTCAAGAAATAGAAGTGAAGCTGATTCTAAAGTGTACGGATATGAGGCATTAGGACTCCGATGTAATTCAGTGAAAAATCAATTGGCTTATTCTTGCCTTCTAATAATTTAGATAATAAACGTACAACTTTAAGCTTCCCCTACAGTAAAATATGAACACAAATTGCCTTCCAATGCTATTGGTATGGTTATATATATCTTTTATAAAACCCAAATACCATTTCTACAATATGATATGATTTATTTATCCACCGAAGCTAAAAAAATCAATACCACAAACCTTTTGAATAAAAGGAAGAAGCCCGCTAACTGCAGAGTGAATGTAATCTCCTAGCTCCGGATGTCGAGCTCTCTGAACCACTAAATTCATATACCTCCTCCTTTCAAAAGCACCTTCCATCCGACAATAACTTAAAAATGAAAACAGTTTTTCTGAAAATACCCAACTATTTTTGGTATTAAAAATTTTCCAAGCAACGCAATTGGAACGAGAAGAAGAGAAATTAGTACCAGCAGGATAAACTCCTTTGAGAAAAACAACTGAAGTGATTGCAACCTCCAAGAATTCCACCAAGATTCGAGCCGTCTCACCTGCGAAATTCCTCAATGACAAAGCACGACATAGAAAATAAAACAAAAATCAGAGACTAAAAGAGGAAATTATAGAAAATAAAACCATGAGGAGATTGAGAGTCGCTGCGATCCATCGTCTTGTCTACGCACGCCATAAAAAAGAAGGCTCTTCCTCCCTGCGTCCACGATTCAACAGATTTTCCGGGAGCCCAGAGAATCCGCCAGTTTCTAATTCCCTCCAAGTTTATAGCGTCATTTTTACAATATGTAAATAGTTTGATGTACGTGTTGAATCGTTAGTGGATTAGGATATAAAAATAACTGAAGGGGTGAACACATCTTATTTTAAAATTTCACCCGGCCCGGCCCGTTCCGGCCCAACCGGGATTCTTCAAACGCAAATTTATTTCCCTGCCCTAATTTCCGCCCAAAAGGGTCTCTCAATTAATAATTGCCGCTCATACTCGGACCATACATTGTTTGTGCTGTAATTTTTCCGTCCTAGTTGCTTCAATTTTTTCGACCGCTGATTCTTTGTCCACGCAGTGCCGCAAGAGTTAGTGATGGAGGAGATTATGGAGAAGACGGTGAATAAGAAGCACAAGGGAAAGCATGACAAACCGAAGCCATGGGATGAGGATCCAAATATCGATCATTGGAAGACCGAAAAATTTGATCCTTCTTGGAACGAAGGAGGAATGCTCGAAGTCAGTTCTTTTTCTACTCTCTTCCCCCAATACAGAGGTACGCTTTTATTGAAGCACACACACACACATATATTTTGCTTTGGTTAGCCGCTGATTAAGTATGATACATCTGAAAAGCGTTTGTGTCGTCTGTATTTTTAGAGGGTTGTTTCTGAGTAGATGTAGTTGATAGTTGAAAAGTGCTTTTTGCTAGTTGTTTTATGTCTAGTTTGTGGTGTTTCGTTGATATTATTTCGAAGTGCCTTTTGATATTAAAAAGCACTTCCAAGTCTTACGGGAGAAGTACTTGATGGGTTTTTCCTAAAAAGTGGTTGTGGGTTGAAATGAACTTCTAGGCTAGATGCTTTTAGGTGTTGTTGAACTTGAATACAATTATGAAGGTTCTCTTGATGTACCATTAACAAAAAGACTATACTTTTCTGATAAGTGCAGCTTACAGTGAAAGAATTACTTTGATATGCTGCAACTTCATGTTATAGCTTTTCACATACACGTGTGCATTTGTATAGAAGTGTATGCTTGTTGCTGGTACTTTAAAGATGTTCTACTTCCTAAGATTTTAAAGATATGCCTGTGCCTTCCTTTGTATTGCTTGTACTAGATGAGCAATTTTATTTGGTTCTTGAGATCTTTCTAACGTCATTTCACAGAGAAATATTTGCAAGAAGCTTGGCCCATGGTGAAAGCTGCTTTAAAAGAATATGGTGTTTCATGTGAGCTAAATCTGGTATGTTCCTTTGCTAAATGTTTCTTTGTCAAACTTATGGTGTTAAGTGGTTAAATAAATTGATTGCTAATATGAACCAACTTGTTTGTGCTTCATGTGATTGCTATGTTGCTATGCTCATATGTAGAAATCAGTACTTTTACATCTTTCTTCGATGGATTCTGCATGGCCCTTCTCCTTACTTGTAACCTGTGGTGAGATAATCAATTTGTTGAACTCTTCCAAGCTAATAAGTACTTGGGTTTCAACATACAATGGTCTAAAGCTACACCATCCATCCTTATAATCTCCCCACAGAACAAAGCTGTTCAATTTTATTTTCTACTATCTATTTACATGAAAACATCTTGTACCTTCTCTTGCATGGTGTTTCTTGAGTTGGCTTGAACCATTTAATTTGTCTATTGTTTTGACGGTTTAGAATATCTACAGGAAACTTCCTATGGTATAAGTCTGCTTGATTTTTAAATGTTTTTGATTGATAACTTGCATTTTCCTCTCTGCTTTTTGGTTGCTTGTCAGGTTGAGGGTTCCATGACTGTCTCTACCACCAGAAAAACTAGGGACCCTTATATTATTGTTAAAGCCAGGGATCTCATTAGGCTTTTATCAAGAAGTGTTCCTGCACCTCAGGTATAGTGTCAACTTTTTTTGTGCTTTTGTAATTCATGTCATTATTTTTATAATCTTAATAAATACTTGGCATATAATTTTTTGTTGTTTACGGATTCAAAATTCATTATTTTCATCAATTATAGCAGCATGTAAATGTTTTTGGCTGTGATTTTTAAAAAACATGTTGCTTTTAATGTTCTGTTATTGTTCTAATTCAAGTTGTTGAGTGAAATTAATGAAACTAGGCATTTTTTAACTCAGAGGTGGAAACTTGACGATCCCGGGCTTTTTCATGGGCAGATTTCTCATTTGGATTTTTTTTAATTAGTTGTCTAATTTAAAGTTTAACATTATTTTGATGTCTTAGGCTATCAAGATACTTAATGATGAAATGCAGTGCGATGTCATCAAGATTGGCAATTTGGTCCGCAATAAGGTATGTAATCTTAAGTCACTTTATGGTATTGATAAAATGTAATAGTCATACTTGCTGAGAAGCTGAGAAGATATCAGTGGAAGAGGTTTGTCAATCATATCTGCAATTCACATTTTAAATAGCTTTCTTGATGGGTATTGAAAGAGAACAATTAAATGGAAAACCCCTGTGCAGTTGCAAATGGGGGTTTGGATTTTCAGATTAGAGAAGGTTTTTGATTTAAGGGGTAAAATTTGATTGTATTTCTGAAATATCCAGGGAGCAAAGAGGGTGGGGGAGGGGATGTGAAGAAAGAGGAATGAGGAAGATGAAGAGATATTATAGTTGTTTGTACAACTCTAGAAATCTCTTGTGGGCATTCACCATGTTTTGGATAGCTGCAAAGTTCTGATGATACTTATTTTTATTTAAATGGAGGCATTAATATATTCTAGTTTTATTGACTGTCAGAGATTCAACTACTTATTACCTTCATTGAGCAATAAGAAGTCAAGGAGGGTAAGTGCTTACGTGCTTTTATAAAGGTTTCATCAAAGCCTGTCTATTTTGTATGCAGGAACGATTTGTTAAACGAAGACAGCATCTTGTGGGTCCCAATTCTTCCACTTTGAAGGTGTGTACAGTTCCTTAGATTAATCATTAGGTCAAAAATTCCATACCATGAAGGAAGAGAAAAGTTAAAATGATAAAGGAAAAAAAGAAAAAAATCAAAGCTGCAGCTGATGCTATTAGATACTTGTTGGATCCTATTAACTGGCTTATCTTCCATTTAATTCAGGCACTTGAAATTTTGACAGGATGCTATATTCTAGTTCAGGTAATTGTTATTGTTCTTTGGAATATAATAATCAAACTGCTAACTTGTTGGCTGCTATATAAGAAGTGGACCATCATAGCTGACTCTGTAACCATATAGGGTAACACAGTTGCGGCTATGGGCTCGTTTAAAGGTTTGAAGCAAGTAAGGAGAATCGTGGAAGATTGCATGCTGAATAAAATGCACCCTGTATACCATATCAAGGTGCATAGCTGGTGTTCTTGATTTGTGTCTCTATTTTTGTTTCCACTGTTTAAAATCTGAAAGCATTACCTTTCTGGCTCACCCTTTTTCTTTTTTCTTCCCTGTGGGTTCTCTTTCCATGCATTTAGATTCTCATGATGAAGAAAGAACTTGAAAAGGATCCAGCCCTTGCAAATGAAAACTGGGATAGATTTCTGCCTAAGTTTAAGAAGTATGATATCTATTCATTTTTTGCTCATGATAAATTCAGATATTTTTCATTATTTGCAGCATATTTGCTGTTACATGTTTTGTATTGTTCATCATGTAAATTTTCCAGGAAAAATGTTAAACAAAAGAAGGTTAAGAGTAAAGAGAAGAAACCATATACACCCTTCCCTCCTCCTCCACAACCAAGTAAGGTAAGACAACTGCTATAGTACTCTATTCCTAATATGTTTCCAAATTTTATGTTCACTTTTGGAGTCCAAGTTAGAATGGATTTCTATTAGTAATTTATTTGTTGTCAGTTTCTTATTGAAAGTGTTACAGCAGGCATTCATGTGTAGATTTATTCATTTGAGCTCAAGTCTATCATGTTTATGTGGGTGCATATAATGGATTTGTTTCTGGTCAAATCAAATTAATATATATTGGCAAAATTTGTGCTATATTTGCAGATTGACAAACTGCTGGAATCTGGAGAATACTTTCTTAGCGAGAGAAAGAAAGAATCAAAAAAGTGGCAAGAGAAGCAGGAGAAGCAGGCAGAAAAAAGAGTGGAAAACAAGAGAAAAAGAGAAGCTGCATTTGTTCCTCCCGAGGTTCTATTCTTAGGCTGTTTAACTACTTGTTTTTTCCTCATTTTTTCTATTCTTTTTAATTTTTAATTTCCCTTATTGGTATATAAGTATTATTATTTTGCCAATAACATTCATAAATTTGTGTGGATATTGCAGGAACCATTGAAGCAGGATTCTAGTCAACCTGAAGATCATAAGAAAGATGTGGCTATCATGGCTAAATCATTACAGGTATTTAAAATCATTATGTACATATGTGTACATGATGGTAAACCAGTGTGTGGATGCCAGTGAGAGTGGGTTTTACATGCAATCAGGGGATTTAGTTGAACTCAAATTAGCCATTACTTTTGTATATTTTTCAGTTTTATGTATGTCACAAGTTGGATTATTTGCAGGAAAAGGCAAAGAAGTTTGGGAAGAAGAAAATCAATTGAAAATATCAATCCAGAAGATTATATTGCAGCTTCCGGAGAACAATCTTCAAGAAAGAAATCAAAATATTCTTACTCTTGCAGATACTTTTCTGATGATATTTTGAAAAGCAGCAGCCAAAGCTGATCTGATTAAGCCATGTACCGTGAACTGCGAACTTATCCTCTTCGTCCAGTTTTGTTGTCAAGTGAACAAAATCTGATCCAAGTGTGTTTTAGTAATGTTTTTGGCATCTGTCATTTGTTGTTTAAGCTTCTCAGTGTGATTTGAATTTGAGGAAAAGGAAATTATGTGGTTGGATCAAATATTGGGACTGATGAGTTCAAGTTGAAAACAGACAGATCATATTGTACAGCAAAGAAAAGGAGAATTTTGAATCATCACCAAGAACTAAAGAAATCTTCCAAATCGCCAAACTTATTCAGTATAAAAGATACATAAAACATATGTACATGCCGTGTCTAGCCCAATACATAATCAAAACCCAAGATTCTAAGAAAACGCAAACAATTGAACTGGGATAAATGGGGTCTGAGCACCCTATCACGAGAGCAGAAAAAAGAAATATATAAAGCATGAAAATGCTTGATGCTTAATGGGTTACAAAACAAAAAGTCGCGAGGGCTAAACAGCAACTCTCTAACAACCACTAATTTGGGCTCAGATTTGCACAATCAGGCTCAAGTCTCACTCCAAATTGAGCTTGATTTGCATTAAAGCCATGTCTGGTCCCAATCTGAAAACAAAACCCTAGTTTTAGGAAAGGACAGAGTCACGTCAAGAAAGGAGGGCCGAGGCGCATATCCTTGGTTATCTTCATATATTCTGTCTCGCTATATATGCTTTCTTTCTTGACGCTACCTTCTTCAGACCGCATCTTTCTTTCTTTCCGGCCGCTTTCAAGGTCTGTACTCATTCTCTCAGTTTTCACTTCGTTCATGTATCTGAGCCTCTTGTTTCCCCTCTGCCAGACAAGTTTTAGTACTCCCGTTTTGGTTTTACCGTTTGTGATTGGATTTTTGAGCTTTTTAATTTTTTTCTCCGTTTTGATCCCCACATGTACTGTTATTAAGCTCTGATTAACCTTTTTTCAATTGGTTTGAGTTTTTGGATTATGTTTTAGCGTTGACTTCTTATGATTGTTTTAGTTTTCTATCTCAGTGTACCTTTTTAGTGATGGTGAAAGATATTGGGATAGATCCTGTATGATTTGATTGGTTCTTAACTTCATGTTTTGCTAAAAGTGAGATAAGACGATTGGATCTGAAGTTTTGTTAAAGATACTGTCGCCGGTTACTTCCGAGTTTTTTTAGTTAAAACTTTTTGGGTATTAAATAAGGATGCTGTGTAGTAAATACCTCAATTTCTAGTTTACGTTATGTCAGATACATCGATTTTTCTTTAATATTTGTCTCTCGTAAATGATTTTTCATTTGATCTTGTATGAACTTTTTTCTTTTTAAACATTTCGGCGGGCAGGAAATATTAGTTGGTGTCTTCGGAACATCAGTCAAGATGGTGAAGTTCACAGCCGAGGAGCTCCGTAATATTATGGACAAGAAACACAACATCCGAAATATGTCTGTTATTGCTCATGTTGATCATGGTATGATTTGTGCTGTTCTTCTGGTTACTTTTTAGCTATTTCATTTAGAATGCTTTTATATGAATTTCACTTTGTGACACTAAACTTATTGTTCATTCATTAACACACTTCCGATCTAGATGAAGCTGGATAATCAAATGCTTCTTTTGAGAAGGATGCAATCTATTTTAAGTTGGGTTATCTGGTAGCTCTTAAGACTTTTGATGCTAGAGATCACAATAGTTCTTTGTACCAAATTTTCTTCCAACATAAGTTTATGATGTGATTGTAGTTGTCTGTAATTTGCTTTTGAAGTGATCATTGTTGGTTGCATCTGTTTCCTCTAGAGATGTGATCAAACTTACATTTGATGGGGATACGGGATTGTGCCTTTTTAGAACTAGTTCCCTGCACATGTTGAGAGTTTGATTGCACATGGGTGTATTTTCTGTACTTTCTCACCTTTGAAGTTTTACCTAGTTTAACTTGTTTGATTTACTAAACGATTATCTATCATCATGCAGCATTAATAGTGTAGCTAGAACTGATGCCAATTGCACCTTGCAGGGAAGTCAACCCTTACCGATTCTCTTGTGGCTGCTGCTGGTATCATTGCACAAGAAGTTGCTGGGGATGTCCGCATGACAGATACTCGCCAGGATGAGGCTGAGCGTGGTATCACAATTAAGTCCACTGGTATCTCTCTCTACTATGAAATGACTGATGAATCTTTGAAGAATTTTAAAGGGAGAGCGTCATGGGAAATGAATACTTGATCAACCTTATTGATTCCCCTGGGCACGTCGATTTCTCATCTGAGGTTACAGCTGCCCTTCGTATTACTGACGGTGCACTTGTGGTGGTAGATTGTGTTGAAGGTGTTTGCGTCCAAACAGAAACTGTGCTTCGACAGGCCCTGGGTGAAAGGATTAGGCCTGTGTTGACTGTCAACAAGATGGACAGGTGCTTCCTTGAGCTTCAGGTTGAGGGTGAGGAGGCTTACCAGACATTCTCCAGAGAGTGATTGAGAATGCCAATGTCATTATGGCTACCTATGAGGATCCACTCCTCGGTGATGTTCAGGTTTACCCCGAGAAAGGAACAGTTGCTTTCTCTGCTGGTTTGCACGGTTGGGCTTTTACATTGTCAAGCTTTGCTAAGATGTATGCATCCAAGTTTGGAGTTGATGAGTCAAAGATGATGGAGAGGCTCTGGGGTGAGAACTTCTTTGACCCTGCTACGAAGAAGTGGACCAACAGGAACACTGGCTCTCCCACTTGCAAGCGTGGGTTTGTTCAGTTCTGCTATGAGCCCATCAAACAGATTATCTCCACTTGCATGAACGATCAGAAAGATAAACTGTGGCCTATGTTACAAAAGCTTGGTGTCACGATGAAGGGAGAAGAAAAGGAGTTGATGGGTAAGCCATTGATGAAGCGTGTCATGCAGACCTGGCTCCCTGCGAGTGCTGCTCTATCTGGAAATGATGATCTTTCACCTACCCTCACCTGCCAAAGGCACAAAAGTATCGTGTTGAGAACTTATACGAGGGTCCTCTTGATGATCCTTATGCAAATGCTGTCAGGAATTGTGATCCTGAGGGACCTCTCATTCTCTATGTATCCAAGATGATTCCCTGCTTCTGATAAAGGTAGGTTCTTTGCTTTTGGTCGTGTATTTTCTGGCAAGGTCTCAACTGGTATGAAGGTCAGAATCATGGGTCCAAACTATGTCCCTGGTCAGAAGAAAGACTTGTATGTGAAGAGCGTACAAAGGACTGTCATTTGGATGGGAAAGAAGCAAGAAACAGTTGAGGATGTGCCTTGTGGCAATACAGTTGCTATGGTTGGATTGGATCAGTTCATCACTAAGAATGCTACCCTAACAAATGAGAAGGAAGTTGATGCCCATCCTATCCGTGCTATGAAGTTTTCTGTCTCACCTGTTGTTCGTGTGGCTGTTCAGTGCAAAGTTGCATCTGATCTCCCCAAGCTTGTTGAAGGTCTTAAACGTTTGGCCAAGTCAGATCCTATGGTTGTCTGTAGCATTGAGGAGTCTGGAGAGCACATCGTTGCTGGTGCAGGAGAACTCCACCTTGAGATATGTTTGAAGGATTTGCAGGAAGATTTCATGGGTGGTGCTGAGATTGTTGTATCTGATCCTGTTGTCTCCTTCCGTGAAACTGTCCTTGAGAAGTCCTGCCGTACTGTCATGAGCAAGTCGCCCAACAAGCACAATCGTCTCTACATGGAAGCCCGACCAATGGAGGAAGGTCTTGCTGAGGCCATTGACGAGGGTCGTATTGGACCAAGGGATGATCCTAGGGCTCGCTCTAAGATCCTTTCTGAGGAGTTTGGGTGGGACAAGGATCTTGCCAAGAAAATCTGGTGTTTTGGCCCTGAGACCACCGGTCCTAACATGGTTGTGGACATGTGTAAGGGAGTTCAGTACTTGAATGAAATTAAGGATTCTGTTGTTGCTGGGTTCCAGTGGGCATCAAAGGAAGGCGCACTGGCTGAAGAAAACATGAGGGGTATTTGCTTTGAAATTTGTGATGTCGTTCTTCATGCTGATGCCATCCATAGAGGTGGTGGCCAGGTTATTCCAACTGCTAGGAGGGTCATATATGCTTCCCAATTGACAGCCAAGCCCAGGCTTCTCGAGCCTGTGTACTTGGTGGAAATCCAAGCGCCTGAGCAGGCACTTGGTGGTATTTATGGTGTTCTTAACCAGAAACGTGGCCATGTTTTTCGAGGAGATTCAGAGGCCTGGTACCCCACTTTACAACATCAAGGCATACCTCCCTGTCATCGAGTCTTTTGGATTCTCAGGCACTTTGAGAGCTGCAACCTCCGGGCAGGCTTTCCCTCAATGTGTGTTTGATCACTGGGACATGATGTCCTCTGATCCATTGGAGCCCGGTACCCAGGCTGCAAATCTTGTTGCAGATATTAGGAAGAGGAAGGGCTTGAAGGAGCAAATGACCCCGCTCTCTGAGTTTGAGGACAAGCTGTAAGCACTATTGCCATTTTTCGATGGTAGGCAACTAGGTTATTGCCAAGATTGTTCCAACTGTTAATTTTTGCTGCTTTTGATTTTGTTTTGTGTTTTCGCAATGCTACTGTCGTTGGCGGGTGTTCACGTTCCCCCTCCCCCCTCTTATTATTAATATTATTATTATTATTATTGTTCTGCCTTTGGATGCTTTTTCGTACAAACAGTAGGATGCAAGTAATGTTCAGTTACATTGGTATGATTATGCTTTGTAACGTTTTCAACCAATTGTGTTGGATTTGATGTTCAGATTATTTTTCTTTTTTATTATTTACTTTCTTTATTGTTTAGATTTCTGTTTTCCTTTTTCATGCCCGCTGTGATTGCTTGCTACTTTCTGCCATTTTATGCATTTCTTGCAAGTTTAAAATGGATAATACGGAATTTTCTGTTCTAAATTTTTGGATCTTCGTTGATGTGTTAATTGTAATGCTAAGTACTGTGTCTTGTTACAATCCTTTAGAAAAATTCCCATCTATTCTCCGGCAAGATTGCGAATTAGTCAAAGTCTCAAAATAGGATAATAATATCTAGATCCATGCCTTTAATTTGTACCAAATCTTCTACATTTCAACTGTTAATAGAACATCTCAGTCATGCCCAATTTATGATATATAAAACAAATCTACGCCTGCCTTTTATTTGTAAAAAATATAACTAATTCCAAAATAAAAATTACATAGCAATATCTCTGTTTTACATTGTGTCAACAAAATTGCACAAATGCCTGAAGCCGAACATTTGACAAATCTACTTTCACTTCGTACTGGGCACAAAAATTTTCTAAGCCTAAACAAGGGGAAAAAAAAAGAAGAGTACACTTGATTTCCTTTCCTTGCCGAGAAAAATCGATTACGAATTCAATATAAGAACTGTGAGGTAAAATCCAGGGCCGAGGGCTTTTTGGTTAAGAGCTCCTCGTCTATGCTTTGCTGTGTCTGTATGTGTGTGTGTCCCCTAATTCATGAATTTTCTGCAATTTGGTGCTTTACATAAACAGGGTACTTTGAGTTCGTCAGGCTCGTCAGGATCAAACAAGTAATCATACCTGTTAAAAGGAAACCAGACATAACACGTTATGAGGGTTTAATTTTTGAATGCAGAGAAGGCGAGAGAGAGAGAAGAGAGAGAGAGATACGTTAACTCGTCGCCAGCAGATACGTTAGTCTTAGCAATGAGGACAATTCGACTCTCATCATCACCCACACTCATTATCCTCGCGTAGCAGTTGGGCATACACTGTACAATATAGTTCAATGGAGTTGTATTATTTAGGAACCGCCCCCTAATACTACGGTAACATCTGATGCGTGCAATTCCTTGGGAAAAATAAATATGGGCAACTCACCGAATGATTGATTAAGCGTGCTATGTTCCCTTTATCGGTGGCATCCACCACTACCTCCTCACTGATTTTGAACAGCTGCAAAACATAATAATACACTCACCCAATTTAGCTCTTCAAAGAGAATGGAGAAGAGAGGAATGCTTGAACAACAACAGAAAACTGGTTGCAGGACAGTGTCACAAAGAGACTAGTTTGCGCATCATTTAAACAAAGAAAAGTTTTAACTCACATAGCAGTCTTTTCCTTCTGATCGGTAGCGTACTTCTCTCAGATCTGCCACACTGCGTCTCACATGTTCACCACGATACTCAAGAACCTGATGAAAAGAATGCACAAGGGGTGTTAATTTGTTTAAAGAGTAATGGAAAACTGCTAATATATATACATACATACATATATATATATATATATATCTGCAATCATCAGGGTATGGTCGTAACTAGGAAACAATTCAATAAATGATCATGATTTCAAAAACATGTATTGTCGAACTCTTTCAATTTACATACCATTTCTCCTTCTTGTATATTTCTACGTGCAAACAGGCCCCACCCATGTATTCCAGATCTACCAAAGCAAACTCTGTCATGTTCAGTTCTCTAGAGCCAAAAATGCAAAATCCATTAAATAGTTAGAAAGAAAGCTCAATGATTTAATAATTACAACGAAAAAAGAATGGATATATAATTGCCTGCAAGTAGTAAAGGCGTTCACAGAAAGAAGAAAAACTTTTAGGCTCTTGTACTACCTGTCAAAGGGCATAAGCAGAAAAGCACAAAATTAGTTTTTTCTCAGACACCAAACTAGTGACCAAAGAATTAAAAACAAATGAAGCAAACAACACATGCCATCAGATGTGAAGGGAATAAGAAATATTACCCTAAACATGTTCAAACTTTGTATTGTGTCTAAAGAATGATGGCAAGGTCCCTTCACTTGGTGGGAAGTGGCTTCTTCCTCTGATCTCTAGCAACCATGAAAAATTGAAAGTGAGAAAAAGCAAAAAAAAAGAAAAAGGAACCAACAGATTTGAACAATAACGTTGAGGTAAACTGACCGTCTGGAATTTCATAATTGTATCATTACTATTACTGACAGAGAAAAAAAGACAGACATAGACCTGTAAGGAACCTTATTGTTATTGTTTGATCTTTTAAATACCCTGCACCGTGCAGCAGAGAATGGCTCAGTTTCATTAGGTTCTACTGTAGAAACCACTTCAATTTTTGTTCTGTTAGATGAAATAAGCCTCGAGCCAGCTCTCTTCTTATTTTGAGCAAGGGCTTTGGCAGAAAAGATGCCCAGAGGACTTTGAATAATTAAAACAGTATCAGGACTTGGTGCTCTGCATCAAAACAAGAGATTGAACACAAAAATGGACTTACACAATAAAACACAATAGTTGCATATAAAGAAAGCACTTTCACAAGGTGTTAAGGAAAACCTGTGATAAGCACAATATGACACCATTTTCGTGATCTGTCCTCCATTTTTCTCCAAGGAGTGCAACTGCCAAATCAAAGGCATAATTGTTACAATAGCTATTGGCAGAGAGATCAGCAATCTGATTCAAGTTTAACAAGGGCCAAGTAGCAAGTAGGCATAATTATTGCCTTCCATATGCTCGTAACATACAGACAAGACAAGAAAATGCAAGGGGGCCAAATCAACAATTTCGGGCAAGTATTATCAGAAAAAAAAAGGCAGCAATAAGGAACCCACCTCCATTCGATACCCAGCCCTTGATGCACACATTGCATGGTAATAAGTGGAACACTTGCAACATTGGGTGCATGAACCATGAATTTGCTTACAAATAACGCATATCTGAAACCAAAAAAACATTAAAGTGCATTAGCTGTATTCATATCCTACCAAATGGTTCAATTATGATCACCATGAATTCAATCACACTGGACAAATCAACCATAATTACAATCAACAAATGGTGGTGTATTCCAATTATTCATAAATAGTCAATAGAAATGGACTTTGTTAGATCTCTGCAGGAAAAGACTAAACAATATATAAAAAGATGCCAGAAATCACAAAAACATGTCAATGGGAAAAATATCCAAGCGACAGGTAATAAAGAAAAACAAAGCAATCCCTGAAATACAAAGAAAATAGCAAAAGCTGCAAGCTCCAAACAAAAATAAAGTGACGATGTTGTGTGATGCATAAAATAAGGGAACAAAAACCAAAAGAAGGGAACAACTCAAGTCAACATATTACAAACTAAACCCAACTCAATTTATGTCAAAGAAGTACATTTTCAAACTACCCAGCAACTATGTGCCTCCTAATAAGTCACAGAAGCAAACATTTTGCAACAAATATGCCGGATATTGTTCTCTTTACCAAAAAAACCTTTTTAAAGAAAGTTAACAAATATTTATCTATTTGTATGAACCACATTTTCAAACTACTGGAAACTATATGCCTCCTAATAAGTTGCAACAGGCATGAAGCAAACATTTTCTAACAAATAAGCCTGACATTATTTATCTATTTGCATCAAGATCAGTACAATATCACAAATCACAATATCTTATTGAACACCAACCCTCCAGAAATATTTAGGAATTTTGTAGTATCTACTACCCAGCAATATACAGTAATACTTGAGACATTTTACCTTCACAAAAGAATTTGATGGAATACTCAGGATTCCAAGAGCAGGCTCCATCTTTTCATCACTTGCAAATGAGACTTCGGGTTGAAACCATGCGCATGTTACATGAACCCACAACGAATCAACATCAGTTGGCTTTAAAGCACCTCCTGATGGAAAAAAATACGGAAAGCAGATATCCACCATAGTAAGGTCCGCAAACCAAATCGCCATAACAATATGATTGCTTCAATATATGTATATATATATCCACAAAATGATAACTTTCAGGCAAAGCATTAGCAAATAGGAGATCCAAAGTATCCATAACCTCCAGATGGAAAAAATACTGAAAGCAGATATCCACCATAGTAAGGTCAGCAAACCAAATCGCCATAACAATATGATTGCTTCAATGTGTGTGTGTGTGTGTGTGTGTGTCCACAAAATAATAACTTTCAGGCAAAGAATTTGCGAATAGGAGATCCAAAGTATCCATAACCATGGAAGCTGTAATTATTAGTAATTAATTATTTCTGGCTCAAACCCAATAAAGTGAAATTGTAGACAAGCACAGCAGAAGAATATAGTGAAAGAATCTTAATGACACATGAGATTCCACTAGCTAACCTTTTACAGGACAAAGGCAACAGCTCCGCTTAATATCAGGCGTTTCACAGGCTTTACAAACCCATGAAGTGAAATCCTGAACGTTTCTTGCTCCATAGCATTCTTGATGCACAGCTATTTGACATCTGATAAACAAACAGATAGAGTAATATCATTAATATGACAGAATCATAAACATACACATATTAGAATAATTACAATTCAATGTCATTCTGAAGACTGCACTATCATAACTAGGGTCCACCGCAATATGCATATGTAACACTGAAGTATGTAGGCATGACGGCTATATAATTCTAAAATACTCCCATCTCTTTGTCATTCTGATAAGAGGAAACTCTGTATGAGTGTGACTTTGTTGGGAACATATAATTGCAATGATCTGAAAAAGAAATACCCATTGGCAATACCTGTTGCAGATAATGATTTTGTTGTAGTCCCAATCTTCAACCCATCTACATACAGCACAGCGTTCTGTTGTCCACTTAGCATAAACTGGTTCATATTTCTCTGCCACAACAAAAATAAAAATCAGTAATTTCAATAAAAGAAACATGATTGATTCAAAAAAAGGAAAAATATTCATCAGCTGATGAAATTATATGCCTAAAAGCAAAATAGTACCTTGCAAAAAAGCCAGCAACTTCTGCTTCCGCTCTTTTATGGAGGGTCGCTTAGGAGATTTGGTTGAAACAACAGCATTTGCATGGTTCTCTGCTAATTGCAGCATCTGAAAAGTCAAACAGTAACATAACTTAAATATGAATCTTCCAAAAAGAAACAATTATGAAAGGATTGGAAAAATAAACTGTTGTACAAACCCATTGTTCTAGTGGTAGCATGGAACCTTTAACCCTAACACTTATCCGCCAATTTCTCATTTTTGAACCTGTATGTCGTTCCCATTCACTGAGTGCTAGTTTTTCCATTCCACAACATCCACATTTGCACACAACTCTGGAACAAAAGAAATATAAGTGAACTTGAAACAAATAGTTAAAAACTAAAGAGGCAGTTATTAATCTCCCATTTAGAGCAAGCTAAGGGCACAAAGAATTACTAGAAATTCATGACTTGTAGTTTTTCTTACAAGTGAAGGCTCGGATAATATATGCCTTCTACACCCGAGCAGAGAACAGTAACCTTGTTGGGTAGGACCAATTGATCATTATTCTTGTTGCATCTGAATCAAACACTTCGCAATCATTATGTATAGAGAGATGCATGCAACATCATGCAGAATGTCACATAACAATTTTCAGGTAAATAAAGAAGATCAACTCTACAGTCTTCAATCATTTAATACAGATCTAAAGGGAAACACCCAAATGGCAAAATTATGCCAGATAAGACAGCTCAAAATTAGAACAACAAAATATGAGTGCAAGCACAGATGCCAAAATTAAAACAAACAATCACTTACTTCGCTTTGGAATGCCATTTTTCTGAATCTGATAATTCAAAGTTAAATCTTGCTTTGCAAGCAGGGCAGTAATAATCAGTACCCCCAAGATCCTACAGAACAAAAAAAATAGTCGAGAGTCCAAGTTCAAGTTCTTATCATGAAGGAAGACAAGAACAGTGATGCATAACCTAAAGTTGATGAACATACCTTAAAATGGCTGCTGGAAATTTTGTCACATTCTGCATGCACCCATACTTTACAACCACCACAGCGCACCTAAACCAGTGAGGAGATTCAAACAATAAATGAATTAAAATTAAACACTAATTCCAACCAAAGAGAATGAAGAGAAGACATAACTCTAAAATAGCAAGAAGATTGCCTCACCCAACTCCCACTGTCTGAATGATTCCAAACCTTCTTGCATATACCACAAAAATGCTTTGATTTCATTAACTGAAACAATAATGCATATATTCATGAGTATTTACACAGAGCAAATTGATGAAAAACTTCAAATGCTATTGACAGAGGAAGCATAATAAGAAAAGCACGAGGGCAGTGTAGTTGGTATGAACCTTGGCACATGTTTTACAAAATAACTGGCCTCCAACAGCTGAAGCTTTTACTTTCTTTGTTGATTTGGAAGGAATAGTCATGCCGCAGCCATCACAAGGTCTTGTATCTTTATTCGTCTCGAACATGACCTGAATGGGTAGAACTCAATGTAATGTCTTCTAATGATTGAAAGGGAAAGAATTCATCTTATTTACGGAGAGAGAATGAGAGAGAAGAAAACAGCTTTAAATGGTTCCTCAAATGGCAGTAAGAAAGGACAAAAAGCAGACATTGTTTGCTTCCTTAAGAAATAGAAACTCACAAGGCAACCCATCAAATGTCCAAAGATCTATGGGAATTTCAGACTTTCAAATGTCCGGGCACTTTTCAGGACACAATTACAGAGACAAGATTTTGGAACTAAGGTGTAGCAAAGTCAGAGGAAGAGCTTTAAGAAAGATTGCACTCTGTGGAAACATACCTTGTCAACAACCGAACAGTTGAGCTCCTGGCTTGAACCAGTAGCTTCCCGAATCCATTTGAGAACAGATTCATCATAAGTAGGGTTCCCTGCGGCCATGTTTATATCATGCATCAATTTCTCTATAAAACCTTGATCTGCCAAAAAGGCCTCTTCCAATGCCATCTGGAAATCACTGGGCTTGCATTCGTTCAATTCAGATTGCTCCTGGAACCTATATCAACGAAATATCGAGTAAGCACAAAGAATCGTAACAACAAAATATAACATTCTATGTGAGAAGACCAGCTAAACACCTGTCTGCGAAATCTACAAATGGAAATATCATTCCACGTTTGACCCACGCATAATCCTGCTCGTGATCATTCAATGGACCATAATTAGCAACCAACTTCAAAACATAATAATATTAACACAGAAGTTTGTAAGTAGAACAAGCACAATATAGTAAATAATCCATACCCTTTGATTTTCACTCCCATAATACCCGAAAGACATCACACAAGCGGCATCAGGTATGCAAGACCTCAAAACCAGCTCCGGCGCCTGAGTCATTGGATCAATTACAATAGCCGGCCAAAAAGGGTCTTTCTTTCCCGACTTCGCCCACACTATATCACCAGAGTAGAAATCCTCTGGCCCATATAATCCATCATATTTTCTCTCCCCATCCACATATCCCTCTTTGCTTGTTAAATCAAGGATAATTTCTTCCAGTGGACTCTTCTCATTATCAACATCAAGAAATTGTTGCTCATGTAAAGATGTTAGTGAACTTCTCGAACTCGAGCGCTTTCTAATGTCAAAACTCCTATTAAACCCATCTTCATACGCTTCCTCTTCTTCACACAATGTAGCATATTTATGATTCCTGTATCTAATTTTATCCTCTTTTGGTTTACTCTTCACTTTCTGGTTATAACTTTTGGGTGTTTTGAAACTGAATTTCTCCTTTTTACATTCAGTTTCGTCGTCAACATTACAATCACGCGAGCTACTCTTACTTTCTTTCCTCCAATTCTCAATAACCGAATCCTTAAACCGTGAAGGAAGTACCTGAACTCGTCCCCTTGAAGTCCTCACTAACGGTGGCCGCGAAGCTTCCACCGTCCGATTTTTCAATGTGACCGAATGCGAACCCTTGAATTTCGGCACTTCCTCGTCAGGGGGACACGAAATTTCGGTGCACCATGCAAATCCCTTCTCCGCCGCCGAAGCGTGAAGAATTCCGTGGAAACTAACCGGAAGTATACCAGTAGCCACCTCCTCCGGAAGAATACGCAGGTAATAGCCGTTAGTTTTCCGTTTCTTTCGCTCACTCGAGTTTTCATCGTCGTCGTTAGCCGAGTCACTGATTTTATGCCGTTTCAAACTAGGCATTTCAGATTTCAAGCTCCGTTTGATTATCATTCTCAATAACAAAAAAAAATCAACCAATCGCCCACATCAATTGAAAAACACAAACGCACTTCAGAAATTCAAATTGCCAAGTTCAATCGCTCTCGATTTCACCTAAAACCGCCCCAATTTCAAAAATTCTCGTAAACCCTAATGTGTAACGGGTTGCTTAAACTAAAACAGAGAAATCTTAAATCAATACAACCAACCCAATTCCCCAATTAATTCAGCAAGCAGATAAACGAGAACCCAGTTTGAAAAACATTGAGCAAAAGAGAACATGAAGAAGGAAACCAACCGAACTGAAAACAATTCGAGAGATCTGTTTCGACGAAACTTTCTTTCTCTAACTGGTTTACAAAGAATACATATTAATTTCGAATATTAATTTTATAACAAACGGAAATTGATTGTATTTTTATGAAAATTAGATAAAAAGAGAGAGATTTTCGATTTCTTTTCAAGAATTTTGTAGAGAGAGAAAATAAGTGACAGAGTCAGACGAAGGAAAAGCTTTGGGTCGGCGTTATCTGAACCGTGAGACGTGGGGGAGAATATTTTAACATGTGAGTGAAATTTGGTTGTTGGTTGATGCTATCTTGCGCCATCAGCATTGTGTATGCAATTTTCTTCTCCTTTGGTGCAAAAGGGAATGTATGTTCAATTTGCAGTCTTATTTGTTTTGTGTGTTTATTATTTTGGTGGATCTGTTTGGATTTTGCTTTTTTGATAAATTTTGGTCATGGGCATGGCTTTTGAGCAGAGAAAGACGATGGTTCATTGCATGGGTTGTGGGTGAGCTGGCTCCAAGAGTATGGGAACTTAATTTTCAAAATTTGTTAATGGTACATCCAATTTGAAATTTATGATTTGGCAATCGAATTTGTTCGTTTGGTCGACGAAATGTCTGTGGTTGTTGATTTAGTGAAGGTATGGTTTGGTTTAGATTGCAAATTCGAACTTGGGAAGTTGGATTGGCAGGAATCTGCGTAAATTTTTCGACCAATTTTGTTTTGGTGGGTGGAAAGTTTTGGCCATTTTTAAGTTGGTTTATTTTTTAATGATTTGCGCGCAAGTTCTCTCTGCAACATCAGCTATGGTGGAAAAAGAATGCATGAATCTTCTTTGGTTATTAATGGACCTTTTTTCTTTATTTTTGTGCCTGAAAAAAGTAATCGTTCTCGAATGCCATGGAACAAGTTTTCCATCTTCTGATGGGTCTGGATTTGAAGAGAACAAATCCTTTTTGAGTTGCTCCAAATTCAAGTTTTTTACAACAAATTTTCTGAGATGGAAGGTGATTAATATAACCATGTTCCTAAATGAATCAACGAATTTTCTGCTCGTAGCGATCTCTCTCGATGACTCTGAATCCGATGCGGGCACGACTGAATTTTTATAATATTCATTTGATTTTGGTAGCCATTACAAAGTAAATTATTCGCTTTTTTCTTTTTTTTGTGTGTTTTCGGTGGATGTTTTGGTTGATGGGTATGTGATTATAACAGCAGAGAGTTACGGAAGAAAGTTGTTCCGAAAAAGGAATTTGGGTTCCAGGGATCGAAGAAAATTTAGCCGAGGTGTTCCATAAAAGAGAACGAGGAAGAAGAGTAACTATGGTTGGTTGGTGTCGGAGATGGAACAAA